>LCWF01000116.1:0-141279 GCA_001006345.1 Phaeomoniella chlamydospora | reverse complement strand
ATAAATGAATGAATAAATGAATACTGATAAGACGCACCTACCTTGAAAAGTAAAAGATCATTTCTATTTCTATCTTATTCTGGCATGATTTTGTTCTGAAGAGAAAAGGAAGTTCATCGAAACAATTCAAATCATAAAGGATGATAAAAAAAGAAATAAAATAAAAAAGAAATAGATCCGGGATAGGCATGATGGATGGGAGAGGAGAGGAAACTTTTTTTTTCCCTTAATTTTTTTCTTTTCTTTACTTTTCTTTTCCTTTTTTCCTTTTTCTTTCTTTTCTTCTGAGTGGTGTGAGATTAAAGAGAAGTCTGAAGGAGTTTTTTTTTCTTTCTTAGGGAGTCAGGGTAAATCGTGGATATTAATTAAGTATTAGATATAAGATATTTATATGGGGTATATGATATATGATAACTATATAATATATAGCATACTGGTAGTTATCATGTATAAGATTATTCTTTGTTGTTTATTGTTGTTACAGGTAACTGGGAAATTACATTATAACTTGAGATAAATATTTTTTTTTATTTTATAAAAAAATAATAAATCGCATTCGTTGATTCTGTTTCCAGTGTCTAGACTCCCCCTTTCTCCTTCTCTCCTCTCCTATCTAATATCTCATCTCATTTCATTTCATTTTCATTTCTCCCAATATCTTCTTCATCATCATCTTCTTCTTCCCTCCAAAATCCAATCCCCCAATTCTTTCCAAATCGCTTCTTTCTCATTCAATTTCATACCAGCTGCTAATCCGCTCGTCGTCGTGACTACAAAAGTCCTTGCTCCTGCGTACGTGACTTCTCCGGTGTTCGGGTCTGTGGTTCTGCCTAGCCAGTAGACGGGGTTTTGGAGACCATAGTGGAATTCTGTGCGGGAGGGGGGTTTCTTTTTGGTTGAAGAAGAAGAAGAAGAAGAAGAAGGAGAAGAAGGTAAAGGGGGGAGAAGAGGTGGTGGTGGTGGTGGTGGTGAAGTATTTTTATTGTTGGTGTTGGTGTGGAAATCGAGATCGAGATCTCCTCCTCGGCGGATTACTCTTTCAATGACATCCCAGATCCCTTTTCCGACGATCCCTACGACTTCGGGTTTGAAGTGCCGGATTTTGGAAACTAGGATTGAAACGCCTTCTTCCATCTCCGTTTTGCTCAGGCTGCTTCCATCGCGGGTCGGTCGGGAACAGAGATTCGTGTTTCCGATCGAATATAGATCCATCAGCGCGTGGGTGTCGGATGGTGGGTGACGGTAGGCTGTTAGGCCGCTGCTATGGAGGAGTTTCCAGAATAGATTCGACGGGTGGGCGTAGGCGTGGCCGGTTGCGGCGGTTTGGAGACCCGGGTTGAGACCGATGAGGACGAGTTGGAGGTTCGGGCGCAGCGAGTCGGTGAGGAGGTTGGGTGGATTACGTGAGTCGAGGGAGCGGAGGTGGGAGCGGCGTTGGGATCGGGATGCGCTTGAGGTTTGTTGGGTTGGTAAGCGGCGTTTGAGGGGACGGGGGTGGGATGTTGATGGTGATGGTGATTGTGTGTTGAGTGAATGACTGTGTACGGACATATCTTGCGATGACTCTGGAAGGTCTTTGGTGTCTCTGCTGGAAGATGATCTGGTCCTACGACCCAGGGCTGTCGCTGTAGTGGGTGAGTACGAATAAGTTCGTAATCGAGATCTGAAATCGTCCAGTCTTCTTCCATTTCGCCCCAAGTCGTCTTCTTCTTCTTCTTCTCCTCCTCCTTCTCCATGTGGTGGCTCATTATCATCCTCATCACCAGACCTCTCATTCTCATCCTTCAATGCCGATCCATCATTGACATCTTTAATCTCCTGTAGAGACTCCTGGGTCATTACAAAACCCTTCCCATTTTCTTTCTGCTCTTTTGCCATCCTGTTCTGTTCTGCTCTACATATACCTTTTACTCCCTCAGATTCCTTGCGGACAAGCAAATGAACAATGTCAATATCGCCGATATTGCCCTGATGGAGAAAATAAGGAAAACCCCCACCACTTTCACTCATTCAATCCCTAGTAGCACATAGGAAGATCTTAAGATTTTCGGGGTGTAAGTTGAAATGTCAGACTTTCCTCCCGCTTTTTAAAAACCCAGAAAAGAGACAGAAAGAGAAGGTGAAGAAGATAATTAATTATATCAGTGCTTAAAATCAAAGACTGAGTTGAACGAAAATTTAATTAGCGAGGAACGCAACGATGATTATAATGGGCATCTTCCCCATTCATTCGCCACTTCGGGGGGTTTGGAGGATTGATGGGAATTCCGTTTTAGAGAAAAACAGGGGAAGGAGAGGGGAGATCTTATAAATGAATTGGATCTGAAGCTGTGGAGTTGATGTGAGTACGATAGTACACGATATAATAAATTGGCAAAACAGTTGAGATGGGATGATTTCAGTGTTGCTGGGGTCGCACAGGGTCCCGCAGCTACTGCAAGCTCGGGTTGAAGAGAATTGCGCATCAGATGGGCATGAGAATTTCAATCTTTGGGTTGTTATTAAGTGCAGGACTTTGATTTGACCAGTATAAAAGCACAGGGGAATTAGATATTCGGCAGCACGAAAAAAAATTGAAAGGATGAGTGGGAAATGGTATGTTCTGGATTCTCATACTCTAAGGAATACTATGGCCACGGTAGAAATTGGGACCGATGGCGCTGTCTATATGTTGCTATTTACCCCCAATCCTGCAGAATCTGAAATAAATTTTCATCAGCCGTTGCGGCAAGATGCATCATGTCATTACATACTCGAGATGGAGTATTTCTCATGCATATCTAGGAGATAAGCTGTCGATGTTGACTCCAATACATGTCTGATCTCCCATTCAGCCTCGTACCGAATGCTGATTGGCTGTGATAAATCGATACAACCTTTTCGACTAACGAAACGATGGACTGCCTCCGGATTAGGTATATCTGGGCATAGAGAGACTGGCAGATTGGATGACCTGCTATCTTCTGTTGGGAAGGACACTGAAGTTGCTGAGCGAGGACGGATATATGGAGGGAAACCATGAGCTTGGACTGGAACGTAGACATGCTTAGACGGTTTAGTATCAAGACCACGACCAGCAAAGGTGAACAGAGGAAGTGCTGTAAAATGCATGACGTGGCAGGCTATGACAACCATTGGCCGACGTTTGACAGATACTGAAACGATTTTCGGCTCATATTGATGGCATCCTGGAATGGTTAGCTTGTGAATGTCTGTTTCAAATCGGGAAGACTGCGCAACGCACTCTTGAAGATGGCGAGCCCAAACAATGATCCCTGCATGGAGTTGGCTTCGGCCTGCCGCAGCAAGTGAGAGAGGGTTCGAGGGGAAAATTGATCTACCTGTGTTTTTGAAACTGTCTCTTTGACAAGGACTTGCCGACTTAGAACCATTAAAACATGTGTTGCCCTCAACAGATAGTGTTGACGGTTGATTACTGATGGTGTGCCCATTGCAGTGGCGAAAACCAGGATGGAAGACTGGGATAGGCTGTGAAACATTCAAAGCTCCTGCTGCATTAGGACTGGCAGGCTGGGAGTGTGGTCGAGATGCATAATCAGGGCCGGACTGTTGGGCTGTTCCGAAAATGCTTGAACGTCGCAGGCCCATAGCATCATTGGTGTGGCTTTGGGACGTATTCCGGCTTACTTCTTGATCCTGGTGTGGAGCGTTTCTGAAATCCATGACTTACCTTCGATCAAGCTCTGAGATGGTTGTTCATGAAGGCTGAAGAGTCGGTGAAACGAGGACTTCTGATGGACACTTGTATGGTATCCGTTGAGTCGGTAGTTGTATGATTGATATTGACGACCGAGTTACACCAACACCTTTCGTACTTTATAGCCAAGATCACCGGCATCCGACTATATCATTTTGGATGAAGACAATGATTACCTTGTTTTCAGACGAACGCTGCTGTGTTTTCTTTGGTCACGTTGGAAGTCTTTGATGAGCCTCATTGTTGGAAGAATGGCCTTTGTATGGTAGTGAAAGCACAATACGGTTGGCATCGTCGGTAGAGGTTGAGTAGCGATAGTAACAAAGGGCGCTTCCGTGAGTCGCATCTTGTAGCTGCCTTGCGCATGAAACATGAAAAACAGCTTTCTGTAAAGCCAACAAAGTCAATGCAGCTATTGTATTGTAGTCAAAGAAAGGCTCAATGAAGCAACACGATCATTGCCAAGCTTCCACGGCAGACCTACTCTACTGCAGAGTACAATCGTTTAGTAAGGGCCAGCCAGAGCGACGTCTTACTTCTCCTCTTGACTCTCTTCAAAAGACATCAAAAGTCTTGCTTGTCATGGCATATTCCCAAATAAGATTCCATCCTAAGCAAATCCACATTGACAGGGACATTATTCAGATTCGAGATCAAAGATGCTGGACTGACCAGATGCGGCTGCTCGTTGGGCGTAAGAGGTGTTGCAAGGGAGACACAGGCGTGGGATCAAACGTTCGATGTGGTTTTTGCTGTAGATCAATCCAATCGCATCGTCTTGTAAGTGCAGTATATAGCTGTCTGATCAGGGTGCCGCAGGCAAAAGCCTCACCAACATGTTTCGACAGAGATATGACATCTCAGATCCGAGTGTTGAAGGAGAGTCTCCAAAAACATTTGTTACTGAAATCGATATTGTACGACACCAAGGAACTGAAAAGGCACGGGTAGATATGACGAATCTACAAGCTTTTGCATTACAACTTTGATTTGTTCGAACCTTTCGTTGGTACAGTCATTTGGACTGCAAAGTCTCGGGATGGTCTTCATGGCCCCTTGATTAGGGGCGCGAAGGCGAAGCTCTTTCTTTTGTTTACTCCATTGTTTTCATTCATGTCCAGAACAAAACATCCTCTCTACCACTCCCATTCCACAACACGGATCACAAGCATTCATACGAAGGAGCCATTGTCTGGAGACAGGATGCCCAGGGTTCGATTCAGCTCTCCATTGCCATTGCCAACACCGAGTTTGGCATCGATTTACCCTCAGTCATGCGAAGAGTGGCGGACTGCTCTCAACGATATAAAGAGACTGTATGTCACGTGCCATTACAAGCAATGTATCGCACGTTGCGAAGAGATTCTAGAAAGATTTGAGGACCAGGCAGGCATTGCGGGAAAGATTTCGTCGAATACTTGCTAATTGATTCTAGTATATACATCCTATACACCGAGTATACTTGTTATTCTTTATCGCAATATCCTACGAATCTCTGGCGGTCTCAGCTCACAACCTCTCGGCAAAGAAGATTCCTTACCTCGAGAAGACATCCTCCACCTTTGCCTTAGTCGCACACTCTGTAGAGCAAGCTACCTACATTGATACCCATGCTGGCACGATCGACCAGCAGTCTAACGCCTCCGACTCCCCAGTACTGTCTGACGTCTCCAGTATCTTTGACCATGATGACCGGGAATCCGGTGCAGCCAAAGGTTTGAACACCCCAGTCACTCCGTTAACACTTGAGCATGCCTTTCCTGCACCTGAACCGACAATCTTGATTTGGAACGAAGAAGATACCTCGCGCGAGCATCGATTCTGGAATCCTAGTACATCAACCCAAATGTTCAATATCGATCGTCTAGGCGGCCACAATCTGTCCAGTAACTCTGTTGATTTAATGCCGAAACCTCTCACTATCAAGAAGAAGTCGTCTTTTGTTGAACAATATCCACCGCCCAGGAGACCACTTCCTCCCATTCCCGTTAGACACCGACTGCCTATTTCACAACGTAAACCGGCTATCCCTCCCGCTATCAATACTTCTATCTCCATTTCCACCTGCCGTGCTGAAACTTCTTCGTCACGCAATCCGACTTGGGCTCCGCCGATCAACAATCTTACCTCCCTTAGACTATACTTCAAGCAGCGATCGGTAATTCGTTACAACGACCTTCTCATATCTTTTAAGCCTCAAGTTCAGTCACATATCGATTTCATCACCGACCTAATCTCCGCCACAATCATAATCCAAGCTGAATATCGTGCTCAAAAATGGTCAATAAAGAATCGCCTTGCTAGTTTCTGGTGTTTGAGTGGAGCTGCTTCTTCTGATCACCCACCTTCTCCCTATCCGTTCAAAATATCATCCTCACCTTCATCGTCGCCACAGCCTTCTCCCCTCCGAGATCCTTCCTCCCCACCAAAAACCAAAGTCCGGTCCCAGCCCACAGCTCGTGCTTCTCAAACCAGCAGCATTAGTAACCGTCGTAAATACGGCCACAACGTTCATGGTAGAGCAGATAACCCAGAACAGCGACGTGCACGAATTGAGAAGCTGAGGGCAACAGGTTGGGTTGTAAGAAAGGAAGGAATGGGATGGAAAGGTGAGGCATATTATGAAAACCTCAGACGAAGAGCTTTGAATGATTTGGAAGGGAGAGGAAGCCGGTTTCTATTTTGATGGTCTAACGATCTCCGGGAAACGAGGGGACAGTTAGACAGCTACGCTTGAAAGAGAGACATCCGCCTAGTGACGAGGATCAACTTGATTGACTCCTTAAAGGCATTTGTACGATGCTTTCTTGTTGGTATGAAGCGGCCACGAGCTTGGTTTTCTGCGATCGAATTGGATTCGCAGGACAAGGCAGAGAATTTGGAGTCTCATCGCTGCGTATAGACCTGAGCTGGATGATTCGGAGGATCGTCTATTATGATAGCATTGGTCTTCTGCATGTATGTAATCTCTAATCCTGTTTGACAAGCACAGCGAAGATCTGCAGGTGCGACGGGGAAACGCGATGTTTGAAACTTCGCTTGGCTGCGGTTCACCAAGACTTAATTGGGCAACATAAAATAAAAGTAAACCTGAATGATATTGTTTGTGAAACAAACCTTTTGCTTGTGCGCAATAGAACGATAGCTATTCGCAAGTCCTTGAGATTCAGTATTATTGCTGGCCGCCTGAGGTTCCCAGTCTCCCAAATTATACTACCGAGGTAGACCATATCTCGATGCCGCATAGTTGCCCAAGGCGACTCTATCGGACCAAGAATTAATCAATCAATCTCGGCCGCTAAAATAGTCTCTTGGCTGCTCCCAAATGAAAACATTCGTACGTTCGTCTCCCTGCTCTCGTGTGTAAAGAAATTAGGTATTACAACAAGCAATTTAAGTTAGGTTCTGGGCGGCTCGGGAACCATGGTTGTGTTTCAATGATTTGTTCCTTGATCAAAACGCCATTGGCAGCGACCAGCGAACCTATCAGTGACGGTGTTTAGCCTTAGATCGACAGGCACACGTCGGCACGGCCCACTATGAGATCCAGCTCACTTCCCCATATGGACGATACAGTTTCGGTTCGTGCTCAACAAGATAAGACCTTCTTAAGGCCAAGACATTATATCTCGGGGTGATGGCGAGGAGCATGCTCTATCAATCCCTGTCCGAAGCGTTGAAACATTGTTCGCGCCTTGGCTTCATCAAATACGCGGGTGATCATGACCTCTGACGGTCATGAACGTCTGAGCCCCTTGGCCTTAGTGGTCGACAGAGTTAGACGTTCTGCTCAGGTGAACTGTTGACCGTTGCACTTCCGGGAATTCTTGGCTGTGTAACGATGGCAGGGGTGCAGAAAGGAGGTCCAGAGCGAGAGAGCACAACTGGGGTGTAACGGTTCTTTTTACTCCTAACACGAATGGGCTATAAAAGAATGTCGTGGTACCGTTGGACAGATTAAGGTCCTCCCACCCCGTTGACTTTGAAGGAAGACGTTGTTGCTCGACGTACTCCATCATGCGTATCAGCATTGTTTCTGTGCTGGCCCTGACCGCCAGTACGTTGGCTTTCGATGGGGACACTGCTGGCAATGGACGAGTCCTCGCCGGAGCATATATTGTCCAGTTCGCTCCTGGTCATGTAAGAGCAACCTCTACAAAATTCGAAGGAGTACTGATGTTGGCTTAGGACTCTGCAAGTGCGTTCTACGAGAACTTGACGACCTGCGGGATTAGTGTAGTCCGCCGTCAAACCTTTGATCCCAATATTCTTGCCGGGACAAGTTTCCATCTGACCTCTGACACGAAAGCCGATCTGGATATGATTCAGAGTTTCAGTCAAGTCAGTAAAATATCTCCAGTGAGACTGTATGACCAGGTTGCTCCTGCTGGGCACCCTGTTGGAAAGTATGACTGGAGAAGGCTCCAGAAACCAAACTTGCATCGCCGCATTGTCACTGAGAGCAATGACACTATGACTACACATGTTATGACGTAAGTTACCTCAAAAGATGTCTCTGGAATATGCTTACACCGTGCTAGTGGTGTAGATAAACTTCATCAGGAGGGTCTGGACGGATCAGGCATCAAGATTGCCATAATTGATACCGGGTAAGGAAACATACCCTTTTAAATCAATTTGTAGACTCATATGCCATCATGATAGGATCGATTATACTCTATCGGCTCTTGGAGGTGGATTCGGCCCTGGATACAAGGTAGCATGGGGGACCGACCTTGTAGGTGATGACTACGACGGCACAAACACTCCTGTCCCGGATTCTGATCCTATAGATTGCAATGGGCATGGAACGCACGTTGCTGGAATTATCGCTGCTGCTAATGATCCATATGTTCTTGGGGTTGCGCCCAATGTAACTTTGGGCATTTACAAAGTTTTCGGATGCAGTGGATCAGTCTCTGATGACATCCTTATTACTGCTTTTACTGCCGCATATAACGCTGGTGCAGATATCATCACAGCAAGCATTGGTGGTGCAAATGGATGGCCCGAAGAGTGAGTGCTACAAACATTGACGTAAGCCGAGGAGATACTGATAATACCCGAAAAGACCTTGGAGCGCTGCCACTGCAGCAATTGTGGCAGCAGGAACGCCCTGCATGCTAGCAGCCGGCAATGATGGCGAAGAGGGCATGTTTTATACGTCTTCTGCCTCAACAGGAACAGATGTCACGTCAGTTGGCTCTATTGATAACACCAACTCTCCCGAAGTTTTATATTCTGCGGAATACATTGTCAACAACTCGACTTCTAGTGCCTTTGGCTATACGCCTGCCATCGGTTCCTTTGACTCTGTTTCACTTCCATTATGGACAGATACGTATGACACTGCTATTACGGATGATGGCTGCTATGGATTCGACGCCGACTTGACTGGGAAGATTGTGTTGATTCGCCGAGGCACCTGTACTTTCTTGGCCAAGGCTCAATCAGCTCTGGATGCTGGAGCCCAATATGTCATGTTCTACAATAACGTTGCGGGAACCTTTGAAGCTTCACTTTCTGGGTCGGAAATCACGGGAGCGGGGATGGTTGATTCTGATACTGGGGCGACCTGGGTCAATCTCCTTGCTTCTGGTGACGAGGTTGTCCTCTCTTTCTCGTCTAACACCTCGTTGATCGTCGTGTCTCCTGGAGACGTGAACAATGTAACTGGTGGTTACATGAGCACATTCAGCACATGGGGGCTCACCAACGAGAACACCCTCAAACCTGTCATTTCTGCACCAGGTGGCAATATTCTCTCCACATACCTATCGTCTTCTGGTGGTTATGCAGTCCTTTCTGGTACTTCGATGGCTACTCCTTTCATTGCCGGTGTCGTTGCTTTGTACAAGCAAGTCAACGGTAAAGATGTTAGCCCATTGGTCATAAATGCTGCATTGTCAGCAACCGCAACCCCAGTTGACTTCAATGATGGGTCGTCGACCTACTCCTACCTAGCTTCCGTTGCTCAACAAGGAGGTGAGTTGCCTGCAAATTCTGTCCTGACTGATGGCATTGACAACCTTGACAGCTGGTCTCGTCGACGCATATCACCTAATTCACGCCGGTACAACGCTCAGCGAAACCAATCTTGCACTCAATGACACGGCTCATTTCGTCAGCAATGCTTCCTTTTACGTGGAGAATACTGGTGACGATACCATTGCATATACTCTCACCCACCAGCCTGCCAGTAACGCATATGCATTCTCTTCTGACGACGCTACACTTCCAGCTACTTTCCCTCCACCAACTGACACCCTCTACTCGACCGCTGTGATAACTCCGTCCTCGTTCTCGCTTACCCCTGGCAGCAAGCAGAAGGTGAATCTGCTTGTAACACCAAACCCTGCCCTTGATTCTTCTCTCGTACCTGTCTATAGCGGCTACGTCGAAGTCACGGCCAGCACTGGAAATGAGAGCGTTCACATGCCCTACGCTGGGGTCGCTACCGTTATGCATGACATCCCAATCCTCGAAAAGGATGGCGGATGGCCGGCATACAACGACAGCCTCGCTGTCAGCACGTTGACTTACTATACCAGCGGCTCTAACCAAACCAATCTTGATGTCTACACGCCGTCAACGAATAGCACACCAATCTACTCGTGGAATAATGCCTGGTACACCATCTTCGAACGTGTCGATGTGGTCAACATCAACGGTAGCAACACTGTCAGAGTCGCCGGACTCGATACCGTTGGATCGGTCGCGGGGTATCCATACTGGTATGTTCCCCGTGGTCTTGATGGAGAGTCTCAAAGCGTGTACTGGAACGGGAGCTTGGCAGATGGAACCACGGTTCAAACTGGTGCATATAAACTTGTCCTCAGGCTTGCCAAAGTGTTCGGGGATCTGAGTAAAGCAAGTGATTATGAAACGTATTCAAGCGAAGCGTTTTATATGGATATGAGTTAGAGACGGGCTTGGTGATAAGCTGCTCTTCATATGCTTCGCACCTTCCCGATATTTTTCTTGTCTATACATACGGTTGAAACATGGGTTCGATCTGAGAAAGACATCCTATACTATAGTTATACTTCTTGTTAGATATTGTCTTAATATTTTCACTTCCATAGCTTTATCGTGATGTCTTCATGGAACATCTCCTGCATGGTCTACCTGTCGTGGAGTTTCATTAGTATTATCTACAGTAAATCTAAATTCCTGGGCAACTGAGTTCTTCGATCAAAGCAAGAAAAGATATTATGATTAACTAATTATGTACAGTACCGAGAACCGAATTCGAAAAAGGAGGCCACCGCACAGCCTAAAGCAGTCTTTTTAGCCTATATCCCCCTTCACTGCCGCAGCCACCGGATCCCCCACATTTCTACATACATAATTAGGGAGAAGCTTTATCGATAGAGAGGGCTCATGTCACCTGTCACCTGCTGGATACCCCACGGCTGATCAACCTAAATACAGTACCTGTACCTAAGGTCCTGAACAATATATACACAAGTAATTCATACAGTATTTCAATCATCTTCCTGTCACAAGACACTCGTTCTATCCGCTAGTTTTTATATTGATCAATCAATTGATTATCCGAGTCGTTGTTACTGCTGAACATTAAGTGACATTTTCGCTGTGATAATATAACTTAGCCCAATATGACGACTTTAACGGTGATTGGCGACGAGGATAAACCCTCTATCTATACTTCGCCAGATCACACCATTGCGGAAATCGATCCTCTTACCTATGGAGGTTTTACGGAGTGAGTGGGTTCATGTTATTACGCGAATCCCGATTGTGGAATATTTGATGTACTGGGAGGAGGAAGTCAAGAACGATTCTGACTCTGGCATCTGGCATCTAGGCATATGGGTCGCTGCATCTACGGCGGATTGTATGATCCAGACAACAAGCATGGCTTGATTGAAAGGAATGGATTTCGTACCGATGTCATTGAATGTATGAAGGAATTGCATGTTCCTGTTGGTTCGTATCTCTGAGACCTGCGAGGGTCGGGAATTTGGAGTTCTGACGGGGATGGATTAGTTCGATATCCTGGAGGAAATTTCACGGCGACTTATAAGTGGCTTGATGGTGTCGGACCTAGGGATAAACGTCCTAAGAGACCGGAGCCGGCATGGTTGGGTGTCGAAAGCAATCAATTCGGCACCGATGAGTTTATGGAATGGTGTAAGGTGGTGGGAGCAGAGCCTTATCTGGCTTTGAATATGGGAACTGGCACGTTGGAAGAAGGTATGTCGGCGGGCTGGCCACATGAAGAGTTTATGTTGGATATGATCTATGCTGATTGTAAGAGCTCTTGGATGGCTTGAATACTGCAACTTGAGCACAGATACTCACTATGCCAACATGCGGAGAGAGAATGGCCATGAGAAGCCCTATGGCGTTAAATACTGGGCGTTAGGCAACGAAGTTTGGGGACCTTGGTGAGTTATAAGGCTTTTCCTGGTAGCACCAGTGAAACTGACCCCCAACACAGGCAAGTAGAACAAAACACCAAGGAGGACTATGCCAAGAAAGCATACCAATGGGGGAAAGGTAGGTAGAAATGCCTCGTACTGATGGCTTCGGTTCCCTAGAAAGATAAGATTTTGACATTGTTCAGCACTGAAACTGCTCGATCCTTCTATCAAGCTCATCCTTTGCGGACAGAATGGCCATAGCGACTGGGATCGATATGTTCTCCAGGAATGCATCAGATATACTGATCTTCACAGTATTCACATGTATACGACCCACAAAGAGTGAGTGCAAACCATGCCTGGGTTAGATTCGATGACTGCATTTCAATTGACTCATCACTCATGCAGACACTTGCCTAACGCTCTCAGCCCAAGAGCTGCAGAGCGCGCTATCGAGATGACAGCAGCTTTAATCGACCTTGCTCGATGCGACTTCAGCTATGACAACTACCCGGAGGAAACGATATCTACGAAGGCGTTGTCGACCAACAGACCGAAAATATGTTTTGATGAATGGAACGTTTGGGACCCGGTTCGCGCTCCTGGAGACAAAGGCGCCGAAGAGTGCTATGATGTGTCAGATATGCTTGCTGTTGCTCTTTGGCTCAACGTCTTCATTCGCCAGGCGAAGTGGATCGGAATGGCGACTATCGCTCAAAGCGTCAATGTAATTGCGCCGTTGATGACGACTAGTGAAGGTGTTGTGAAACAGACCATCTACTGGTCCTTGTTACTCTTCTCAAAATACATGCGTGGTCAAAGCCTGGCCACACATGTCAGGTCACCAACGTACAACGGTCACACATATCCTGAATGGCTTTCCAGTACGATGGACCTCCCGCTTCTTGATGTTTCAGCGGCACTAGGCGACGATGACTATATGAACCTGGCTGTCGTCAATGCTTCCGAACACAGCGCAATGGAAACAGCTCTCCCACCAATCGAAGGACCAGTCCAAGTCTTCGTTGTTGGTGGCGATGCCACTCATATCCGTGACAGCAACATCTGGGGTTCCGAGAAGGTCAAGATTCAGGAATCGAAATGGCAAGGTGGTGACAAATTCACGTTTCAGAAACACAGCTTCACTTTGCTGAGATGGAAAGTGACACCTTCTCGTCCCAATTTAGGATCTTCAACTGAAGCTTCTCAAGCGGCGGCCACTCCCAGTGCTGTAAACACGCTGCATAGCAGTGCAAAGGACGTTTTTACTAAATAAGCCCAACAGCGGACACTTGTCTCGTCGAGGAGCTTATAATAAAACTGGGCTGCATTCGTATACTTCCTTAAGCATCTGGACTTGTATATCCCACCAATGAAAGATATTGTGAATTCTGAATCCAATTGAGTCTTCTGCACCCGGGAATTGTGATATGGAGAGTATCACTGGAGTGATATAAGCCATTTATGCTACTGTATTGGTGAAATCCTGTCTTTTCAAAGTTGCGGTCTGTCTGTTATTCTTGTGATTGTGAATGACGTTGTGGTACATAATTACAGTATTCTAATAGGGAGATCTAGCCACAGCAGCGGGGAAATGGTGGAGGCGCACTAACAGCGGTTACTGTACTGTAAGTAATTACTGTAGGGTAAGATAGGGATAAATTTTGTCCCTTTCAATTTTCTGGAATCTTTACAATAACCTTTTCCATTGGAATTTTCACGTACATGTAAAGTCCAACAGAAACAACAGGTTGAGAGAGAAATTGCGGGGTGGCATTGAGCATGGCGGATACTCCAAGTAGTCAGAGAGACCAAAGACAAGCAGAGGTGGTCTTTGAACACCTTCCTCCTGGATTTACTGCTGGGTTTTATGGTTCCACCGACGAAGATGACGTTGGTAATAACAGGCCATCATCCTTGGAAAATGGCAACGCCGCCCCTTCTGTAGAGGGGGAATCTTCTCTCAGATTACAAGGTGGTGATATCCATCGTGATTTATATAAAGTCGGTGCTAGAGCCCGATTACAGCAAAGAGCTGCCACCTTTGCACATCCACAGCCACATCGACAAAGATCGTCATCCATAGCAAATAGTGAACTCTCAGTTTCCGAACAACGTCAACCCGGCGGTTTTCGTCGACAATACCTATTACAACGGAACCGTGTAGGCAGTTTTCGAAATGTCGCTACCCCCGTCACAAGGAATTTTGTCGAGTTTCTGGACCTGTACGGGAGTTTTGCCGGCGAAGATCTTGCAGATTCGGAAGATGAAGAGGCAATCGTCGACGATGAGGATGTAGAAGGATACCAGGAGGATCAGACCACCGAGACGAGACCTCTGCTAGGTCGTCGGAGGAGCTCCAGGGGTCCGAAGAAGGGAGATGCTTCGACAACCAAATCCTTTTTCACTCTTCTGAAGGCTTTCGTCGGCACCGGTATCATGTTTCTACCAAAGGCATTCAATAATGGAGGCATTCTCTTCTCTTCTATGACGTTACTTACAGTTTCTTTGGTCACGCTGCTGGCGTTCCACCTTCTACTTGAATGCAGAAGTCGGTATGGTGGAGGTGGTTACGGTGACCTCGGAGAGATAATCCTTGGTCCGAAGATGCGAACCGTCATTCTCGGATCTATCACGATATCCCAGATTGGGTTTGTCTGTGCTGGTACCGTATTTGTCGCCGAAAACCTTCGATCTTTCCTCAACGCGGTGCTGAACGGCCCTGGCCCTATCTCAACTAACGCCTTGATCGCCCTCCAACTCATCGTTCTGATTCCACTCTCTTTCATCCGGAATATTTCCAAACTCGGCCCGGCCGCGCTACTGGCTGATGTCTTCATCCTCATCGGTCTCACTTACATCTATTACTTCGACATTGCTAGCATTTCTAAGTCCGGCATTTCCTCCACCGTCGTTCTCTTTAATCCATCTCAGTATACCCTTACAATTGGTGCCGCGATCTTCACCTTCGAGGGCATTGGACTCATCCTTCCTATCCAATCCTCCATGTCTCATCCCCATCACTTCGAACCCCTTTTATGTCTTGTCATGCTTCTGATAACAATAATATTCACTTCCGTTGGCGCCCTCTGCTATGCCACCTTTGGTATCGACACACAAATCGAAGTCATTGCCAACTATCCACAAAATGACCGACTCGTCAACGCCGTCCAATTCCTCTACTCTCTTGCCGTTCTCGTCGGCACCCCTGTCCAACTCTTCCCTGCCATCCGTATCCTGGAAGGCAAACTCTTCGGATCCCGCCTCTCCGGAAAACGAAACCCATACATCAAATGGAAGAAAAACGCTTTCCGTACTATTCTGGTGGGAACCTGTGCAGGGATATCCATCGCCGGATCTCAAGATCTAGATCGTTTCGTGGCTTTGATCGGCAGCTTCGCCTGCGTACCTTTGGTCTATATTTATCCACCGTTGTTACATTATCGGGGCGTTGCGAGCGAAAAAGGAGGCAAGTGGGGTCTGGTTGCTAAGGCCGGAGATCTTGTCCTAATAGTCGCCGGGGTTCTGGCTATGGCATATACCACCATCGTAACGGTGATCAACAGTTTCGTTGGACCGGAGTAGTGATGGTACAAAAGTTATGATTTCTTGACCTTTTGATCCTGCATTTATTCAAGCGAAATATGAAGGAAATCACTAAGAAATGTTTTCTTCTTCTTTCTTTCGCATTTAGGTCTCCTGTAATGAATGGACGAACAGAAGGAAATAACCAATATATCCAAATATTCGAAATTCGGAAAAGAAATTACAAAAGTCTTGCTTCCCCCTCTTTCTCAGTCTCCAACAAATACTAAATAGCACTAAGACCTTGAGAAAAGAAAAGCAATACCCCCGAAACGAGTCCTCAAAGGGTGCTAATAAATGTGATTAGTATTCTAAATAGACTAGTCAATCAATCAATCAATCATTTATTCATTCATTCATTCATATGTACTTCTTACCGTAGAAAGTGTGATATGCTATAGAGTATATGAACCCCTGGCCCTCCTTCCCACCCAACTAAATCATGTGCACTCCAGCGCCTGTCGTTAAATCTTCATCTCGATCATTGGCAGTCCTCGCAAACAGTTTGTCCTTCTACTTTACTTTTATCTGATTCCGGCGGCGGTGGTTGGTGGTCCGAGGCTGCCGAAGGATCCGCGGAAGCAGCAGGAGCAGGCGGCGGATTAATAGTAGCAGTCGAAGATGATGAAGGATTCTCTTTGGATTTGTTGAGCGATCTGTCGATGTGACCTAGGTTTCGAGTCGGGTCGATTATGTTCCTGAGTAGGGACTTGAGTTGTTTTGTTTCTGTTTTTGGGAGAGGATATGGATATGTTAGACGGATGGGGGCTTGGTCTTGGGAGTGAGGGGGATGGGAATGGAGTAAGGCTGAGCAAAAAGAAAATCTCCTGCATATGACTGCAGGAGCTTTGTATGAAATGAAAGGGGAGTATGTATGTAAGACATACCAGGGAAACCTCCCTCGGTTTTCCGATCCCAAAGTACCGTTTCTTTCGTCCTTTGTGATACACCATCCACGACCTCACCGTCAGGGTGTATGACAGTAACGGTGAAAATCCCTCCCGTGGCAGGCATTAATGCTACTTCACCTATCTGAGTGGAAAAGGTGGAAAGAAGCTCTTGGGCAAACTGATGAATTTTCGTAAGTCAGGAGAATGGATGACATGTCAATTTGTGGTTCTTCATGTTTCAGGAGCAATTGTACAAACAATACAGATGCCAATCTAATGGGTATTTGGTAGATGCAAGGGAATTTGGGAGAAGCAAAAGAATATGATAGGTCATCAGGTCTAGGGAGTTTCGCGAGAATCGACTGGAATGCTCATATCAAGAATGCAGGCAATTGAGGAGTTTTGGACATCGACATCGTATGTACGATAATCCGGACACCCCCAGCAGAACCTGCAATATCTGAAGACTTACATAAGCTGCCCTTAACATCCATCTGCACTGCGTGCAATACTTGATCGTCACTCGAGGCACATTGACCGCAGCGTGACCAATACTCGTGTTGTGCACCACTTCTTCACTCATCCTGGCTTTTCGTTGTTACCTGTATCTTCCAGGATAATTCCCGAGTCTCGTGACCGGCGGGAGACCGCGTTTCCAAATCTCTGGGAAGGGAAGGACTAGGAATATTCATGCAAAAATGCGCTGGATCAGGTCCCTTCAAAGTAAGGTATCCAGGATGGTTTTGTTTCAGATATGTGAGCCTGTCTGTGCTTTCGTTGGGGGAAGGAGATGTTTCCCGAACGGAGGTTTGACAGCGGGTGGGTTCAACACAAGCCCCCGATACAACAGCGCTGGCTTCAGCGGGGTGGTTCCTTATGTAGTACAGTACTCTGGAGTACAACGAACAAATATAGTAACCAACTGGGATCTGATGATGGCCATGTCTCTTTCATTCTTGAACGCACAATTCATATTTTAAATGAATCCATGTTTGGTCATATTGTGTTGGGGGCTTTCGCATCTTTAAAGCAGATTACAGAGTATGAGTGGGATGCTGCACATTGGGGATTGGAGAAAGTCGATCAGTCACAATTGAAAATAATGATTCCATGTTCCATTCACATTCTGGGAAGTTCAATTACTCGAAACAGCATGCAGAATCGTGTAGGTTGTTGAATCTGTATGATTTCTCATTTCCTGCTAACATACTTGCGCAATGGAATCAAAAGGATAAGTTTGAGCCACGAGGCTCGTAGAAGAATACAACGCTGAACAAAGTTCCCAACCCGCCAGCATAATATCGACATCTCTTCGACTATTCAGACCCAGCCCGCTCCCCTTTGTTCTTTGTTCTTGCTGATTCGTCTGAGCGTTGTTATGCTTTTTGAGAAGATGACAAAGGGAAGATTACATGAAGTTTTTGTTGTTGTTGAGAAACAGCGATTGAAGATCGACATCGTAGCTGGTTGTTCCCATGAATGAAAACATCACTCGATCGTGATTGTGAAGAAGATACGTTCTTTCGCCCAGTTTGTAGAATAACCATAACCACCCAGTAAGAGACACTCATAAACGCCATGCTTGTGGTACATTGGATTGATCGGTTTGGTCGCCAGAGTCATTTACATGACAGTGCAGCAGCCGCCAGATTGCTGAGGAGCATATGGGTCTTCACGCTTTTCGACCTGTTCGCGAGACAAGTTAGTTGCGGTTCGACGTGCAATCCATCGGTAAAGTCGCCATACCTGTCCCCAAATGGATGGAACCATAAAATCACGAGTGTTGTTGCAATATTGGATGAGACTAAAGAATGCATGGGTTAGTCTTGTGCGCTCACCAAGGTCGGTCGCAGTGAATCGCAGGTGTGGACTTACGATAGAGAAGCCTCACGAACTGTAGTTCTTGGTCGCTCAAGATCCTCTTTCAGACGGATGTTGAGCTCATTTAGACGACGAAGTTTCAGGTCTGCCATGCTCTGTTTCTTGTTCTTTCCATCCCCTCCACTTCGAATCTCGTAAGCACCGGCCATTGCGTCGAATTGAACCTGTTCCAAAGTCAAAGACAAGGTGAATGCGAGGAGAGTGGTATCGACCGCGCTGTCGTCGCCGAGACTTCTAAAAGGTGTAGAGTGGTGGAAGGTGAAAGAAAGAAAGTCGCGAGGTCGGGGTGGAATGAGCTGGAGTTGAAGTTGAGTTTTGTGAGATGTCAATTGAGTGAATGAGACTTTGCTGGAAGCGAACGAAGGACATCAGATAGGGGACCACGAAACTGACCACTCAATGGCTGCCCGAATTCTTGGGTGATTGGCCAGCCCCATCAACTCTTCCCATTTCGGAAAAGCACGGAGGGCCGTGTCGGTGATTGGAGGAAACTGGTCACTAGTAAACTCTAACCAATCAGACGCTGCACACTGAACACTTTCGACTTTTGTGTGAGGGCTAATCGTCACACACGCAAAATCCCCCGTTTTGTTGGTTTGCTGGCGACAACATCTCTTTCATCCTCCTCGTTCCCATCAACGACAACCACAACCAACCAACCTCCCCCCCGGCTATCTGACAACCCTTTGTCACCCGGATTCAGGCTTGAGTGATCGCATCAGTGATCACCTCAAGCTTCTCTTTACCTCTGATTCAGCGGCCTGCTACGGACGCTGAGCAGAGGCCCGATCCGGTCTTCCAAGATGCCACCTCCACCCCATGTCAAGCCCGAGAATGTTCTCAAGGTACGAGATCTCCATGAGTAGAAGCGCTTGTGACGGACATGTACTGATTTGTTTTTACAGAGGGCTCAAGAACTCATCGCTGTGGGCCAGTCTTCGGCTGCGCTTACAGTCCTTCACGAACATGTCACATCCAAGAGATCGCGCAACAGTCCCATCGCCTCTTTGGAGCCTGTGATGCTCCTGTTTGTTGAACTGTGCGTGGATCTTCGAAAGGGAAAATCAGCCAAAGATGGCCTTTATCAATACAAGAACATTGCACAGAATACAAATGTGGGAACAATTGAGGTAAGATGGTGGATTCCCAGGCAAGGGAACAATATTTGCTGACTTTTTCAATCAGCTGGTTCTCAAGAAGTTCATTGATTTGGCCGAAGAGAAGGTCTCCGAAGCGCAGACAAAGGCTGCTGAGATTCAATCGTCGCTCGAGTCTGCTGCGCCGTCCGATAACATCGACACCAAGATCGAAGACCTCGAAGCTATCGAGACTCCAGAAACTATCCTTCTCGCAACAGTCTCTGGAGAGCAGTCCAAAGACAGGACAGATCGAGCCATTGTTACACCATGGCTCAAATTCTTGTGGGAGACATACCGAACTGTTCTGGAGATCTTGAAGAACAATGCACGACTCGAGATCATGTATCAGCAGACCGCTCTCCAAGCCTTCCAATTTTGTCTCAAGCATACCCGCAAAACCGAGTTCCGGAGGCTTTGTGAATTGCTCCGCAATCATGTCCAGAATGCTGCCAAGTACTCCTCTCAGATGCATGCCATCAACCTCAGCGACCCTGATACGCTCCAACGCCATCTTGACACGAGATTTCAACAACTCAATGTTGCTGTTGAGCTCGAGCTCTGGCAAGAAGCATTCCGCAGTGTCGAGGATATTCATATGCTCCTGACGTTGAGCAAGCGTCCAGCAAAGAATATCATGATGGCTAATTACTACGAGAAGCTTACACGAATCTTCCTCGTCAGTGATAATTTCCTTTTCCATGCCGCCGCATGGAGTCGATACTACAATTTACTTCGACAATCTGCCAACGCAGTGGCAAGTGGGCAAAGCCCAAAGAAGGACAACCCCGTGGTTACTGAAGCAGAGATGACAAAAGCTGCCTCCTTTGTTATCCTATCTGCTCTGGCAATCCCGGTGATCAGTACTTCTCGATCTCGTGGAGCGTTGATCGATGTCGATGAAATTCGCAAGAACAAGAACAGTCGCCTTACCAACCTGCTCAGCATGCCATCAGCACCAAGTCGGGCTGTTTTGTTCAAGGACGCCCTCAGCAAGGGCTTGTTGAAACGCGTTAGACCAGAGATCGGGGAATTATACAACATCCTAGAGGTCGACTTTCATCCGTTGTCTATTTGCAAGAAGATCTCTCCAATCTTGTCTCAGATTGCCTCTGACCCTGAGATGGAGAAGTATGTCATCCCGTTGCAGCAAGTCATTCTTACCAGACTCTTCCAACAACTATCTCAAGTTTACGAGTCGGTGGACCTCCAATTTGTCTACAACCTGGCCCAATTCCCAAGCCCTTACGAAGTCACCCCTGCAATGATTGAAAAGTTTATTATGAACGGCTGCAAGAAGGGCGACCTTGCAATTCGCCTGGATCATGTATCAGGTGTCATCACGTTTGATAACGATGTCTTTTCATCTGCGAAAGCCCTACATGCTGGAAGTGCCGCAGGGTCAGCTGAGCAAGATCTCTCCTCTATCCAACGCCTTCAAAGTACTCCTTCGGAAATTGCTCGATCTCAGCTTTCACGCCTAGCCAAGTGCTTGCATGTTACATGTATGTATGTCGATCCGCAATACAACCAAGCAAAACTTGCCGCGAAAGAAGCCTCCTTGGCAAGTGCTCAAGCTGGTGCTGAGCATGAGCATGATGAGGTATTGGCTCGCAGAGCCGTTATAGAGAAGAAGAAAGAGGCCGCAACCGAGGCTCTGCAGAAAAAGCAGCGCGAGGAGGAGACGCGTAAGAGAATCCGAACTCAACAAGCTGCTGAGGTCGAAAGACAACGATTGATTGACGAGACTCGAGAGCGTGACAGAAAGCGAATGCAGGAGGAGCAAGCCCGTATTCGTCGCCAAGAAATGGAGAAGCAGCTAGAAGAGTTGAAGGGAGGCTTGAAGGGTATCGATTTGAAGGATATCGATATCAACGAACTTGACAGTAACCGTATCCGTGCTCTCAAATTGTCCCAGCTTGAAAAAGAAAAGAACGAGCTCAACGATCGCGTAGCAGCAACTGCTAAGCGCATCGATCACTTAGAGCGTGCTTTCCGTCGTGAGGAGATCAAGCATTTGCCATCTGACTATGAACGGCAGCGAGCCGAAGATTTGAAGATCTACGAAGAAACGAAGGCTCAGACACTCGAAGAGGCACAACGGAATCACAAGGAAGGTGTCGCTCTCAAGAAGAGATTGGAACGTCTTGTTCCTATTTATGATTCTTTTAGAAAAGATTTGTCGGAGCGACGCCACGAAGAGTTTGATAAGAGACGCAAGGCAGCCGAACGCGAGTTTGAAAACAAGAAGCGTCAACGAATTAAGGAAGTACACGAGGCACGACACCGTGAACGCATGGCCAGGGAAGCCGAGGAACGCCGTATCCGTGAAGAAGAGGAACGGGCTGCGCGAGAGGCAGAGGAGAAGGCGGCCAAGGAGGAGGAACGCAGAACACAGCTTGCAGAACGCAAGGCCCAGCAAGAGGTCGAGCGTGCCAAAATGGACGAAATTGCTAGAAAACAAAGAGAGCGGGAAGAAGAAGCGATTGCCCGTCGCGCCTCTGCCAAAACTGCAACTGCACCTGTACCGCCTGTACGTGCCCCAGTCGAAGAACCACGCACAGCTCCTCGTCTACCATTCGCGACAAAGACTGGTGGCTGGCGAGAGCGTTTGGCTGCCAAAGAGGCTGGAGGAGGCGATGTTACACATCCGGCCGAAACACCAGAAGCTCCAGGGGCAGCTCCAAAAGAGGCACCAAGGCGTACCGGATACGTACCGCCTGCACTACGTGGTGATGGTCCACGTCGTGGTAGTGGTGAAACTCCCCCTTCGGCTCCTCGCCGTGAGCCAACCCCATCAACACCTCCAGAACCTGCAGCCAGTTCAAAGCCTGCTGGTGGTAAATGGGTGCTACCTCACCTGCGCAACCGTACTTGAGAGGGATTCGTGTTATTGGCGTCCTTGGATGGGAGGTCACACTCATTCCATTGTCTGTTTAGTTGATTGTATAATATTGCGGCTTTGCCCGTGTTCTCTGTACGGCATTGCGGCTAATATACGACGCAAAGGCGGACTGACCCCAGCTAGATGACGAATTAAGTGTGGTCATTAAAAGTCACTCGAGTCCAAGCATTCTCTTGGTCACAGTTTTACATTAAGCAAGTCCGCTATTGATAAACGATCCTTTTTAGAAACATCTTTCCATTGAGTAGCCACCCATCTCGATTGTGACAACTTTAGATGTAATCTGACTAGCTCGCTGAATTCAAACATGAAAGTCCCAAATCGTGATCAAAAAGACATCGTCCCTTCGTCCGTGAATATGGTGAGGGCTTGAAAATGAAACCGTGCTGAAAACATATTTGAAGGCTTCATCATCAGTAGACATCCTCAGGGTCGACCTCAAAATCCTCTCCTCCGGTCTCCCTGATCCATTTCATTGCCCCTTCTCTACTACAAGGCTTCCTCATATCGAACGCATCCTCTCCCTTTTCGTTGCTAACCCCATCCCCATAATACCCTACCACCCGTCGGTATACCGAATATCCCATCTTCTTGTACATGTCGATGGCGACCTGGTTGCTGGCGCGGACATACAGGTCGACAAACCAGGCGTTTTGTGCGTCACACGCGTCCTCGAGGGCTCTACAGAGGAGGCGGGCATACCCCATGCGTCGATATTGAGGGGCAACAGTCAGCACGGTTATGTGTCCGTGCCATGGTGTGTAGTGGGGAGAAGAGCGGAGAGAGGCAGGTTGGGTTTCCAATTTGCCCATTACTGTAGGGGAAGATAGGGGACGATGGTTAGACTGATGCTGCTGATAGCAAAGGAGGGAGATCGAAGGTGTAAGATCTTATGAGATTGGAGAGGAGAGCGAGGAGCAAGTGAGAGTAACCCGGCGCGGAGAAGAGAAATGTCATGGGATAATGTGTATAACAGAAGAACGAAGAGGAATAGTCCATGGCATTGAAAGCGCAATACTGGAGAGAAAGTGGATGTTATGACTCACCATATCCAACTATCTGATCATGGTCCTCAACCACGGTAAACAAAGAGGGCCATTTCATTAAATATTGGTAGTAAAAAGTCAAGTCGTAGTTTTCGGTTAAATGATCGAGGTTGCAAAGGTTCAGGTTGAGAAGGTCTTGAGGCGTCATGCGCCTTATGGTCGCCATGGTTGATATATCACGTCTGAGAATGTCTAAGGGTACAGAAATGTCACCGATTTGATATTGGGAAATCTCCCTCTTTCATAATCATCCAGTCATTTCACAAGCACAAGGGATTCGAACGTATCCTATCTGGTTGAACTTTGGGCTGTTTCTGAGCAGGTGATGAATTTGATATTGGTCGAGGAAATGCCAAGGTTCAGGGAGAGCCAAGTTAGGCAAAGCCTTTTTTACAGTGTTGAACTTGTCCATATTGTCGGGGTGGCCCCGGCATTAACATTTCGACACCATTTTCGGGTATCCTTCCCTATGGTGCCTGTAATCGGCCCGCGCTATAGGGAAGAGAGAGAGAGAGAGAGATGCGCTCCGCCAGGCGTGCATGAATGTCGCGATTGTCTCGTTTGTAGTTCGACCGCTCCTTTAATGCATAATACTCAACTCTGCTTTCAAAGAACAAAGCGATAACAACAAAGACACAGTCACATTGACATTGATCATCTTTGTGCAGTCAGTAAAACAGCAAGTTCGAGTTTACTCGTTCCAAACCCAGTCCGTTATAGACCGCATGAACCACTCAACAGATCAACATTTTCTTATGCCTGGCAATAATTCAAACCCATTATCATAGAAGACGCGTTGAACATGACCATCCGCTGATTCCGTTTGCCTTACTGCCATCTATGAGATTTTGTCATGCCTTCTTCACCTGCAACTCCCTCTCGAAGCCATAGGCGGCGTCCATCTAGCATCGAGATTCCGTCCCCTTCGACGCATATGACAAATGGTTTGAACTCATCCACATCACCTCGCACTGCCAGAATGTCTGGTAACTATTCACCTCAAACACCACGACAACACTCGAGGCGGAAAACGTCAGCATCTGCAAGCATGTCGAGCGACGGTGGCTACCCTGTTTTACGAGAAGAGACTGGAGGGATGGGTAATTTGGCCGACGAATTAGCAGACGCTTGGGGCGAAGAGGATATGGATCAATCTGGTGTCTACTTGGGGAACGTTGAAGAGCATATATCAGAGTCAGCACGTACAGGCGATGGGGCCATGGAGTTCCACGACATGCACGATTTTGGCTTTGGCAGTCCTTTGGGACCTATCAACTCGCCACTTGCATCCCCTACGAAATACCGGCAGGAGAATCATCTACTACTCCCATCGGGGAGGCGGTCACCGAAGAAGTCAGATAAACATCGCTATCATCATAGAGCTGATTCGGCATACGATGGCTCAGACTATGGAGATCAGTCTGATCTCGAACTTGAAGAAGGGATATCGCCCACGCTTGCCGCAAGAATTGCAGATATTGAAGCCTTAGGCCGCCTTGGAAAAGGCGACACAGGCTTTGAAGGCGACGAAGTGATACAACGAACTATTTGCTCCTTACGCGACCTCGGCGCCCAAAGCGGCATCGAGAATGGCGCATCACGACTAATGACCGCACATGCCTCTTTAAGTTCTCATTTATCCCATCAAACCCGAACAATCCAAACTCTTACACACTCCATCATCAAAACACCGTTCCCTGACCTTGATACGCCTTCTCTCGACCAGTTAATCTCCATGACGTCCGATCTCCTTCCTCTCCTTCCGTTTCCTCCACAGCCGTCACCCCTTCAATCCCTTCAACTCCTCATCTCGTCCACAGCTGAAATAACCCATCTCCTCCGCGCCCTTTCCGACACACTACAAGAATCCCGTCTTGTCACAAATACAGCAAGTCGACGCCTTAAAACGGTCAAAGACATGGTCAGCGATTTACGAAAAGAAGAGGAGGAACGAGATTTCGGCTCTGCTTGGATCGAAAGGGGAAATTGGGATGAAAAGTTAAGAAACAGAGACGCAAAAAAGATCTGTGGGGAGGTGGTCAGCGGATTTGAAAGTACTTGCGATACGTGGAGGGAGCGATTAATCGGAGGCGCTGTGGGTGCCTAAAGAAGGGGAAGCATTGACGATGACAGACATGGCTTCAAGCCTATGTACATGACAACATCATAAGCTTCCTCTGGTGCTCACGGCTCCTAACAATCAATCGTGACTCCATGTTATGCGGATTCCGAAGGCAGCGCCATGATCTTAGACAAGACTTTCGTCGCACCTCTCGTGGATTCCATAGCGTCAGTGTACACGGATAGTTGATCACTGGAGATGGGATATCACCAACATTTAATTGCATGCAAATAGACGATAAGTAATGTATCATAATGACCTTTCTTGCCCTTTTTGTTATCTCAAACATAACAATATATACGTACATGTCGTATCTCATTCTTCCCTGCACATCTACATACTACAGTATATGTTCAATCTAAGAAAAAATCTTTACTATGTTTTCTCTCGCCGGGAGATTTCTCTCATTATTGTAAGAAATAATGGCTTTGGTGATTCAAGGATGGATGAGTGGGTTTGTTCACTCAGGATCTGAAATCCGATTGAAGGTCATATCATACCATATACAAATCTTTAAAAAGGAACGACAAAACGCAGAAACTTTTCAAACGCCATCGCTAATATGCACCTTTCTTTTGGTCTGACTTCTCGTAGTTGCCCTGTCCTGTTCTTTCGTGCCAAAAAGGGAAGAAATACGCTGGTTTCTTGTTTGCTTTGTATGTGATGAATGAGGTTTCGGCACCCAAATCAGAGATATCCTGTTCAAGGACCGTGGTTCGAGATATCGCTGATTTGTCTTGGGTTTTTGTTGGCATAATCTCGTTCTCTATTTTCTTATTTTATCGCCCCCCCGAGAATGTCTCTTGTGTTATCATAGCAGTTCTTCGCATGTCCAATCCTCGTACCATCCGTCAGGGAGGTATCTCCTGACAATTAATGGAATTTTCTTTTGGTTCAATTCTTTTATGGCGATTTGCAAGGGGTCGGTTTCGCCTTCGAGATCGACTAGAACGGGGGCGTTCATGCTGCGTTTAGAGATGAACGTTAGTGAAATGGGCTTGAGGGCCGTAATGTGATCGAGATTTTGACATGCCTAATTTGCAAAGCTCGAGTCCCTAACACCCTTGCCCTCTCATACTTCGTCATATATGGTGTCGTTGTCCTCTTCTCATCAGGAATTTTCTTGTCTGTACTTGTAGTAGATTTTTTTTGAGCCGCCGCATTCGCATCTCCCGTAACCACTGTTTTACCATCAACTTGATCAGCAGTGGGGTCTTCGGGATGGTCTTCATCAAGCTCTGGCTCATCGGGAGCGTCGTAGCCGGCTTGGGGGTCGAGGTCTTCTTCTGGTTCGTAATCGAGGGCATCATCGGGAGGGTCGTAGCTGCGGAGGGAATGTTAGTCTGAGCGCGAAGGATGATACCGGTCTAAGGCTTTCGCCAGATTATTATGGCAGGGATGGAGGCATACCCAACGTCGTCGTCACCGCCGTAGTCAGACATCGCGATTCAAGTGCTGTCGAATTTGCGCGCAAGAAAATGATGTCTTCTACGAACGTCCAATTCACAGGAACGTGGGGGGCTTCGCAAGGTGACCCCGATCGCAAATGCGCTGGATGAAACGAGTGTAGGATGATATCAAGACGAAGTGCTGGAAGAAGATCAGACTGTCTGTCTCGCTTCTATCGCGCTCTCATTCATTCACGAATCTTTGGCGGCGGGACTTTTTTTTCGCGGAAATATTAAGGCTTGGCATTGGCTTTCCGTCTTTGCTCCCAGTGCCCTGCCCACATCATGTCCACCGGACTACATAATACTTGTTCATAGCATTTCTACAGATATATCCAGCTCGCCTGAAGGAGATATTAGAGTGATATTCCGAGACATTTCTTATACCTACTTTTCGGTGCCTTTGTTAAAGCATCTGATACAAAAGTGACACCCGGGTCAACTGCTTTGCTCAGGCAGCTCCTTTCCCCGCTCTGCTCGAAAGGGGAGACATGTAAGTTGACATCGTGTGTTGGTTTCTACTGTATTTGCGAGGCTCAATCATCGATTGGCCATCCAGAAAGCCGAAATGGTCAAGCTGATGTCACATCTGGGATATTTATTAATTGACAGCATTATGGAAACGGTAGGCTCTCGTCCGCAGGAATTTCCCTTACATCGTCTTCCTATGTCCATAATTCATTTTGACCGTCAACGCACATGAGTTTGTCCTATTAGAGCGGACTCGGGTTTCATTTGGCTCTGGACTCAATAACCGATGCCAAAGCATTCTTTGATCTTTTCTCACTACGTTGATTCTCTCCATCTCTCACTTCCCATTTCCTCTCTGTATCCCAAAAATTTAGTGACAATGGCGACTGCGTCGACCGTCGACCTTTCGCCCGCCCACATGGGCAGCTACATACCAAGTTCCTGACGTTTCTAGAGGCTCTGTACTACGCTCGAGTGAGCTTCTACAAGATAATCATAATAACGCTCACATGTTCATGAGCAGTGATGGCTTGCACAGTAAGTAGGGATGTTGGAACAAAGCCATTTTGGTTGACAGCCAATACGAGACCATACTATCCATAAGCCTCACGTTTTACGCCTTAGGGACGTCCGCTGGTGATATACAGAGAGCGTATGAAAAACAGAAAGCATATCGGCGGCCTCTACTGGAAGTGGATCCCGAGATCCTGAAGGACCTTCACGATCGGAAGCGATTTGTGAATCATTTGAGTGTGCTAGACAATTATCCACACTTCCAAGAATTCTTTCGAGAAGAAATCGAAGAGAAGGGAGTTAAGAATACTGTGTTAACAGAGGTATTTGCGAATGATGAGGCGGCGGATGAGATACAAAAGAGGCTGTTCGGCGCTAGTGTAGCCAGTTATGCCTTTACCACAAATGTTTCTTCGCTGACATACACAGGCTTCTTGCATGGGCTCATATATACCGCTTTCGGTCTAGAATTTGAACAATCAGCAATCATTGCTGAAGGGCTCGCTGAGATGGCGTGCACGTCTACATGGACGAAAGACGTCATTGATGCTGTCGAGAACCATATTCAGTCGGCCACTTCCACCGAACCTCTGACTCATACCGACAGACCCTTATTTGATATCCAAGAGAAAATCTCAAATACCCCCAAAGTCACGGAATCTGCTCGCTGGTCTGACGGCCCACTCACAATCCGCAATGGGGTCATGAAAAGAGCGGCTCCCGAACTCGCAGACTTGCTAGCTGGGTGGAGAGTTACGCCCGATACACTCAGGTTGAAGGCTGCTGAAGTGATGAATTTTTGTGCTTAAATAACAGGCGCAGCACAAGTCAAAAATGAAGAAGTCAAGATAGATTTCGTCTTCATGCACCTCATGAAGGCAGCACTGTTCTATTCCACCTTTCTCAATCTTGATTTATTGAGCAATACGCAAATGTGCCTGTTACTGGAACACAAGGGATGGGTGGATCTGGCTATGTACGTGGGACAAGGTAGCCCGAAATTGTCCATAAAGCAAATCTCGAAGTATCAACCCAAGATTCCAGAGGATTGGAACAGCGTGATCGAGCGGTCCGTCAAATATGACGTCGATGATGGGCATGTCTTGAAGCTGATTGGGGCTCTGTTGAATGGCGAACGAGAATGCAGGCCCTTTGAGGTGGGACAGAACTGGCCTATCCAAGGACCAATGTAGCTGCAGCTAGGACACTTAGGTAAGTCTTCTATTGAATCAGATCAACATCCGTGCTTCAACGGTAGCCGGACACAGCCATGGCAGATAGCTAATTTTCTTTTTTCAAATAGTGATCGATTCCGTCGAGGCAGGTGACCCATCGATCACCGGCTTACCAGCAGTTTATCTTCGCTGGGTGCGAGGTGCAGGCTTCCCCGAAGCATGGGAACAATACTCGGAACGCCCCAAGACATGAATACACCTCTTGCCATGAAGTCATTGCGAGGAGATCGTCTTTGTCCTGTAGGAATAAACGTCGGTCAAGCAAACGATGACCGGGAGGCGGTCGACCCGCCTATTCGGACCTAGGATAAAGCTCTCAAGGTCTCAGACCCTAGAGCCAAAACAACGCCCGAACGGTGGGTCTTTTGGTACTCTACACGGAACATAGTCTCGGCAAATCCTCATCGATCATCTGACTTAGTATGCCGGTATTTTCTAGGTCTCCTCGAGTCACGCTACAAAACTTGTTTGCAAGGAACTTAGCCCAGTCATGTCATTACGAAATTACTTCCCAAAACTCTTGCAGTATTGAATCAATTCAATTCCTGTTCGAAAGTCCGTCGCAATCTCGAGTCCTTGTAGCTATATATGAGACGTTGCGAGCTATTTTGCGCACACTGGCCAGTGAGAAGTCGTCTCGCCCCCTGCAGGCCCCTATGAGAATGCATTATAGATTTCAGGCCCAGACTCCATCTAGCATTGATGCATAATGTTGTTGGTCAGCTACATTCTTCACGAGATCCCAGTTCAAGGTCTGGTTCGTATGAAGGTTCATGACAAATATCCCCCTCTCCTTTTCAAGCCAACCCAACACCCATCTGGTTTCTTTGAGAACCCTTCATGACTCTCCAGAACATTCTGATACAGTCGGATATCATACCTCCGGAAGAATGTTGCAATGATGCTAGACAATTCTGGTTCTGCGATATTCCTGCCCACGCAAGCCTTGGGTCCGTAAATAAAGGGGGTAAATGCCGTCTTTTGCTGTTCCATGAGCTTCCCGGGAGCCCGTCTGTCTGGATTGGATTTTTCGACGCCGGGACCCCAGATCGAAGCATCGTAGTGAATCGTATAACTAGGCACAGAAAGGACGGTGCCAGGTATAAAATGATAGTCTTCAAAGGAGATTGCGGGGGCGTTCTCGGGGATAAGGCGAGGGAGTCCGATCGCGCTTGTAGAATGTAATCGCATTGCTTCATGAATGCAGCAACGGAGAAAGGGAAGGTGTGAGACATGACTCCATTCTGCCACTGCCACGTTCTCGGGGATTGCGCTGTCAAGCTCGGCGTGGAGGCGTGGGAGGAATGTACCGGGACGGGCTCGTTCACCTGGAAAGATCCAGTAGATTGTTGCGCAGGTGGTGTTAGAAATTGTGTCCGATCCAGCAATTAGTTGGGCGAGCGCCTCCGAGGTAATCTCAGATTGGGGCATCGGTTTTCCGTGGCTGTCTTTGGATTGTACTAAGCGTTGGAGGATAACAAGCTGGTCCCTCGATTCGTTGGATCCTTTCCTCTTTTCAGGATCTTCGATAGCATCGAGACGTTCGGTAACAGCAGCTACGGCTATACCGTGTAGCTGCGCAACGGATTTGGTACCTTCAACAAAGAAGAGATCTGGGAGATACTTGGCAACCTTCTGTAGAAAGGGCAGCAGACCGAGGGGTAAGAGACCTCGCCACGTCGATTCATGAACTCCACAGCTGGAGTAAGTTGGACTTCCGCTTCGTCCCATCCGTTTTCAATCATTCAGAATGGCTTTCTGAAAGCAAGGTCTCGGATGATATCAAATGCCAGACAGCTGCACAATGGCATTATTTTCACTTCTGCATATCCATCGTTCGTGGGATATGCACTAGCCTTGTCAAGTTGTTTGGCCAATTACGAGAGGTTCGACGCCATGTAAAGGTACAAATGCGCCAACGGCTTTAGGTGAGAAAGCATGGGCGATAAATTTACGTTTTCTAGTATGTTCTCATCCCTTCCAGTTTCGAGTGCCATCTCGACTTATCAGCGCCAGGTCAGATAAGCTTTCATATATATTCGTCGTCAGCAGCCCAGAATTGTGCAGTTGACGCAGGCCATATCCGAGGAGGTTGGGGGAGGAGCGGGATGAACATTGGGGAGGACAGAGGGATACTGCGGTTTTGTCATGATCCGGGGAGATAAGCTTAGATCTACTTACAGAACAGTACCAGGACGAGACTTCGCTTATCTCTGTAGTAAATGGGAGACGTGTGGGCGGACATGCCACTCATGTGCCCGTCAACTTACCGTCGCTACAGATTGCAGGGACTTTCCATGAGACTTCTCTCTGGTGTCAAATGGTGATCACTGTAGTCGATTCGAACGCGGTCAGAATCCTTCTCTCGAGAGCGAAGATCCCTTCGGCGATGCTGCTCAACTTGATGCCGATGACCAAGTGTGTACAATTTCGAGGAATGGATTGATAATCCAACGGCCTAAGCCCACTGTTCAATCCATAGCATGACATGATATACAGAATCGAATTTCCCGGGGTGTTATGGTAAAATCCGAGTTGGGAACTCTTGCTACCAAAAAGGTTTCGAAAAGTGGAAGCATTTCACTCAATTGGGACGGCTTGGCAACCTGTGAGCTTGGCAAGAATTAGGGGAACCATCTATGGAAGATGTTTAGAGCTCGTCAACAATGTTGAAGAAGAGGAAACAATGCCTACCTTGCTCTTGTGCTATCAGAGGCCAATGAGAATACTGGTATCTCATCCACAACCTGCTTATTATTATCAGCCCTGCTTCGTGCGTACGCAAGTTGTCTTGGCTGAGGAGATCGCTGTCTGAGCAGTCATCTTGGCAGGACAACTTGGTTCTATCATGCTCGCTGAAACTCAAGTGGACCGACAATTCCATGTGGCTGGAGAAAAAGACCTGGATTTAGAATTGGCCATCGCAGGACCTCGTTCGGTCCTTTCAGCTCTTCGCCACGTGACTTCTCACTGCAACGGTGTCAATGCTGTATCAGGATGCCTGATCTGCATTGAGGTAATGCTCCGTTCTATGGCTCACGGATGAGCTTAGCAATCACCCTGACGATCCGGGTCGGGGCCCGGCTCTTGAATCGAGGTTGATAATATGGCCTCAGTGTCCGAGATGTTCGCGCAGCTCGGGATTTCTCTGAGTTCCTCAGATACAGCTTTCGTGTTGACAGCAGACATTGGCTTCCTGGCGAAGCTCGATTTCTACTACCAACATCGAGATACTCCCTCATAATATGGCGAATCAAGATGGGACAGCAGAGCCTTTGGGGCGAGTTAAACTCGTCTCGGAGACTGGAGAAACTATATTGATACCCAAACCATCCAACGACCCTAATGATCCTCTCAATTGGTTTGTTTTACATCAGCTAGACTCTCATAGAGATACTTACTCTTCTCCAACAGGTCAAAGGCTTTCAAATATTACGTCGCCGTTCTGACTTGTTTTGGAATGCTGATGACCACATTCCTAGCCGCAGGACCGGCTGTTGCAATCGTTCAAATAGCCATGGATTTCGGGTCTGGTCCATCAACAAATCTTGCGGTGGCGATCCCTCAAGTCTCGTTCTTCTTTACTTCTTCCGCCCTCGTCCAAGGGGTTGGTAATCTTCTATGGATGCCTCTGATACAGATATATGGTGCTCGGCCGATATACATCATTTCTTTCACCGCATATCTCATTACAGCAGTATGGTCGGGCATAGCCACCAGCTTTGGAAGCGAACTCGTCGCTCGCTTGTTGTTGGGATTTTTCTCTGGTGCTGGCGAATGTCTGGGTCCGCGAACGATATCTGATATATTCTTCCTCCATCAGAGAGCCTCGGTAATGGCGTAAGACCCTCCGCATCCTCTTATACTATTCTCCTTCTAACTTTGAACAGTTTATACAACTTTGCTGTAGCAACCGGAATTCCTATCGGCATTGTCGTTTCGGGAGCAATCACTCTGAAGTATTCGTGGAGAGTTATCTATCTCGTAGGATCGGTGCTACTTGGTGCTCTTGTCATTTTGATTATATTCACGCTCCCAGAAACATCATTCAACCGAAAAGACGTTGACGATGTTCAAGACGTCGAGAATGATAATCCAACCAAGGAAGACCAACTATTTGGCAGAGAGGACAACCCATACAGACTTTCTCTATCTATCGTGCTCAATGACCAGGAGAAAGCCCGCGTTGCTGAATACTACCAAGAAACGGACATGATGCAGGAGCTTGGCATTTCAAATGAGAGTCAAGTTATCCAGAGAATGGAGGCTCGTATCCGACGCCTCGAAATGACGATGTGGAGTCAACCGCGCTACGATCAACTGGGACCCTCCTTTCTACGCAAGAAATCATACTGGAGCACCCTTCGCCTCTTTTCTGGGGAAAAGTATACGAAGGAGTCATTTTGGACAATGTTCGTTCGCCCATTTGGTCTCATCTTCTTGCCTCCTGTAACATGGGCCACTTTCGCTATGGCAGTATTGATCGGTCTCAACGTGGCAATCTCTTCTGTATTCGCCAACGATTTTGGATCGACTTACCAATTTTCAACCTTTGAAAGCGGACTATGTTTCTTGGGTGCCCTCGTCGGTGGAATATTAGCAAGTGAGTCAACACTGGTCTCTCCTATACCAACTTCGAATGCTAATCTGTCCAGTACCTGCCGGTGGCCCTGTAAGCGAGGCAGTTGCCAACTTCTTCACTAGAAGAAATCGAGGTTTCCGGGAACCTGAATTCCGCCTCCCAGCAATGGTCATAGCTCTTCTCACTGCACCGGCTGGATTGTTCCTGTATGGATTCGGGATCCAGCAAAAGCTGCACTTTATGGTCCCCGTGCTTGGTCTCTCATTACGTACGTTCTTGATATGTCCAGCGAGAAGCTCGCGCATTAACTTTTTCAAGTGTCTTTCGCTACTTCACAGTCTATAAACGTCTCCCTGGTCTAGTATGTCTCTCTATTAAGCGCCCGTCCCGAAACACGCAGGCTGACCTGATAATAGTACATTGGACGCATATGCTCCCATATCCGGAGAAGTCACCATCACGCAACTAGTATTCAAATGTAGGTTTTGCCCGGCAAACGGCTTGAACGTACCTGATGCTAACGAATTCTTGAATAGCCCTAATTGGTTTTGGCATCTCCTCTGGTACCAATATTTGGATCCAAAAAGCAGGTCATTTGGTGGCTTTCAGTGAAATGGCAATCATGGCTTTTGTGGTACTGGCTCTAGCAGCGCCGTTGTTTTTCTATGGAGCTTCGCTTCGAAGCAGGTCTTTGAACTGGAAAGTCGTCCGGTTTGTGAAATGGTGAGAGGAACTAGACGTAGGACAGGGAGGTTTGCAGGAAGTATATGACTGGTATGTTACGATGGATCTGTTAGGAGTTTGGATCGGGCTTTGGGTGGGATGGGCTGTCTGTTGCGAGAATAAATGTAGGTGTGACATAGCGTTCGTGAAATATATTCAAAAGGATCATGTTGAGGAACATCATGTATTTTATTACGCGGTATCCATTGTGTCGATTACTGTACTGTATTTTACATATCAAGGCTTGGCATCTTTTCTTCCTTATCCGGCTCTCCACTTAATTTTTGTTCTCATATCCCAGACACCTCGAATATGCCAAAATTCCAATTTTGCTTTATAATCATTCGCGTTAGTTGTAGGTGACATATGGGATCATATTAGGTTATGGAAGAGCGAGCGCTCCAGGCAGTCCATAGTCCTGATGCAAGTCACACTGACAGCGAGTCTGACAGTGATTTTGGAAGCACGACTCCGTTGACCGCTTCCCAGACACCGCGAACACCTCGACCATCAGAACTCAAGGTTCACCACTGTCAATACGAGGGTTGCACCAAATCATTCAACCGCTTGAGCCGTTTGGCAGAGCATGAACGGTCACATACAGGCGAGCGAAAATTTAAGTGTCAAGAAGATGGGTGCGACAAGGATTTTCTTCGAGAATCTCATTTGAAACACCACGTTAAGAGCGCTCACACCAATATTCGAGATTATGTCTGCAACTGGGATGGCTGTGACAAGAAGTTTGCCACAGGGACGAGACTCAGGCGCCATCTTGCTGCGCATGAGGGAAGAGAGAAGTACAGATGCCGAGGATACGAAGGATGCAACGAGACTTTTAGGAAGCATGTAACCTTGACGAGGCATATTCTGTCTGTCCATGAAGGTCGAAAAGCATTTCCATGTCCAGAAAATGATACAAAAACAGGCGAAAATTGTCAGATGGCATTTGACACTGCGGAGAAACTCAGGGCCCATCAAAGAGCGCAACACGATCCAACTCGCTTTTCGTGCTCATTGTGCATAGAACTGATTATGGAAAAGAATCTCCAGGATGGAAATAAAAATTTCGAGGACGGAATGGACCAGGCATGCCATCCAACATATGCTCTTCTCCAAGCGCATATTGCAGAATTCCATCCGCCAACCTGCCCGCAGTGTTCCAAGGTTTGTTCTACTCAACGAGAACTTCGGCGACATATCGAAGGCGTGCATGGCACTTTACCGAACGAAGAAGGTTCCATCATGGTCGGTAGTCATCCTTGCACCTATCCGGGATGTGCCAAATCCTTTTCGAAAAGAAGCAATCTCAACACCCATGTCAATACCGTACACAAAGGCAGACGAGCCTTTATCTGTGGCGAAACTGATCTCAGCGCATCCAAAAACCTTCCGCAAGAATTACCAGGCCATATACTTGAATCATGTGGCCGTAGTTTTACCAGCAAAAGCAGTCTCGAGGAACATGTCCGTACCGCTCACATGGGTCTCCAAAGCCGACAGGTTGAAAGAAAACAAAGAAAACGGGCGGCCGAGACTGCCTCTGTTGCTAGCACAGACCCAAGTATAGACGTCAAACCCAAAACGAAGAGACGAAAACCCACGAAAACGCCTCTGAGCAATCTTACTGGTGTTCGCCCGGACGTGATATCTGCCATGCAGACGGACACTGATCCTCTCAACATACTCCACATCGACTCCGACAGCTTTACCGCAGGTTCCCTTCCTTTCAGCATGTGTGATCTTTCTCAACCATATCCTGGATATATTCCTTACGATTCTGAAGACTTGACGACGCCGCTACCACCTACATCTACCGAAGATGACTCTCATGACACATTTCACGATAGAAAATTCTCAGATTTACCATCTGGGCCAGTGATCGATCCTCTTCTGCTACTCAGCTAAAGCTCGATCAACAGCACCCTATTTCCTCTCGCCATCCGACTTCGTCGATCTACATCAATACCTTCACCCTAAAAAGGTTCACAGCAAGCTCGAGTTCTTCACATCTTCCCATTAAAAGTTACAGAAGAGAATTTATCACTTTACTTCCAGTAAACTATCCGAGGAGAATTCTATAGTGTTGATCGTTAAACGATCAATACTTACTTCATTCATAGCGAATGGAGATTAGGCTCCCTTTACCCACAGGAATAAGAGTGGGAAAAGAAAAGTTATTCCATGTCCTATTTCTTGGCTTCATATTCATTTACTTATTTGTTCTCGTTCAGATAAGATACCCTTCACTACTACTAGTCTCTTAGAATCTAAATTTAGATTTGAATCACAAAGTTGAATCATATGAATTGCAATGTACATCAAGATAATGCTTCACTACCTTCTAATGATTGCTTCCCAGAATTCTCTCTCTACCTATAATCTTTATCATGCACAGGGGCCTTAATCGGATCTTATGATGACCCAAAAATAATAAGAACAATAATAGTAATAGCCGAAGATAGTTAAATACTTCTATGCTTGCATTACATCCAGAGATGTTTGGGTCGGAGAGATCAAGGGTCTTCACGTATGGATTGAGAAGTATGTGCGTGGTTGCTTTGATGTCCGTGCTGCAGGAATCGTAATTGAAGCTAGGGATGTTGGTGTTGATGGGAATGTCGTTTGGTGAATGGGAGATGGCGAGGAGGTCCGCATGTGGGATGTTGTGTGATGGCTACGTGGAGCTAGTGGTGAAGTCAGTGTAGAAGTTTATTGATAGAGTAGGTGACACGCTGTCGGGTTTCAACGTGTAAAGCGCCGATTGATTGGTGAGACGGCTTCTGGGAATAATGATAGAGTTTTCATTTGATGCAAGCTACTTGACGGGCTCGGATTCGAAGTTCTATATGTTGTGTATCAAGAAATTTCGGAACGAGTCCCAGTGGTCTGAGTCCACATATCTATTTCATCGCAGAATTGATCAGTCACGACAGCCGGATACATATCTTCTAGATGACGCAAAAAGATATCGAAAGCAAGGCAGTTGGATGGGGACGACATACATGTATTTCATACTACTCCTCAGACTCGGTTGAATCGACTCAGGGTGCCATCTGAAGATGTACATGACAAAGGCCCAGCTGAGACTCGCGAAGACCGTCCAGGCATGTTCCTGAATCGCTGCTCTTGCGGCTGGGGTTATGAGGTCGGCGATTGGTGACGGTGATGGAGAGGATGGAGTCGATGGTTGTAGGGAGAGCTTGGCTACGGCTAGCATCACGCGTGCGAAGACGTAGATGACAATCTGGTGGGGTGAGGCTCGTGAGCAGGAGCTGATAAAGGAGGAGAACCAAAGGGGGGCAACAGTTGTGGACCGCAACATACCTGCTGATTCACGCTCCCTTGTGTACCTCGTCCAAATACATAGTAACCTCCTAGCAGTCCAGCGAAGAATGTATCATAGGGTCCCTCTTTGCCTTGATTGAATATATGCCGTAATACAAACATCGAAGACTTGTATACTGTTGCGAAAGTTGCCAGGTTCTTTGCGTGAGTTCGTGTAGCTTTTAAAATTAATGATACTTTCTCTCGAAACCTAGAAATAGACACTGGTCAACAGGCGCAAGCTTTGGAGTGACAGGTATGACGATCACATACGTCCCAGATCGAAATAAGAAAACCATTCTGAATGGAAAGTTTGTTAGCTGAGGGCGACCATATATCATCATGGTTCAGAGCGTTCGTACACAAGAGCATGCGGGAATCGGACTTTGGCACCATAGACAGCGCCATTGCGGGCGGATTTTATGATCGCTAATAGAGGCGCAAGGTCTGGATTGAGAAGGAGTCGAGTGGCGACATCCTGAAAAAATTAATCTCTCATATGGCATGGGAATAAGCCTTGTAGCCGTACCTTGATGGGTTCCATGTCGGAGAGTTCGATTGATCCTTTACTAGGACGGGACCTGTTGGCGCTGCTCCCTTGCAGAATGATGCTATACGCAGACAAATGTTCCTACTACCAATGCGCAGGAGAGAGGCTCAATTGAGAAGAATCTGTTTGTCTAAGATCATCTATTCCTGCAACCAAAGTGGTCTGGAGAGCAACGAAGACTGAGGGCTTGGAAGTATAGTTGTTGCATGTGGCATTCTGGGAGCATATGACAATTCGCCGATGATGGCATTCCCTGACTTATTACAGTACATGTATTTCCCTCCTGTCCGATCCTTTTCCCCACAACTTTCCCCAGACAGGCTTCCCCGAGCCTCGGTACATACTCTGTAGACATGGAAATGAATCTTCTTGATGTGCAATCTGCTCCGGCAATCAAAATTGATGTACAGCACACCCTTGACTATTAAGTCTCATTGCACAATGTGAAAGAGCAATTGCATTGACTAAGACAGTAATTACCGCTTTTTGGTTATGCTTGCCCGTTGAAGCTATCCCAGTTCAAACACTCACATACACAATTCCCAACTCAAACGCCAACCCACGGCTCAGCTATATCGTATCGTTTCAATATGCATAACTCAGATCAATCTATCTGAGGCGTCGCTTTTTCCCGTTTGTCTGTGATTCTTCCTCATCCAAATCCATCCCGCCATCACCCTCATCTTGTGAAACATCTTCATCTCCAAAATCGACACCGTCAAATTCCACAGCACTGCCTTCGTCGTCGTCATTTCCTTCAAATTCTTCATCTTGCATGCCATCCATATCTGCATCCTCATCGTCGCTGAAGTCGTGACTTTTCTTCAAACCCTTCATTTTCCTGGTCTGAAGCGTACCGAGATCCTGTCGTCCCAGATGTACTCTTCCTACTTTGTCGCCCATAGTGTCCATATCGATATTCTTTCTCTTCTTTGCTTCATCTGGTCGTCTACCCCTCTTCATTGCCTCTTTCCATATACTAGAATCTGCTTCCTTTATTCTACCAGCCCTAAAGTCGAATTTGGGACCGATCTCGTCGACTTCCACTCTAGGCAATTTTTGACCACTTTTTTTGGTCCTGACCTTATACCATCTAACATTTATGATTGGCTCCTGTCCCGCCTCTGGTTCCGGTGCCGCGATCATCATGAGGTATTGTAGACCCTCCACGTCGATTGTCTTGATCTCTTCGCCTTGGAAAACATCCAATAGTAGACTCTTGATCATGGTAAACTTCGTACTTTGTTCAGTGGCAGAGGTATCATCCCATACATTCCCTGCAAAGAGAATCATGGGTTTCATCTCAACGCCAACCTGAAAAGCTCTTGCGGGTTGGACTGCCCCGTCTGTTGGCGGTAGTAGCAGCAGTTCACACATGTCCAAAGTTTTTCCATCGAATATCCTGGTGATTGTCACTGCATTCGGCCTCTTCTTTGACGAATTGCCAAACACGACTAGACCACAATCATTTTTGCCAGCGAGAAATTCCAGCGATTCTGCGGTCTCGAAAGGGTGAATATTTTCATTCTTTTTGTGTAAGAGGACTGCGTGCGGTTTCGCCAACGAGGCGACTGTCTTCAGAACGGCATTCAATTGATCGGGGCATCTGGTGCCATGGAGGACGAGAACACGCTTTCGGTCTTCGATCAATTTTGACTCGGTGCGAGCTTTGACGATACGAGCTGTGCGGGCATTTTTGGGTTTTCTATCGAAGGTCAGAATGAGATGCAACAACATGATTGGCATCCTTACATTTCCCTGAGGAGTGACATGGCCGTCAAAATGAATCGCAGAGAATATCCGGCAATGCCAAAGGTTATATAGATTGGAAAGAAGTGGTAGGTGTCGCCTCGATTCGATTGATCAGTTTTCACCGGCGGATGCTTCCTTCAAATAATTAATTTTTCTGCAATCTTCAGATACTCCGTACACTTTTTTGCCTTATCGATAAGAGCCAAACCTCAGTTCGGGTCTTGGCATATTACAGTACAGTACAGTACGCCATTGTATTATAGTCCACCCTGACCGAGTAGTCCAACACAGTACAGTCTTGTATCATCGAACAATCTTTTGCTGGGTACCCCGGATACACCCTTTTCTTCAAGCTTACTTATTGCTCTATCGAGGAACCCAAGAGTGTTGAGCGGCTTTGCCATCCCTAATGACTTGGGAGTCTGTCACTGCGTACGTTATCGCAAATAGACGATGCTCACAAGCCTACCACATTCTGGTGAACTCCCCTTTCGTGGGAGTGCTGACATCAAACATCTGTAGATGATTCTGCCAATGCACATTATGGTCACATTATGCCGTCTCTGAGGGGTCGCAGCCCAAGAAATCAACGATTGGGAGAATGGGGAGTCAGTCACCTTCACTCACAGTCAACGATGAAGCAATCATCATTCCTATCCGAACTCTGTCCTCTCGCAATGCAGGCACAGAAAAGCAGAGGCCAATACCCGAGCCGCTTCACGAGCTATCTCCTAAATGAGAATAGTAAACAAATCCATCCTTCGCATGAGGCCATTCAACCCAACACTAATCATGGTACATAGTAGATGGTCAATGAGTGACCACCCAGACCCTGTGGCGCATTAGCATTGTTTGGTGGGTACGAGACGGGTGGTGTCCTACTCTGTATGGGGGAGATCAGCATTTTTGGAACATCGAATTGGGCCAATACGTCATACGCATTCCATAAGAAACAGGGTTCGATACGAGTGACCACACAACACCACATACTACTGAGCACCGTCCCATCTTATGAGAAGAACCAATGGAATGATGGAATCGCAAGCGAGGTCGTCGACATCATCGTCATCGCTCTCCTCGGCATCACAATGAGCGGTAGGTACTCGGAACTATCTCCAGTATAAATCCCCTGAAAATACCCTGGCTTGCACCGTTCCTAGTTTCGATCAAAGCAATCGAAACCAAATCAATATAGCAACCAGTAGCTCCGAGAAAATCATACTACTCCCGCAATCGTATCAATTTACCCCAGTCTTTCTATCTCTCCTAACCACTACACCGCTCCACTCATCCATCCAAAATGCCTCTTTTCGGTCACAAGCACGAGGAGCCTGCTCCTCAACCCAGCACTACTAGCACCAGCCGGACCTCAACATCCAGTACCGATGGCAGACGCAGTGGTCTCTTCTCCTCCCGCCGTCGGTCATCCTCACCCGACACTGTAATTACGAATGGTACTCGATCTTCAGGGGGCTCCCGCAATCTCCTCCATCGTAATCAAGAAGATTCTTCCATAACCGCCGCGCGCCAGAGAGTCATAGCAGCTGAGCATGCGGAGCGCGAAGCGGACAAGGCATTGGCTCAAGCCAGATCTGCTGTCAGAGATGCAATGCAGGAGGTGAAGAATTTAGAAAGAGAAGCTGCCGAAGAGTAGGTTTTCACCCTCTCATCCTTCCTGAATGCTAGTCCCATTCGGCGGATCATATGGCCAGCGACCAATCTGCTGACACATCGTGCTTCGTCACACAGAGCGAGATTGGCAAAGATCAAGCAGAAGCAAGCTGGCGACATTTCCAAACGAGCAAAGCCTCTTGGACGTAAGTCTTATCATCCTATGGTCCAAGACTTCCGCCCTCTGCGAATACTAACGGAGCCTTTCTCTCAGGCCACGATCGAGTTTGAGTTCTCTTACTCAGAGCAGATTATGGAAACACACACATCGACGACCGATTCCATATCTCAACCTTTATACCCCTTTGTTACTCCAATCGGCGGATATTCTTTCAAAGAATCATCCTCTTTGGACTAATGATGAGTTTCTCACGTAACTATGATGCGGCGGCAGTAATATTATTGTATTATCCATGCTTGCAAAAGGCTGTATGTTCTGTGGGTTTGAAATTGTCTTAAGCGATTTTAGCCAAGCATGACTATATGATTAAAAGAGGCTGTTTTTATCATCTACCACGCAAGTGTACGAATCATGAATGAATATCCAACCCGCTCATCAAAGCTTTCTTTCACCCGTTAGCTCTTGTAAACCACTTTGCACACTGCTCTTCCCACTGCTTGCTTCGAACGAAACGCGACCGCAGGTCTTAGACGAATGTAACTATGAGTGTCGAAAACATTATCGATTCACGTTTCCCCCGAACTGCTTTTTTTTAAGAAAAAACCATCCAGCTTCCCAGTCAGGAAGGTCGAACAAAATGATATCCGCGAACACGTTCAAACACTATCAGAGTAAGGGTGGTGATGTTGATGATCTCGGCTCCGGCAAGATCCCCGGCCGTTTCTTATCAACTTTATCTATCACTTTCCTCTTTTAAACTGGTTCAGGACCACAATCTACTAGGTTATACATAGTATTATACGACCGTACCTGGATTATCGTCCTTTCAATGCTGATCTCGGAGATGATTTCACAAGACATTGCCCCTCTCGATGGACATGGATAAGTACCAGGTTGTTTCCCAACCTTTTAAAGAGTAGGTATTGAGGCGGTATTTTCATTTTTCTGTCTTTGACTGTGCTTTTTGTGGTATAGTAGCAGCATGTTCTCTTCGCTGAGTTGCAAGCTTTTAGTCTGTTTAACCGTCAGCAGCGGTGTTGTATTGTTCAGTGCCAATGCTCAGGTATGTTCCAATGCAAGCACAGCAATAGGCGGGAAGCCATTCCCGTCATTGATCGATGCGACAACTGAAGACCTCGTAACGGGCCTCGAGTCGGGTCTGTTCACCAGCGTCGACTTAGTCAATGCCTATATAGCTCGCATCATGGAAGTCAATTCCACTTTACGCATGGTCACAGAACTCAACCCCGATGCTCTCTCAATAGCCTCGCAACTCGATTCTGCTAGAGCCAATGGTACCGTATACGGACCTTTGCATGGAATACCCATTTTGATCAAAAACAACATCGCTACTGATGACAAGATGAACAACACTGCTGGTTCATACGCATTGCTTGGTGCCAAGGTACCTAGAGATAGCACAATAGCAGCGAAGCTCAGAAAAGCCGGAGCAATCATCCTAGGAAAAACCAATCTCTCCCAATGGGCCAATTATCGGAGTGACAACACGAGCAACGGCTGGTCTGCATATGGAGGGCAGACCGAAGCGGCATATTATCCCGGTCAAGATCCCTCTGGATCCTCTTCTGGGAGTGGCGTCGCAAGTTCGCTTGGTCTGGCATTAGCTGCCTTGGGAACCGAAACCGATGGCTCCATCCTCTCGCCCTCGAATGTGAATAATCTCGTCGGCATCAAACCTTCCGTGGGCCTAACTTCCCGATACCTCGTTATCCCAATCTCTGAACACCAAGATACCGTCGGCCCAATGGCCCGCACCGTCAAAGACGCAGCCTATGTTCTCTCCGCCATCACCGGCAAAGATCCCTACGACAACTACACATCTGCCATCCCCTTCAACAAAACCCCAGACTACGTCGGTGCATGTGACTACTTCGCTCTTCGCGGCAAACGTATCGGAGTGCCCCGGAACCTCATCGACCTCGGTGATGATTCCACTGCATCCCCTATCATCCCCGTATTCAACTCCGCCCTTGACGTCCTCCGCTCCGCCGGCGCCACCGTAGTTGACAACATCACACTCCCCGGCTACGAACGCCTCGCCACCGGTGATTATTCCAACATCGTCCTCGAAGCCGACTTCGTATCCGACTTGCACAACTACCTCACCTCCCTCACCTACAACCCGTACAACATCACCACCCTCTCCCAACTCCAAGACTTCACGCAAAGCTTCCCCCTGGAATCCTTCCCGACCCGTGACACCGAAGTCTGGACCTCCGCGCTCTCCCTCAACTACAACAACACCTCACCCCTCTTCTGGACCAACTACACCACAGCCCTCTACCTAGCCGGCCCACTCGGCATCCTCGGCGGTCTACGTAACCACTCCCTCGACGCTCTCGTCGTCCCCACCGACTTCTCCCCTTTCCTGCCCGCGCTCATCGGATCCCCCGTCATCACCGTCCCGCTAGGCAAATACCCTGCCAACACGACCGTGGTGAAAAACAATTTCGGCAATCTGAATGCCACGGCCCCGAACGTTCCGTTCGGAATCAGTTTCATGGCCGAAAGGTTCAGCGAGGAGAAATTGATCGGTTTGGCGTATGCTTTTGAACAGAGGACAAAGGTCAGGGATGAAGTTAGACCGTATTTGTGGCCCAGCACGGAGGTTAGAGACGTTCTTGTTGGGACATGAGATGAGAATGGACATGGGTTTCAATTTTTTTTTGTTTCGTTGTTTGAGAATGCAGAGAAAAGAGAAACCGAATGAAAAAGGAGGGAGAGAGAGGGAGAGTGTTGATTAATACTCAGATGTAGTTATTAAGAATAATATTTAAAAAAAGACAAGATCTGTAAATGGATAAGAGAATTAGCTAACTCTTGAAAAGAAACCTAGAATAACTTATGGAAACAATCGCAAAAATCAAATCTATTCTCTGGATTTATGCACTCTATTCATTTTCAGTATCTCCTGTTATTGTCTATTGTTTATCTTTCATAAGTTAGTACTTTACTTTATCATATGTACGGTTCTATCACAAAAAACTAATTACAGTAATTTACTCCTACCCCTTCACCCTTTTTTTTTTTCCCCTATCTATTTCCATTTTCCATCGATTATTTCTTCACCCGGAAATTTTCACGCTCGACCTCCCTCTCCCCAACTCCCAAAACATCGCATTTCATCGCATCGCATCATCATCATCATCATCAAGAAGCTGATTAATCAGCCAGGTTTCTGACCTCTAACAACCCAAATCGGGATCCCCCACCTCCCTGCCCTGCCCGTTTTCAATTCTTCTTTGACTCTGAGCAGAAACATGTCGACTTCTTCGACGGTCCAACCCAAGGCTTTGGTGAACAACATCAAACAGAAGGCTTGGATGCCGCGTTCGAAGTTTTGGCGGGCGGGGCCGGAGAGTTTTGCGAGGTGGGTAGGATCGGAATTCGGTTCTAGGTCGTTGGGGATGATGAAAGAAGATGAGGAGGAGTTGGTGGTGGTGGCGGCGGTGGCGGTGATGCGGCTGCCGCCGAGTGGCCACATGTATTTTTCGGATTGGATGTTGGTATAGCCGATGGATTGGAGGTATTGGGTGAATTTTGTGGGGGAGTTTAGGTCGATGCCGAAACGGGAGGCGCCGAGGAGCATGTGGTGACACCAGGATTGGATGGCGGAGGGATTTTGGGGTGGGGGTTCCGAGATCGGGTGTTCGAGGAGTTCAAAGGGGAAACAGAGATCTTGGATCTCGAACCAGCCTCCGGGGTTCAGGTTTTCGAAGGCTCGCTGGAAGAGGCGGAAAGGGAATTTCATGGCGACCACAAGCATGCGGGCGTGGATGTAGTCGAATCGGGAATGGTAGATCCATTCGTCTTCGAAGTCATCGACGATGAATTCGCAGTTTGGGGGAATCCAGCGGGGCTGGATCGGGGTGAGGTCCATACCAATGACGTGGGAGTGCGGGAATAGATCGGCCATGTCGATGGCCCAGTTGCCCGTTCCGCAGCCAAGGTCGAGGATGCGGAGGGTGGGGTTGGTAGATGGTGCGGGCAAGGGCGAGAGGTAGAGATTCCCGTGGAAGGTGAGAACGAAGAGGGCATGTTGGGTATCGAGACGGGATTGTTCAGGCAGGTCGTTGGGGAGATAGTAGAGGTCGGGTCGGAAGTTCTGATAGCCTCGACCGAATTCCAAACGGGTGGAGAGGAGAGACGAGGTTAGAGATGCGAGTGTGGATTGGGTGTCGCCGAAAGTAGAATCAATGTCATCCATGTCATCATCTTCTTGTATGACTGTACGATCCATGGGTATGGCCGACGACGTTGGGCCAGAAGACTCAAATGTTTGGGACCCGTTCTCCATTGGTGTTTGGACTTGCTGTTGCTGCTGTGTTATATGAAGCTGGAAATTGGGTATTTGATTGCGTTAGAGCAATAGCGATGGTGGCATTCGGTGACGCTGGATCCTCGTATTCTCTCTGCCTAATCTCACAATTTCTATTCCAGGAGAAAGATCTTAAGAGATCGGATCCAAAGACTTTTGACTTGTCGGTCCTTTCTGGTCCGGTAACTCGTTTGATAGATCGATGATTGTCCAATCCAGATATCAAGACCGATTAGTCCCTTAGCTTTGATCTAGGTTTGTCTGGATAAGTTTCTTCGTAACGCACCGTCACGATATTGATAAACACTGTAGACGGAACTGACGTAGTGGCGTTTCCATGCTGGCCGGTGTGTTGCGTTCGTTGAAACAGTATCAAACGAGCTCCGGGATAGTAATAGCCTTAAACGGGTCGTTGTGAAGCAACGATTTGGTTGCTGCAACTGAGTCTGGTGCCAGGCGAGATCAATTCTTGCATAATGGAAGAATGATAGGGTGGATGTTCCGCATTGGGAAGTGGAAGTAACCCCGCGAAGTCTACACTAAGGGAGAAAGAAATCCCGTTTCCGAGGTCCGTGTGAGAACTACTACTGTATGATATATTCGAACCTTTCGGAAACTGCTGTACCTGTGTTGATATTAACTTGAAGGCTCGGATGCTCGAAATTCTTGTTGGAAGATGACTCCGTCAAGATGAGAGAACATGATTGATTGATTTGCAAAAATCTTTCTTCGTTATGCTACAAAATACAGAGCGCCCGCTTACTCAGCGTCAACAGCGACTGATGCGAGCTTTTCCGCCCTCCATCCCTCCCTCCCTTCCCCCAATGTAAACTAATGTAAAAATATATACAGTGAAGAAGAATGGAGGTTAGCCCTCCTCCTTGGTCAATACACATCCACGACCCTTTCCCTTCGGTTGGCCAGAATTGCATCAGCACCGTCACCGCCGTTGCCGCGTGAAGGTCCATAGTCCACTAATGGTTGACGAACGGTCACTTAGCACTGCAGAAGGCCACCGGGCTCTCCTCCAAAAACTTAGTAAAAGCATCACGCTTGAAAATCTTCCCTCCCTTTTGAATCCCACAATTTGAAGGTCTTCCGCTCGATAAAGAAGCTGAAAGCTCTTGCCAGCGCCAGAACCAACGAAAGGCACCCGAGCCCTCTTTCCGTGCATCATGCTTTGGTGATGTAGACCAAGCGCCAAGAACTCCAGACAGTTGCAGCAATAATGTTGACAGCACCCTTTTTGAACCAGGATATGATAAGGCCTAGTAATGATTCCAGACCTTGCTCCCATGAATCCCGTACATAGACAGACGTTTTGTCTCCTTCACTCTCCGATATCCGTGCTTTTACTTCTCTTCCAGAAGGCAAGCTTAATTCGACTCTTTCTCTTTGGTACAGTTCTCATTGTTCTATTCTCCTCTAGACCTGTTGGTGTACCTTGGTCCTTATTGGTGGCGTCTTGGGACCGGTGTAAGAAAGCTGTTTCGAAACGACTCTTGCCGTTACGATCAGAACGGTCGCATGGCCTTGAACCTTCAGTGTCTCGCGAATTGGGCGCCCCGCTCTCGCTCTCAGGTGCGGCACTTGTGGATGTTGTCCTCTCCGTTGTGGTATCTGCTTTGCCACTCTCTAGGTCGCTAGCATCGCTCAACAATGAAGTAGCTTGTGTTGATGCCGATGTCACATTTGTTGGAACTGTGCCAGTCTGCGGCACTGCGGTCGCACTGTTTTGTCTTGGCTGGGAAGTCCTTCGGATGTGAAGGGGTAAGTTTGCAGGAGCCGATGATCGATGCGCATCATCACTAGATGGTAATTTTAGATCCAGAGAAGGAAGCACGCTAGAAGACTTCAAAGCCATGGTGGTTGTCTTCTCTCCGCCAGGTGATTCGTTCTCATCGGTCCCAACAGGTCGCGTTCTCGAACTTGGCACTGTTCCGGTGGCAGCGTTATTGCCGTCAAAGCGGCCGCCTAATGGTTGACTGCGAGATGACGTGTTATTCGACTCCAAGGCTCGCGAAGACGCCGTTAGCTGAGTAGTGCTAGAGGACGCACCTGTTGTCTTTTCCGGGAAATCTGCCGAATTAGCGGTGGAAGTGCCACCAGGGCTAGTGGGAGTACCGAGACCGCTAGTTCCCAAACCCTTGTTGCTAGCTACCGCTTGCTGATTCCTCAGAGGAGAACTTTCGTGGACATTTCCAACGGGTGAGACATAGCAAGTTGGATCGCTGGCGTGGTGCTCCTTGCGAAGCTGCGGACTCCGAGATCTTGGGGACACAGATACTTGACCTTCCGAAACTCCCACATCCCGTTTCAGACTTGCGATCCGCTTCTCTTGTTCAGCCCGACCAAACCAGACACCCTTATTTTTCGTGATCTCCTGTGGAGCAAATGAGATTTGCGGCAATACATCTGCTACCCCATCAAACAATGGAAATGCAAACAGGCTCATGAAGCCTATTTGTGCGTTTGCAAGTTTCAGCATATTGCCAAGCTCTGGCGGGCCACCGAACAGACAGCTGTCCATGCCGACTTCTTTCTCCATTTCTCCTTGGTTGGCGAACTCCTCTTGTAGCAAATGAGTCCAACGTTCAGCGATCGCCCACGGTCGAGCCTGCATATTGGTCAGCTTGATCGAACCAAAGTTTTATCTGATTATACATACAACGTTGCTGATATCAGCACATTTTATCAAAAGGCCACATGTCAAGACCTTATACTGTTCCATGTCCTTTGGTGACCATTCCTCGATGGTCTTCTTATCGCCAACTTTGGACTGCAAATGACCAAGCTCTTGCATGTACTCTGAATGGATTCCCATATCAGTCGCCAGAATCGAGCTGATGAGCAATTTTCTCAATGCTTTGTCTTCGAAAGCAGCAGGCCAGTGCTGCCGCAATATCTGCGAGTATGCCGCGCAATGGAATGCCTCGAGCACTGATTGGTCATTATAAAGTTGGGCTAAAGGCGCATTTAGTCTGACAAGAAACATGTTGTTGACTCCTGGGTGTCCAACGTCATGACCGATGGCCGAAATCAGTAATGTCATTGCCTCAAATGGTTTCACCAACGAAGCTAGTGTTGACGGGTCTGGAGGACTATGATCGATAGTTTCGCCATTCTGGGGATAAGCTGGTAGTGCTTGGATCTGGACTAGAAAATAGAAGACCGATTGCAGCACGTCTATCGCATGTCGAAAGTTGTGATAGATCACGAAGGAATTGTACGCCAATCGTGCAGCTTGAACAAACGTAACGAGCCCGTCTAGCAAATAATTAGTCCCTTCTTCCAACCAGAGTAAGGGGACAGACCAAATGGTAATCGCCACTTTCGCAGCTCCTTCATCTGAACGGCATGATTGAGCATACATGAAGCAGCATAGACAAGCTCCTCTTCAGAAAAATCATGTGCACAAAAGGCCCATTTCCCAACTGCTTCAGCAATGACTGATTTGCGCTCCTGGTCTATGGACAAATCGCTATGATTCATGTTTAGCCGTGATAAAGATAACGAAAGAAATGAACTTACGGAAACTGTGTCTCTTCAGGTCCTGCTTCTGGATCGCATATCCGGTTCATGAGTTTCCTAACCCTGTGAAAATGTCAGCTTACGAGAAAAGGCGAAGGAGAGGAGGAACAAACATCGACTCTCTCAGATAGGCGTATGGCTTTTGTTCCTCCATACCGACCCAGGAATGTCGTCGTGACTTCTTAGCTGACATGAACCTAGATTGTGCTTTCCTTGCGGTTTTGTAGGCTTTGTATGCGTGACCCAGGAGACTTATAACACGTGAGGAATCGAGCTGTTGTATCACAACGTCTACAGCACCGGCGTCAACGCACTTCACCATTAGTTGCGGTTCACCTAAAGCGGGTCTCCGCGAGGCTACTGAAATTGTAGATTTTCGGCGGCCGAAAGGGTACTCTGAAATTGATTCAAGGGCCCCGTCGCTTGGTGTTTCTGCGACCGTGGTACGAGTGACAGCAATAGGAATGACAAGACCGCCGTTCTCTTGCACTTGAAGGTCAGAAACTATGCGTGCCAACAGTTGTAGACCGTAGGACTCGTCCGATTCGGAGGTAAATGTGAAAGAACGTTGCAAAGTTGGCATTGGAGGTGACTCCGACCCTAACTGTGGTGACATGGAGAGTTGTTTACGGATCCTGTACCCAGACCCCGGTGACAGGTCATGACGAGTCTCTGGTGGAATATCAATGAGCGCAAGGATCGGGCTACATTCTGATACTACCGACTCCGACAGCTCCGCGAGCTTTGACGAGAACGCTCGACCAGATTTACAGAGATACACTACCGTATGTAAGCCTCTCCGTTCCAAGATCGCTCAAAGTCATGACTCTTACCTTGGGTGAAGATCTGCATCAGGGCATCCACGTTGGGCTGCAGCTCGGAAGGGATTGCCATGCCGCGGGCCGAATAGGTAGGCTCACTAAACGTTGAGGACATGCTTCCCCGACTGACCCATCTGTCGGCTGTAAATCGATCATCCACATATACCACGCGGCATTGGTTGGCGTCCATCGCCGCCGCATACGCGGAGTCCGGCATCACGCCCTCAGTCTCAAGACGTTGGAGTACCAGATCTCAACCGTGGAAGCTGCTGTCCGAACAGCATGGCATAGAATGCTTCGGTCCGGGCTCCCAATATAGCTTCTTTCTCGTGGCAAGAAAGAGCTCGCAGGATTTGTGTACCGCCTTCTCTTGCGCGGTCAGTAGCAATCTTGCGACCCCTTGCGCCACCGCTCACGGCAGGAGAAGATCTCTTGGTTTGACACTGTTGTGACCACCGGGCGTCTCTCGAATGAATGCTCTTTCAGGCAAGACCGTTTGACGGGAGAAGTTATCGCTTCATTGCAACGAGGCGCACGGCAGGTTGTGATGCGAAGTTGCGCAAGTCGGGCACGGCCCTTGTCCACGAAATGTCGAATGCGTTGCGATGACCGGCGAGGACGAAAGTGTCAAGTACCGCAAATGTCGCTGACAGTCAAGAGACAGCTTGAAGCACAGCTGAAGGTCGGGTAGGGCGTGGTAGGGCAGAGAAGTGGGTCTTGTGATTTACGGCTGAATGGACTCGAGGATTGGGCGAGTCGAATCGGGTATAGCTAGGGTGTACGGGAGCAGAACAATCTGGTAATAAATGCGAAGGTCGACGCTTCAGACGATGGGCAGCAGATTCGAATGACCAGTGACCTGCAGTGAAGTCGCAATCGCAGAGAAATTTGGGAAGGGAAAGGTTGAATTGGGATTGGAATTGTGACCGGGGAAATTGGGATCGAAAGCATGCAAGCAGAGGAGGATAGGTTTAGACTAGAGCACACAAGCAAGTTCGCAGTTCATCAGAGGGAACGCAACGCAGCGCAAAGGCCGGCACACACACACACACACACAGAGCAGCAAATGGCAATCAAGAATGGATGGGGGATTGGGTAGGGTAGGGTAAGGTACCGTAGTAGGGAAGAAAGAGCAAGTGGGTATAGAAATCCTGGCCGTTCTTGGAATATGGAGACTGGAAGCCCTTCGAGAACAGCCAAAAGTGCAAGGAAGGTATAGCTAAGGATGCAGCGAAGAAAGTAAGATCTTTCCACCCACTACCCTCTCCACTTGGGGGCGGCCACTCCACTTCTTTTTCTTCCCTCTCGCTCTCTGTGCCTCTTCCTCCTTGACTCGTCTGTGGATGGAGGAGAGGATTGTACATAGTACATACTACTATGTATGTAGTATGAAATCATGGTAATGTAACTTACAATACAGCAATCCCGTACCCAGATGCATACATCGTACGGAATTCCACGTACATTCATACAGGACTCGATCACTGCAATGATGAGAGAAGGAGCAATCATGCTGGCTCATTCTTACCTACCACTCCGAGATTCCTGTACTGTATGAATCAGAGAAGTTCAAGGAGTCACAGATGCTTGGGACAGTTCTTCTAATGAATGCCGATCTGAGATAGGACTCATGAACAGAGAGATGGAACTGCTGGGCTGCCAGGATGGACAAACACTTGCTCGTCTGTGTGAAATATACGACACGGTGTACCTTCGGTTATGCAGGCAAATGGCACTACCTAGGTACCTGTACTGTAGGTACTGTATGCATATGCATAGCAATCTGAGATATAGAGAGAGCAAGGAATGGGTATAGGTACAGTATTTTCGAGAGGTCACCACAGTACAACACCAAACTTTTGACTGCCACTGCTATTGGACTATAGGCTGCATGCTCCCCGGGGCAGTGTATCATAATTCACGTTTTCAACCCGACGGGACACCTGGTCATAGTCGGCACAACAAGAAAAAGACAAGCCCGGGGTTGATTCCCAGCAAGCAGGGAAATAAATGATCACGTATGATCTTCTCATTAGGTTGGTCAGAGACGATATATTACTGAAGGGACCTCCATATTATAACGGTAGCGACGAGCATCACGGAGGTTGAGGACCCTGCGCGGGTTGCACGGAGGAGAGCGCATGACGACCATGATGTCCACGTCTCCTCTGCTCAGGGTAGATATGTGCAACATGATGACTTCGCTCTGTCGACAATCACATGGTCAACTCGAAACATATCCATGTACAGGATGATCGCGAGGGCTTAGGAAAGAGAAAGAAAGGGAAATTAGAGTGAAGAAGAGGAACGACAGCGGAGAGGGTGACTGATTGAGACAAGCGAAAGAGAGAGGGAGGGAAGGAAATGGAGAAGAGGGAGCGAGCGAAAGGAAGGGCGCCGGTATTAGAGCGAGGAAGGGAGGGGGATATTTCCAAATTTACAGTAATTACAATACGGGCCGAATCCAATACCTACGCAGGGTCGCCCACAAGAAACTCCACTCCTGAACATTCGAGAGCAAGAGGGCGAAAGCGGCAGCATGGACAGAAAGAATGGGGAGAGACGGGATTGGTAGGGAAAGCCTTAGCGAGAAACTTAATCGCCAAAGGCGTCCAAAAGGATCCAGAGTAACCTCACGTACCTGTTTCCTGCAGAAACCTTGTTCTCTCAGAGATTCTGTTGATACATCGTACATGCACTGAAAACCGAAAACGAGACTTCATAGCATGATCAACCAGCCTCGCCGAAACATCCAGAGACTCTGATCTCTACCAGAAATATAGGACGACAAGAGACATGAAATGATGATGGCCTCTCAAGCGAAAGGAATAATACATGGATAGAGGATATAGGAACAGTAATCTAAAGCAGGGTCGAGATACATACCTACTGGGATACAGTACGGAGTACGTCGATACCGAATGTATTACCATGGTAATTAGTTCGTACATTGATATGTCGACCAAGTCAACATCAGAGAACCACGTCCTATAACTTCGTCGTAAGTCCCCTGGTGCCAGCGGATTGAGGTCGCATCCCAATTCTCCAGGTATAGACAGGGTACCAATGGTCCTTTTCCTTCCGCCCCAGTTATTACCTTGCCGTATCAAACGTGGGGGTATAGAGCAAAGATACCGAGGTACACGGATGGACATACTAGATACCCCAGATGAATGGCCGCTATCACCTTCACTTCCTCGCGGATAAAGTACTGTACCACACCTACCTACAGTGACAGCTACGTGCAGTAGGTACCTAAGGTACTGTACATAGAATACTATGATATATCACTATAGTACTGGCGTCGAGTCAAGCACCCAAGCTGTTTATTCCTGGTAGGACGATCCTTTACCGGCGTTGTATTTAAGCGACAAACTAAGCCGCCCGTCAGGATTGTCATCGATCAGCACCCATCTCTGACAGGTTGATCAGCTACACTCTGGAGCAAAGTTGCTGAAAGTACCGCAAACGCTGTAGATCTTGTCAGCAACAAGAAACAACAGACAGGGATGTTCTCTCCGGCTGTACCAGAGTCTGTGCTATGTATAAGATGATGCGCATGCAACATCGCGTAATGTCTTGCTGGCGCACTATTTGTTGGCCCGTGAGACGGACGAGAGGGATTGATTAGAAATCGACCATTGGAGCCCTCGATGGGATGTCCGTTCTGAATATAGTACTAAATTAGACGTAAGTCTTTCATCCATATACAATAGTAGACGGGAATTATGCTGCCTGATACATAATTTCAGAATATTCGCGAATGTCAGGTATTTCGGCCATTCGATTCCTCATTCCTGTTCTCACTGTTTGCTCCGTCCAGATCGAATCCGAAATGACAAGTGACATTTCTGTCGTCTCCTTCATGAGGCGGGAAATGCACGGAATGCTTGGGTTGACGTCGAGGTACACATGGCGAACGTGTCTTTCTGTGCTGTTGGCTAGACATATCCCTCATACTGTACATACATCGTAGTACATATTTGTATCCAGTGAATCAATCATCCTCCTTGTCTTTGAAACTGATTGGAGCTGCACGCCTCCAAAATTACGTGTATTGTGGTTGTAATGTGAGACATGCAGGATGTTTTGGCCAGTGCATGTTTCGCCCGCTTCTGGCTGCTTTCTGGAAGCTTTTGGTCGAATGCGTTGACACAATCAAGTTTCCTGGTGGTGCGGGCTCTGTGGAGAAGCTCATACGCATTACATACCATACTATGGTAGTAATTAATATGTACAGTACTCCCACGTATCTAATCTAGTATTCGGTATCGTATCTAATACCCAGTCGTGCCCAACGGGTTAGTGATGAGATTACCGAGGGGTAATCATGGCTTGCGTGTTTAGTGGGAAGCGAAGCATGGCCCAACTTTACAGAGTAAGGTCAAGAGGCACATACTGTACATCAAATATATAAGAGTACTGCACATCAGCCTCGACAGGATCTTCTGGATAATCTTGTACATAACATACTCAGAGTGGTAATACATACCGTTACCAGCCACCTCCAGAACAGATCGCTCTACATTAAGTAAATGCTCTTCCCTAGCCACTTGAAAGCGCCGTAGATGTCAAACACGCCTCAAGTCTACCTGGAGGACGTTGTCATACCATTCCACCTGATTTCAGCGGTAGTCAACAAGGGTCCAAGATGAAAAGTGAAACACAGGAATGGATCGGCGCTGTCGTCTATCTTTGCATGAGATTGGAGGAATGCGGCCCGCGGAGCCAGCTCAGGTTGACAAATGCATCTACATTGCGTACAGAGTTGCAATGGGAAGTGAAGGAGATGACAATGAATGGCGACACAAGCCACGAATGTCTACAAAAATCTAGCTTAGATCGATGCCATCAGAGAGTTGATCGCATGTCCGGCTGGGTCATTTCATTTCCCTATCGTATTGGTTCACAAGCCACTTCCTCCCATAGCTTCAAATGCCTGTGGCTGGGTGGCAGAAGTTGTTAACCCTAAGTGCCCAAAATAGCCTGTTATTCTGTGAATTCAAGTCGCTAGAATCCCTCCTTCGTGTCTGACATGCGACACCCGGCTGCTCGAGTTGGTCTTTGGATTTCGGAAGTGGATCGATCGAAAGCTCAACCAGCTCATCTCAAGCTAGCTCCCTTGAACCTCTTAGCTAATTGTTCGCCAGTATCGGTACGGGTAAAACTCGGAGGGGTTGGAAAGGAAGAAGAAGCAAACTCGGCATCGAAGTCGTTGCTGGAGGACAAGTTGTTGCCTTCTCCCCAGCGACGCTTCTGATTTGCCTTTTGGGGAAGCCGCTCACCACTTGACTCCTGTAGCACCGCAAGCAAGGTAGCCCATCCAGGCGAGTTCATCAATTGCATTCCTTCGGCAATGTCATGGGTTGTCGCAACGCGACAAAGAAGCGCCAGTTCGTCCTAGAAAGAATTAAGAAGTTAAATTTCACTCGCTTCGAGGACAGGCAATGATTATAGACTTACCTTAGATAAAATCCCGAGACTCGCTACATAGCAAACGAGATGAAAGTCCGAAACTGCTTCCATCGGGTTGCCGCTTTTTGCTGGTGCGTTCAACTTTTTTAGCAAGGCGCCTGGATACTGTGACTGCGCAATCACTTCTCTGTTTTCGACAGGAAAGCCGGATGAGGTAAATGTGGGTTTGGGATCGATAGGAACACCATATGTCAGCGTGACTAGCAAATATTCAACTGGAAAGCTGGGCTTTGCGTTCTCTTGGACATTCGCCCCATACTCGTTGACCCTGCGATAGAAGACCTCGGGGATATATCTTTTCCTCTGGGGCATTGCTTCGTCCTCTTCAGATTGCACGAGCATAACGGATGGGTCTGCGGATGGTTCTATGATATCTGCCCGCACCATCTCAACTGCTGTATTAGATGCCTGGTAGGAGGTAACTGTTATATCACCGTTCTCATCACCACTCAACACACAGGTAATGAAGTTAGAGCCAAATTGACCAGTTTCGCTCCATTTCGTTGGCCTTGGGCGTAACGCCTGTTGCCGGGCAGCAAAGACTATCTCCAGAGACGAAAGATAATAGGAGTTGATGTGGCGTTTGCAAATGACTGTTTCATCCGGGTCGTCTGAAGAAATCAGATCGGTGAAAATGACGCCCACGCGATCCAGACCACAAAGTTTCGCCATCTCGTCAACGTCTTTCTCGTTATCCCAGTCACGTAGTGTAACACCATCGACCTCCCCTATCTGTGGTGGCTCGTAAATAGCATGAACGACAGCTTTGGTTCCCAAAGGGACCTCCTTGTATTCTTCGTATCGTCCATACATATACCCGATTCTCTGAGCTCCTGAGCTCCGCCAAAAATCCAGTATAGTGTCGATAATATCTTTAGAGGCAAACTCAACATGATCCACCATGCGAAATTGTTGAGGTTGTAAGGTAATGGCGCTAGGCTGACACTTTGTACAAATACCCTCTGGCCAGGATGGGTGACCGGACGGACAGGGTACCTTAACTCTGAAAAATGGCTCGCTTAATGGCGGCATATATGAACTACCGAGCTCGGGTTTGTTCTTGGAAGAGTTGATCTTTCGGAGGTATGAATGAAATGAGAGGTGTTTGATCTTCCTTTCGGCCAGATATTCTGGCGCATACGGTTCCAGGGGCATGCAGTAATCACACATTCCTTTTGGACCGTGGCGACACATTTTCTGATCGCGGTTTCTGGGAATCTTTCCATCTTGCCTATCTAATCGATCATCGAGAGGAGATTGTCGTACAACTTCCCATGGGTTCTTGATTAATGATGCAGGTGTATGAACAGAAGTGACTGAGAGTTGTATAGGAGTATCTTCGACAGGCTGTCCATTCAGTTTCCTGCTTTGCGTCGCCGTGGCTCCATTTGTATGACCGTTCGAGAGTTGCTCATGTTTCGAAAAGCCTACGAAGAGCTTGTCGCCATGCCTGGTACCGAAATGTTGGTTATGGTGCTTGTAACCTTCACGAGACGAATCCTGCTCACCTCAATCCGACTTGTTCCAGCCTTACTCCATCAAGGCTCTGCAACAACCGTTCTTCACCACCCGCGCCGATCGGTCGATTTGAAAGAGATACTGTAGAGGAGTCGACATCTTTAGGGAGGTTATCAAGGATCTAAGACCATCGTCAGAATCTTAAGTTATGGTCTGCCTGGAAGTTCTCACCTTCGCGAGCAACGAGGGAAATGTATCTGCAGGGTTGACTGTTAGGCGAAATTGCCCTTCTCGACTTTCGAAGCGGAGAAGCATTTTTGTGAGATTGCTGTGATGGGGACGGGTGTTCAGGTAAGATGAAGGCGGAGATGTATTTGACTATCCATTGTCATCTAATAAGCAAAATAACTACGGGAAGTGAAGAATGATTAGGTGCACAAGATATCGCGGTGTGAGAAAGTGTTGGGAGATGCTTGTGCAATCGAATAGCCGTCGATGTGCTGTTTCGGAGAATTTACCTTGCTACATCAGAGTCCGCTTGTCGTCATACCCGTACCTTATCAAGTAAGCTTTGGAGTTGCGTGTCTTGTGCCAAACAGGCTGCCGAGTGTGTACGAATGCTTTCCCAAGAGTATCACTTAACAGGGTCTGACTAATCGCAAGTCACGGCTATTGGAAGCAAATATTACGAGATTCCTATTTATGTATGTTACAGTGAGAGAATAGGCATATGCCCATAAATCCAGCATCAGACTCCAGTAACACCCCAGCTGCCAGATATGCGATAACCAGGCATGATCACTATGCAACGCCGAGCCCCAAAATGTGATTTAGCCTTTCGTGACATAGTCGTAGAGCTCACCCAATCGTTTTTCTATGGTCTGTCGACCCTCAAGCGTCTTCCATACCTGGTGCTTAGCTTTGTCCACCGCATCCCATGCCAGTAGTGGTCTTGTGAGTTTCGTCAATTCTTCCTGTTTGCTTTCCCATTCCTGGCTCTTGCGGACTTCGACTCCCGAGCTAACGACCACCAAGGGGACTTTCCTACGTTGAATAGTTCTAGCGCCAAGAATTTCGTTCTTGGTCAGACTTAGGGCGACAAGGTTCTCCTGAAGTTTGGCCTTGATGAACTTCCCCCCTTGGTAGGCGCTCTTCCCGTAGACTCGATCTTCTCGTGAGCGTCCTTTGAAGAGTGCTCCAGGAAGTCGATCAAGGCCAAGTGGCGAGAGAATTCCCTGTCCCCAGAGGGCAAACCCTCGACCGGGGGACCCGACCTTATAGAGAAGATCCTCATGTAGTGGGTCGATCATCAACAGACCCTTAATATCACGCCCATGCCGACTTGAGAAAATCCTGCTGTGTATGCTTCCCAATCCTGCCGAAACTAGAATCCATGGTCCCCTTTCTCCAGCGACGGCGAGGGCCTCACTCAAGGCATCTGCAGACATACCAGCTGAATGGGATGAGGGCGCATTGTCTGACCATGCATATCCAGGCCGATCCCCTGTAATCATTAGATCACCAAGTAGTCACAGAGAGTTGCAATGCCGACGACTTACAATAGCAATATCGGTCAATAGTGCCATTCATCCACGCATCATACACGAATGGTTCCAAGCTCTCCTCCACAGGATCTTCACCAGCTTCAAGAATGATGGTAGGTCTGCGGGACCCATCATCGTTGTAGGTTACATTCCCAACGCAGGCGAAATGGACCTGATACTGATCGCCATCAACGAAGATTCGCTCCCCAGGGGGTAACAAAGTTGCATCACGAGCACGAAGGCTCAATGTCGCAGTGAGCAAGATGGTGATGATGACCATGATTGCCATGATAAAAGTAGCAGTGAACACCGCACACCACTCACGAAGAGTCTTCCTCGTTTCTGCCCTGCCAGTTAATCTCTCCTCCTCTTCCCGTTTACCCCAACGTACAGTCCGATTGCTGAGGATGTTCCACAGACTCATCAAAGTAGCCCATATCACGGATGCTATACCGATCCAGCCTTCTTCCAATCTCAGCCGTGCAACTGAGAGAATGATGATCATGTCCACCAAAAGAATGACAGAGATGATCAGACTGAGGATCATCATAGCCCTGGAAGGAACTGAGAAGAATAACAGCCCGACAAGCAGATACCCGCCCGTCAATGTGGTATAAGAAAAGTCGAAAAAGCCAGATCCTCTTGAGTTGAATGGGTATGGACTAATGAAGATAGATACCAGCAGTAATATCCACCACAAAAATGTAATAATGAGGAAGAATACCGAGAGATACCGTGTTGCCCGGACAGACCACAGATTGTACGGAGATACCTGGAAACAGGTCAGATGGAGACAGGACAGAAACCAATTGTGAGGAACCCTACCGCTGGATCATCTGGGCTAAGATAGCCCTCTTCTGAAGGCTGTAACAGTCTCGTCCTCTCGTCCGGTTCGCGATGCCGCCGTGTTGGTTGTGAGCGAGTATTATGCTCAGGAGCGCCGCTTTCCTCGTCGTTTTCCATGTTGTCTTCCTCTGCACGGCTTGGAGGTCTGTCCGTTTTCTTGGAACCCCACAGAGAGCCCATGTTTGTTCACGCGGTAGCGATTAGAACAAGTCAAAGGCCAAAGGTCTCGTGGTAGACCGAAATGTATGACTGATTTTTCCTATCAAAAAGAAGATGGAACATATATCGAATGGAGTTCACGAAAGAAGAGCAGGTAGAAGTAGAGAAACGAATATCCTATGAGTTAGTCATGACGGAAATTACGTCCCTCAACATTAGGCTCTGTAAATAGAGGTCATTACAAGCGACGGCCGTTAGCCAAAGCGGCCCAGAGTTTTGTTGATGGATGATGACGGGACGGGATTTCAGAAAACAACGACATCATCGCAACATAGCCCTAAACTTAAAAAGGTAATTATTGAATCATCATCTCGCCGTACTGTTTACTCGCTATTACCCAACTAAAAGTAGCTGTCTATAATTTCTATTCCTGATTAATGTAATTAAATCGCCGCTTTATATAGCGTAATCTACCACCAAGCGGTCTATACTACCGAGCAGTTCATCCTAACTACTTCGTATATATTCATTAATATATCGTATGATTAATTTCGATAAATATACTCCTAAGAGATTCCCGACGTACTTTTAGTTATTTAAAGGCATTAGGCTCTTCAGCCGTAGTTCTCGGTTAATGGCCTATATAGTGGGGTATTAAGTAGACGTTCTGGCTGAGTATATCCATGATTAAACTTACCTTCATCCCTTCTCCCTCAGAAGTCGAGTATACTGACTGATATCAAGATCATGTGCCAGACATTGGTAACTGTAGTCATCTATACTTGCACGCACGAAGGTGCAAAGGGCGTTACCAGAGTTGAAAAGAGGACCGACGCACCGTGTGACGAAACCCATCCTAGGCCATGGCCCGTTGGTGTATGGGGCAAGCTCGCATGCAAGAACCCCTTGTCCACTTTGTATGAGGAGAGTGAATCGGAATTAAGGAAAATGAACGAGAACTTACAAGCCTCAACAAAGAAGGGCGTCTGGTATAGGACAGTTGCGGATGGAGAGGAGAGCGGGCTGTGTCAAGACTACGATGGGAAGGTGAAGGGGCAAATACGAGAATCAGCTTCATTTTCCCAGATTCCGACCATTGAAAACATCCGTTTGTTGTGATGAAGTAAGCACCCCAGATAATGTACCACCTTCAGACCGTAAAGCCATAAATGCCGTAATGATCTGCCAAATCTTGCAGCTGATCTTCCGTTTGAAGAGCTTCGAGAACACAGCCTGGAACTTCGTTTTAGTATCGAACGGTACGGCATGGAGGGGCGGCCTACCATGATGTTGCTCCCGGCTTTGTCTCCAATGATTGACCCTATCTTGTAGTACTTCTCTCGATGTGTCGTATGATCTCAACCCGTCATCTCTACTTGGAACCAAAGAGTTGACGGATTCCAGCATCTGCGAGGTCGAGCTGAAGTTATCTAACCATGCATTGCGAATAATCGTGTCAATATCAGCATGTGATGTTTGAACTTCTGGTATAATCAGATTGCCATTATCATCAACGAAAAATGTCGGTTTCACCCCAAGTTCCATTTCGAAGATTAAAGAACCCATGGCGAATCGATCCGTAGCATCTGCCGCTATTTCTGAGAGACCGTTATTTGGAAGGGGGCAATCCGGTATATAGCGAGCTGGATTTGGACAGCCGATCGGCGTAGAGGCGCTAAAATCACATAATATTGCGTGATTGTATTGATCACGAAGTATATTCTCGACACGTAAGTCCGAATGGGTGATACCAAGTTTGTGGAGATGCTGTAGAGCGCATAGGATGTCCTGATAATAATATATGCACTGGAGCTGCTCGGAAGTTTCGAGAGAAGGTATATATCTGCGTAGATAAATTCCTTCGTCATAGGAAGTATTGATGACTTCAGTAATGTTGATATGAGGATTTTTCTCGAGTACTCGTAACACTTTTCGCTCCTTTGCCATTATATCAGCGTGGAAAATGGTCTCTGAAGCGTAACATAACCGATTTTCCGGCGATGCATCGAGTACAGTCTTATATAGGTGGGACGACTTTAGGATGATATGATCATCGACCTTAAAGATCTGGCCGGCGGTCCCAAGACCTAGCCTCCGCAAGTCGCGTTGTGGATGTAGACATAAGGTGAAGCTGTGTATGGGGGTAGACTGCTCAATATCACCCTGAGCCTTCGAGGAACTGTGCAGAAGCCCGGAAAGCCTCTCAAAGAGACTGGTAATATAGAAACGTGGCATCAGAGGCCACGTAAAGAGACGAAACAACCAATACATGATGTTTGGTTTCGTCCAGTAAGTTCTAGAGGGCTATGGACAGAGTATTCGCTATCGAGATGTGATCATAGGTGAGGTAGGAGATCGTTTATTGTGTTATATGGCCTTTCGAAAGTTGTCAGGAAAAGGGGTTCGGGCAACGTGAAGCCTTATAGTCTATATGATAAGTTTGCGCATCGCAGGCGTAAAACCTGACAACCAATGGTGACCCAGAGCCCAAGACTACGACACCAAAATAGGGTCGTCTATGATCAAAGCTAACTGTTGCCTTCTTGCAAGAGTAGAAGGCCAGACTGCGCGTTCTATCAGCTGTGTTCGGCACAGCTGCCTTATTGGTTCGTAACAAAAGGTCATGAAGGAAAGGGTCGCTCAAATTGTGAGAGGCACTTCGCTTCAGTTGCGGAAAATTTCCGCCTAGCCCCCAACTTCTGTTGGCACAACAAACTGGAAGCAACAAAAGAGCCTGAACTCAGTAAATTTAAGTTTTCAATTTCATATAATGTATCTGCTCAGGCACGTGAAAGAGCTGCATCAGACAGCACAGCCACAGCTCAGGACAGCTTAGTCATTGCTCAGGTTAAATCAGCGAGTCCTCAGGTTCAAGAATGGAAATGGGTTTCGGTGAGGTCAGTTTTGGTGATTGTACAGTTACCTGGCAAAAGTCATGGCAGATTGGCATTTTTACATATAAAACAGCGATTTTCAACTATTTATTTCTCTATCAATCATTTGTATAATTAAATCGCATTAATACTAAAATATATAAAATATTCAGGACAATAACTTTTATATATAAATTTAAGAAAGAGTGGAATATTTTAATAGTCTTGATTTTTGGGTGGTGACGCACTAAATTATAAGTCGATCCGCCCAAACTTTTGCCAGGTAACTGTATATGGCGCTACTGTTGGTGGGGTATACACCACTGCCAAAAAAAAAGTCTCCATGTCTACATACACGCATAATATGTAGATCTCAAGGTCGATCGAGTTCTAGAATTTCATAGCATCCTCATATGCATACTCAATAACATGTGAACTTTCCAAAAGTCACAGGGCCACATCATACCCGAGTACGATAAGACGTATAGCTTTTGCTGCGGCTCGGAGAATGAGATGAGACGCAACGAATCACCCACGTGCGGGTGCTGTAATCTAGTGTACAACAGAGAGAAACGATTTCACTTCCCTAGCTTTCTAATTCCAGGCGATCTAGCTCCTTGATCACCTCTTCAAATCTCACTACTTCAGCCTCTGCGTCTCGCATCTTCGACTCTTCGGCCTCCCGCACCTCTGCCGATACTTTCGTTGCCCAGTTCTTAGCAGCCATGATCTTTTCGGATTTGGCAACTTTGCCCTTTGCATTGTTCAGCTGAGTTTCAGCCTTCTCCTTTTCCTTGGCCAGATCTACACGGCCTGCGATACGGAGATAGACTGCGGCATCGGCACTGACAGCAAAAACGGCACAGCCCTTGGGAGCACCTTGATTACTGGGAGGCAGCACTTCCAGATTGCCAACGAATTTACCTCCCAGTGATTTGATACTGGTCAGCTCAGCGTTCGCGGTTTCGAAACTACTGTCGTTGTATGTCTGAATGTACAGATCACCGGGTTCCTTGAACTGGTAGGTGGCCAGCAAACTTCGGATACCTGCCGAAATGGCCATGACGAACTCGTACTTAGCTGCTGCCTCGGGCGCATCAAACGAGCTTTGAAACTCTGGGAAATCTGCTACCATGATGGAAAGAGTTTTATCCCCTTCCCTTCGTGGGAGCTTCTGCCACAGGTGTTCGGTTATGAATGGCATGATGGGATGAAGCAACAAAAGACCTCCTTCCAGAGCTGTGTAGAGAGTCTGCTTCGCAGATTCCTGCTCCTCCTGAGGCACACCCTCTGCAATAATGAACTTTGAGTTCTCAATGAAGGTGTCGCAAAGCTGATTGAGCCAATAAGGATAAAGAGCGTGCGTCGAATCGGTGAATTCACGGCTCTCGATGGCTTCATCAACGGCCTTGGTGGTATTGTTAAACTTGTGCAGAATCCATTTCTCAGCTAACGACAGTGGCTTGGATGAAATTGACGCGGCAGCAGGCTTGAAATCATTGCCGAGACGCAGCAATGCAAAGTTTGTGGCTTGGAAGATCTTGTTGCAGAATCTTCGATACCCGGCAATCACCCGGACGTCGAAAGCGATATCCCCTCCGCCGGTAGTGTAGTTCACGAGAGAGAACCGCAGAGCATCAGCTCCACACTCGGATATACCCTGTGGGAATGCTGACTTCTGCCAGGCTTTGGCGCGGTCAAGCTCTTTCTGATCAAGATTACCTGATAGTAGCTTTCCATACAAACTGTCGAGCGTAGTACCGTTGATGACATCTAGTGGGTCAATGACATTCCCAAGTGATTTCGACATCTTTCGTCCTTCAGAGTCCCGAACAAGCGAGTGACAGTAGACTTCGTGGAATGGAATCTTGCCAGTCATCTTCAGTCCAAGCATGATCATTCTAGCCACCCAGAAGAAAAGAATGTCCCAACCTGTCTCAAGCATAGAAGTAGGATAGAAATTCTCCAGGTCTTTGGTCTTATTGGGCCATCCTAGTGTTGCGAAAGGCCATTGACCTGATGAAAACCAAGTGTCAAGCACATCCTCATCCCATTTAAGCTCAAACTTTTTGTTAGGGAATTTCTTTTCTGCCTTTGCTCTCGCTTCTTCTTGCGAATGTGCGCAAACCCAGTAGTCGCCGTCACTGTCGTCGTGAGTCTCACCCTTGATGTCGATGAAGTATGCAGGAGCACGATGACCCCACCAGAGCTGTCGAGACAAACACCAATCTTGAATATTCTCGAGCCACATGTAATAATTTTTCTCGGCTGATTCGGGCCTGATTTTGACAGATCCATTCCTCACCACCTCTAGGGCTGGTTTGGCCAGCTCTTTCATGCCCATCCACCACTGGGCTTTCATGATGGGTTCAATAATATCCTTTGTCTTTTGGCACATAGGAACCGGCATGGGATTGTCAACCCATTTGACGTAAAGACCTTTTTCTTTGAGAGCATCAATGACCTTATAACGAGCATCGTACCTCTTCATGCCCTTGAATGGGCCTGCATTGTCGTTTAGTGTGCCATCATCATTCATAATATTAATGAATTCTAGATCGTGCTGTTTACCGCGTGCAAAATCCTTGGCATCATGTGCTGGAGTAATCTTGACAGCACCAGTACCGAATTCTGGGTCGACATCATCGGCAGCAACAATTCTGAGGTATCTTCCCTCAATGAAAGGGTGTTTGGCCCTCTTGCCTAGGAATTCAGTGTATCTCTTGTCACTAGGATGAACAGCAATACCTGTGTCGCCAAGCATAGTCTCTGGACGAGTTGTAGCGATCTCAATTTTCTTATCACTTCCTTCCATTTCATAGTAGAAATGTGTCAGCACTCCAAACTCGATCTTCTTATCGTAGCCTGGAACTGACAAAAGTGTCCTTCCTGGTAGATCAACATTGTCCACTTCCAGGTTAGACAAGGAAGTTGAGAGAGCTGTACACCAATTGACAAGGCGATTCGCTCTGTAAATGATACCCTCCTCGTGAAGGGTGACGAAAGTCTCGGCAACTGCTGCCGAAAAGTTCTCGTCCATAGTGAACGCTTCCCTGGACCAATCCATAGAGCCTCCCAGGCGTCGCAGCTGCCCATTGATGTTCTTGTGGTACTTGTCTTTCCAGTCCCATATTTTGTTTACCAGCACTTCTCGTCCATACTCATGCCTACTCTTTCCTTCCGTACGCCACAGCATTTTCTCGACCACACTTTGAGTAGAGATACCGGCATGGTCGCAACCTGGTACCCAGAGCGTCGTCTTGCCCTTCATCCGCGCATGTCGAATCATCGTGTCTTGGAGCGCATTGGTCAATGCGTGGCCCATATGAAGCGCTCCGGTCACATTGGGCGGAGGTATTGGAATGACAAATGTGCCTTTGTCTTTTGGTTTGCCATCGGGATCTAATTGGGGTTTGAAAAACCCATTCGATTCCCACCAGTCATATCTGTCTCCCTCGACGGCTTTGGGGTCGTATGCCTCGGCAGGAGCGTGAGTCTTGACCTTCTTCTCTTTGGTTTTCGGCTGGGTAGGGGCAGCGGCTGCCGCAGCTGCTTGTTTGGCTTTTTTCTCTAGGAATTTCTTCTCTTTTTCAGCCTTTTTGCGTTCCTTTTCAACTACAGAAACAAGTCAGAGTCAGAAAATGGTCATGAGATTCATTACAGCGAAGGACTAGTTCAAGACAGATATTGGAAAATGTCGCTATTTGAGTCAAACAGAGCCAGGGTTGTTCTCACGCTCTTTCGCAGTCTTTGGCTTGTCTGCCACGCCATTCTCAGGCTTCCCAATCGCTGACCCGGCATCCTTTCCACCAGTGCTTTGCCCCAAGGGGTCGTTTTCCGCAGCAGTCTTCAGGGCCGCTGCGGTCTCGGACGAGGTCGGCGGTGGTGGTCCGGATACAGAACCAGTTGGCGTTCCGGCTAGCAAATGTCAGCTTTCGAGTAGCAATATATGACGCTGATTTAATATACTTGGGTTGTGTGACGCTGCATTGTAAGCCATGGCCAATCGCGGAGAGCGTCTCCAGATCGGAGAGCGAGCGATGAAGCCTCTGACGAGAATTTTGAGAGCCAGATGGCCTCAAATGTCCAAGAGGATATTTGAGACTGGGCGATGGTACTACAACAAAGTCGCAGATCTGATCTTGATACCAGACTAAGTTGACATTGATGGTTATGAGTGAGTCAAATAATTCTTCTCCATCTTCAAGCAAAGCAATTATCAAAGACTGCGGGACATCTAGGTATAGTACCGTAAAACCTTGGCAATTATCGAGGGGACAGAAACTCTCATGTTCTCCTCCACAACACAATGACGATTTTACGGTACATATTGTAACACATATCAAAATGCCGTTTGTGCCTGATAGGGAGAGAAATACCGTCCCTGATCTGAGACTGGGAACTCGTGCACCATCAATCAAGTTCGCATACTACAGAATTGCGCGTGATCATTTCGTAAAACTGAGAATTAACTAGCCCGCTGAAGCTCCTCCCATAACGATGGGCCTGAAACGGCTCATCTTCCTTATACAAGAAGTGTGATTCTGAAGCATTCCATAATCCACGATACGGCTCGGACATTGGCGGAGAACATGACTGTTCATATCATATCGTTCGCAACTTTCTCGCGTCGACATTCAACCCTGCGAGTTGGGTTGCGACTGGTGCATTGTGATTGGCGAGATTCCAAAAGATACAAAGAGCATCCGCCGGTAAAGAATAGAAGATCAAGGTCTGATTTCGATTCTTGGGTAACGGTGCCACTTGGGTCGTTCACATCGACGACATCAGTGTTGCGGTCGACGGGGTTCTTCTGGTTCACCGTCATCGTTGTTGAAAAGGCCAATCAAAGTGTACGGTTGTGAGACTTGTAAAGGGGTTCAATTGTATGTTCGGGTTCTATTATGAAGTTGCATGATTTTGACCGCTTTGAGCTGCATTGTTCCTTACAGGAGCAAAATATGGGTGTGCCATCGCCTCTTGTGCCGTTAGACGTTCCTGTGCATCCCATAGTTAGTCTCAGCCTAATTCTCATCGACCGAAAGGTAGAAACACGTACTTGGTGATCGTATCTCAACAATTTATCCAGGAAGTCTATCGCATCATTACTGACGAATCGTTGGTTCTCAGAATTGACAAAGCTATGCCAACTTTTTCTTGGGAATCTCCCAAGAACATCATCGTATTGAGGATCAAGTTCAATATCATATCGGTCAAGATATTCGAAAAGATCATCAGTGCCGAGGACCTTCGCAATCTTAACCAGTTGATCGGTGTTACTATTGCCGTGAAAGAATGGTTCCTTGCGGAAGATCATAGATGCAAACATAGCCCCTAGGGACCACATGTCCAGAGAATAATCATATTCTTGGAAGTCCACCAACAACTCGGGCCCTTTGAAATACCGCGAAGCGACTCGCACATTGTACTCGGTTCCCGCATGATAAAATTCAGCCAGGCCCCAATCAATCAATCGAAGCTATCCCTTGTAAGTAACGGTAGAGGAGGGTTCCCTCACAAAACATACCTTTCTCTTCTCGTGATCTATCATCACGTTGTGAGGCTTCACGTCCCGATGCATAATGCCTTTGCTATGGCAATAGTCTAATGCCTTCAGCAGCTCGTAGATATAAAATCGAACATCGTAATCTACGAATCTTGGATATAACGTTCGGAAATCGGTGTTGTTGACATTCTCAAAGACCAAACTTGGAGTTTTGCTCTGCGAGTCACGAACGACATCCAACAAAGCGACGACATTTGGCCCACCCGAGAGATTTTGTAGAATCTTGATCTCACGTTTTATTTTCTTCTTTTTGACTGGCTTGAGGACTTTGACGACGCATTTCTGGTAGTTGACAACATTGATACCCTCAAAGACTTCCGAGTACTTTCCTCGCCCTGCAAAAAGTCAGCACTGCAGCTTATCTTGGCTTGACCAATTGACGCACCGATCTTCCTCACAACTTCGTAGTTCTCCAACACGCCCCATGAGATATTGACACTATCATAGTCCCAGTAAGCTCGGGGCATCTTCTCGTTGACGTCTGCATAGACACGAGCCATGTCTGGCTTCTCTGGCGCGAGGCGCCAATGTGGGGGTTTTCGTAGAACTGGATTCACCACAACAGCCTGAGCCTTCTACTATCTTTGAGAAGCAGCGAAAGTATTGATAGTCGTGGAGGGCGTGCATATGTGTTGCGATCTAGTTGCTTCCAATAATAGTATGCAGCATGTAGACGACACAGCGACTTGAGTTTGTGAGACCCAACCTTTACGGATAGTCGCAATCTGCAAGTTTGGAAATCGGTGGCATGGCTCACGATTCAGCCCCGCAAGGATTTCCCCGTCCTGCGGGTCTCGGGTTTTTGTGATCGGTTGCGAGGCTTCCTCTAAAGAGACTTGCGAAATATTACAATGGTGATTGAAGTCATCTTAGTGTTCGCATTAAGCCCATCACAATGCAGTTGTTGATCATCGTCCTTATCTGAAACTTCTCAATATGCCCCAGGTAGCAGGCACGTCCAACTAGCTAGGCCTTCCCAGAGGCTGCCTGCCCAGCACTCGAGATGTTCTATGATCTAAATGTCCCCTTCAATGCGAATGCATCCCAGCTGCAGGCCACCCTTGATTTCGCTGCTGAATGTAAGAGAGCCCTTTCCACATATCTATCGTTACAGCTACACTAACGCTCCACAGTAGGATACAATACCCTTGCGCTGTCGCATACTTTGAGTGGGAAACTCCCAACTACCATACCCGCGACACCAATCCCTCTTCCTCCTCCGGATGTGGTAGTTCCCAGGGGGATGTCTCTGATCTCCCGTGCGACATTCACAATTTCCGATGCATCACAAAACCATCGTGTATCAGGTCTACAGTCTTCGTACGATCTTCTCGCCCTGCGACCTACAACCGAGAAAGCATTATCTCTCTGCTGTCATTCCCTTGACTGTGATATCATATCTCTTGATTTCTCTGTGCGCCTGCCGTTCATCTTAAAGTTCAAAGCGTTATCCGCCGCTCTTCAACGAGGCATTCGCTTTGAGATTTGTTATTCAGCAGGCATCACGGGAGGAGGAACAGATGCAAGGCGCAATCTCATTTCAGGTGCTACTGCTCTGATACGTGCTTCTAGAGGACGCGGAATCATCATAACTAGCGAGGCAAAGGACGCCATTGGACTAAGAGGTCCATGGGATGTTGTCAATCTCTGTGCAGTTTGGGGATTGGGTCAAGAGAAAGGGAAAGAAGGCGTTTGCGAAGAAGCTCGAAAAGTAGTCAGCATGGCAAACGCTCGAAGATCTACATTCAGGGGTGTTGTTGGGATCATAAGTGGCGAATCTTCTGAAGCATTGGAAGACAAGTTTGAATCGAAGACTGTTGTCAATAGCATGAAGCGAAAAGTCTCGTGCAGTACGTCAAACGAAAACCAAGAAGGGCATAGCCATACTGAATCAAAGAGACCCTTGTCCAAGAAGGAATTGAAGCGACAAGAGAAGAAAGCCAGAATGGACACGGCACAAGGCTGACTATTGTCACCATAGACATGCTTTGACGAAATTTAATTCAGAGCAACTGGGTCACACTTCGATGTCAATTCGTTTCGCCCAGCCAAACTTCACATTCATCAGGAAGGTTTTGATAGGGAAGTGAATTCAGTATTTTCGTGAGGGGATTCAAAAACACCAACTTGACAAAAATAAACGGTTGCCCGAGGGCTACGGCCCGCCAAAGCCCTTCGATCAATTAGATTGTCCATATACACGCTCAAATCCAACCTGTCCGCAACTTCATACCCTACAAAAGCGTCGGTTCAGGCTTGATGTCTCTCACTCCAAGCTGTATCGTCAAAGCGCTATGCAAAGCTGTCGTGTCTATACTCGGTTGCCCGTTCACCGAGGCCGCAGTGACTCCGCTCGAAGTAGCCGAAGTCTCCGCGACCGAAGTTATCGAACTTGAAATAGTTGTCGAGGATGCAGCGGAGCTTGCAACCGTTGTCGAGGGACTCAGATCTGCTGCTGCCGACACAGCCGTGGTTATAGTCGAGGATTCGGATGGGACACTTGAGGATATCGCCGCTACTGCTGAAACAGATGAAGTAGTGGCCGTTGTCGCGGCTGCCGCAGCAGCAGCAACGGATGATATTGATCCCGACGTTGACGATGTTACTGTAACAGCTTCAGTAGTACTGGAGACAACAGTAGTTGACAACGTAGTAGCCGACACTGTTGATGCCGCTATTGCTGCCGGAGCATTTGACATCGCCCCTACAGCTGGCAAAGCGACCAAATTTCCGAAAGCGCTTGTATCACACAAGCAAGAACAGGAACATTGTCCGTTGGATGCAACAGAAGCTGCTGTAGATGCCGCAGCGCCAATTCCTGCTGCTGCTGAAATAGCCCCTGGAAGTGATCCTGATGAAGAGACCGCTCCCGCTAGATCTCCAGACGCGGTTACTGCAGTGGCCGTCGCAGCTGTTGCTGACGTTATAGCTACCACTCCCGCTGTGATGGTGACCTGTTACCATTAGAAAGTTAGCAAAACGAGATCACATCAAAAATATTTTTAATTAAAAAAAATCTTTTTTTAACCCGCATCTTTTCCTTTCACACTTAACAAGACTTGGAACAAGTCCATCTCCCTGCCCTCGTCCTTATCTTTCCACTCTATCCTCATCCCACCCCCTAAGAGGAAACAAAGAAAGCATACCGTATTCACCCCAATCGCTCCAATCGTGATTGTTTCTGCCAGGGTACCACCGCCCACACTTGCTCCAGCACCCACAGCCGCTATCGTAATATCGATCTCCTGACCGTTTCCTCTCTTATCTACCTACGTTGGGGGATAGTATTAGCTGAAGGGGGTTTTGAAGATTGGGAAACGAAGAGGGGTTGGACGTACCACTGGTTTTGCGAAAGTTAGATTTTGGGAGAGTGTGAGGGCGAAGATGAGAGCCAGTGGGCATGGGGCGAGGATGCTCTTCATTGTTTTCGATGTTCGGAAGTCGGCGACTCTGGCGTACGGTATTATGTTGGCAATGGCAATGCTGCTCAATTGTTCTCATTCGCCTTTCTTCGCTGGCGCTCACTTGGTTCCAAGATATTGAGATTTTGTTTCCAGATTTGCCAAAGTGTGAACAATCTCTTCTGTCTTTCGAGTCTCGGCCACCGATGTAACGATCACAGTGTTTCGTCTTAAAAACTCCAATACGAGATGCTGATTTTCTGAATGGCTGTTCAATGTGAAACGAGTGCGAGCGGTCTTACTGAACCGTGGTAAAATTATGAATGATAGATCAATGCTCTGAAAACACTCGACTATCCAGTGCCTGACTGTGTGAAGGGAAGGGGGGTAAAAAAAAGAGCGACCTTGAAGAAACAGCTGCAACAGGCGCAAGAAGCGAATCAAGAAAAAAGGAGCGTCGAGAAACAAGATCAGCTCGATATCAAAAGACGAAAGGAAGGGAAAGACTGAATGCTTTTCTGGGACAGCGATGGTGGTGGATAACTACTGCAGGACAGAAATGTTCCATTCAAAACGGTCAAACGGTCTCCGACGCAGAAACGCTGTGGCCACGGCACGGGGAATAGGACGCTTTGATGAGAGCCGAGCGAAAGAACATACCTCACAGAACCAACATTACAAGATCACCGAGAACGAGATTACGAATCTTGGCTCGGTCAATTACAAAGATGGTTGTCAATCGAGGCCGTCGCGGACCTAGAACGGCAGGCTGTCCAGGGTCATGGTGAAGATCGCAAGTCGATTCACCTTTCCCACGACCTCATCCTGGCCTAGTGTGGACAAAGACTGAGGTTGATGATGCACAAATAGTCTCGGAACAGTTTGACGCTATTACTGGTTTGACGTACTGGAGGGAGTCGGAAATCTGTAGATAAGGTCGTTGACATCTTCGGAGGGATGATAGCCAGCTCGATGCTGGGGGAACATGATGTGAAAGCTAACGTCTTGGCATCAGGGGCAGGAACTGGTGTGAGACGAAAGTGGTTTCGCATATCTACACAACTAGCTAGCCGCACTCACTCAACAATTACTCTATAGCTGATATACATTTGTCGATAATTTCATGGGTAAATACTGAATAACAATATCTGTGGAAATTGCTTGATCGTGTTGTGGGGTGGAATATGGAAGAAATCTCTACACCGATGCGAGATAAATGACAACAATTTGGCTGGATAGTGACACGGCAGGATCTATCAGCGAACAGTTTCATGAGATGAATCTTTTGCAGTAGATTGTGATTTTGTTTCTGCGCTCCTGAAAGTAATCCTAAATCTACATTTTTGGCTATGAATACATGCAAATTCGTTGCAACAAGCTCTCAAGCTCCTCAAAGGACAACAGATAATTCATGACGCGCCAACCCTTCATCCGCAAGGTTCGGGTAGTATGGAACCATTGCGTCGGCTCCCTGAACATATGCATCATTGTAGAGCCGCCAGTACGGGGTCCGAACCTTCCTAGCGGGGTGAAAGAGCCCTGCCCACACATAGTTCATGACGACACCTGTGCCGACTGCCATCCTTATAGCATCAATCGCTTCGATGATGCGATCAATGACATGGGGACTGGTCTCGAAAATGTTTGGATACAATAGATTGAGTAGATGCAGCATTGCATCCTCACAGCCGAGTCCAACCACACCTAAAGCGACATGTTTAACCACTGATGCAGCGGTCTGGCGATGGACTTGGTCCCGATCAATGAGTGCGTCCTCAAGTAGCGGGGTGATAGCGTAGACATAATCTTTCGCCATTTCCCCAATGTATTCGAACAGGAAAGACAATGACTTGAGCACACCATTTTGCACGTTCAGCTCCGGCACCCTGTATTCGTTCATCAATGCTGGTAACACAGTGAATGGGGCACAAGTTTCGGCAACAATACCGATTGCAACCGCTGTGCAAACACGTGACTGACGTTCCTGGACTCGAAGATTGTTGAGTAGAGTGGCAAGGACATCTTGTGGTCCAATGGCTTTTGCGATGAATCCAAAGGTATTGTTGGCTGCTCTTCGAATACCCTTCTTGTGAGCCTTCAGCATATCAAGCAGTTCAAAACAGATACGCATCCATTCTCGTGCATTGACAGACTCCGGGCCACGGTCTGCTATACGTCCAACTAGATCGATGGTATTCTCTTGAACTTTCTCGTGTCTGTTTCGAAGAATTGGTGTCAGACGAGGCAGAAGGTCTTTGATAGGGGGTTGCATTTGATTAATGCCCACAACGGTAACGATTGATCTGAGAGCACCAAGAATAGAACCGAGCACCTCTGGATACTCTTCGCCAAGATATTCATACAGAACGACGCCAAGCTTGCCCATTAAAGCGTCTTCGCCACATTGCTTCATGACCATCGCAATCCGGGAAATCAAGTCGGCAGCCTGTTGTCGGACCGTGGCTGACTTGTTGTTGAGGCGCCATAAGATTGTGCTGACGATCTGTGGTAGGTATGGTTTGCATCGAGTTCCCAGAGCATTAACGACGGTGCCAAACCCATTGAGCATGATGATGTCTTCCACGCTTTGCTCCTGAAAAGCGAAAAGGATACCGTCAATAAGGCGTTCTTCGAGACGTTCACCAATATCGGCAGCTCCTAGAGATGCAATAACTTTCTCAATAGTCTCAACGGTCATCTTCCGATAAGCTTCGCTCTCGTCTTTGAGGTTGTTGACTATACGCTCCACGATTTCTCCAACTCCAACCTTCTGCCCAAGGTCAACAGTGGTCTCAACAACCTGCCTATAATTTCGCTTGTCAAGAGCCATGCGTCTAACCCAGAAGCTCTTGAAGAAGTCTTGCAGAACGTTTTCCTTAAGATATGCCGCAGTAACGCCTTCAGTACTAGCGCATTGAGAAATCACCTTCAGAACAACTTTCTTCATTTCTTCGTCAGGAGAAGAAAACTCTCGCAAGAGAATTTCCATGATTTGACTGGTGTAATAGTTGGCATATTCTTCGTCCATGAGAGGTATAATATAACCGACAGCTTTCAGGAAACCTGCGAGGCCTTTACCTCTTTGTTTCCTAGCACCCGTCCAGAGAGGATTCAAGATATCGTCAAAACTTTCGATGCCGTATGGATTTGCAGCTTCAGCTAGTGCCGCGATGGCTAAAGATGTTACTGTCCGAACCTTAGCTTGTTCGTCACTCAGATTATCGGCTATGCAATCAACAAGGCCTTTGAGATGGGGTAATATGGCACATCCCATCAAAATGGGAATTTGTTGTACAATTTTGACACCAGTATGTCTTGCTTGCCATGACTTTTTGCTTCTGCATACAGCGCGAAGGAAAGGTAATAGTGCTGGTATCCCAAGAGCAGAGGCGACAACGGCGAAAGCACGAGCTGTTGTGTTTCGAACGTATTCATCGATATGATCAATATCTGGTCGCATAGTACTGATCATATGGGCAAGACCAGCGGCTTTGCTCAGATTAGAGATAATTTCTCGACCTTCGACACGAGCATAGTAGTCCTGATCAATAAGCAACGGTTCGATCACCACCAAAATTTTGTGAGTGTATGGTCGGACAAGGTCATCAAGCTTGTAAAGTACTCGATCAATAACTTTCACAAGCAAATGTCGTTCCTGGTCTTCCAAACTCTTCTCCATGAGCAACGGAAGGATCTGATTGAACAAAGCTCCAGCACCAAATTGCCGTGCGTTGTCCGTGATTTGTCGTAATGCCGTCTTTCTCATCGGCGGTGTTCCATTTTTGACTTTCAAAAGCAACCTCATGATCTTCCTTTCTTTGAGCTCTTCGACCGACATTGTGTTTTCATCTGCACCATCCACAAGCTTACCGAAGTACTGCATGTCCTCGGCCTTGAAAAACTGGAGATCGCCAACTCCTGGGATCTCAGTCGGTAGCTGCTTGCCCATACTTCGTGCACTTTCCGGCTCTTGCATCATGAACCCACCAACTCCTGTTGATGTCTGTTCCGGAAGAGGAGTTGCCATAATACGGCGTGCGGGTGCTCGCACTGGCGCATAGCCTGGTGGAGGTTCTAATATCTTATATCCTTCACTAGGTAGCATCATGTCGAGCTCTTCATCCGAAAGAGGTGCGTTACGGGACGAAATGTCAGTTCCGAATGATGTAGGAGCGGACTGAGATGGATGCATTGGGGTTGCAAGTCCTGGTTGCGCCATTGGAGTTGCGGCTCCCAAAGCCGGTGCCTGATCCCATCTCGACTTTTTGGCGGCTGCGGGAGCGCTGCCATCGACACCAGGTGTTTGATCCCACCTTGATCTTTTCTTGGATTCTGGTTGTGCAGTCTCTTCTACAGTAGGTGCGTTCTCACTAGAAACGTCCCATCGCCGTTTTCGTTGTCGACCGGTGACTACTGCAACAGTAGATCCTGCCTCAACATTCTCCTTGTCAGACTCGTCTTTCAAAGTTGGCTTATACTCAACAACATCGTCCTCTCCCTTGGCTTGTCTCTCGGCGATGAGTTTATGGACACGCTCTTCTTCCTTCTCGAGTTCTCTAAGCTCCATAACATCACGGTATGTTTGTCCTGCATCATCCACACCAGCATGGCGATTGGCGGCGAAAGGATCGGCTCGGGTTGGCGTAAGCGGACCACGGTCAAAGCGTCGCTTTTGATAATCTGACTCTCGATCCGCGATGCGAGCAGATTTCTCTCGACCCAGTAGAATATCCTCTTCTGCATACTGGCCTGTAGAAAATTCATTCATTTGATCTTTCGTAGCTGTATATTGGCCAACAAGTCTTCTACCACTGTCGGCGCCATCTTCCATGTCGTCATCATCGCCGTCGGCGGGAATCGATGTATCGTAGCCAGCAAATCGATTTGAACTCTCTGCATCGTATAATGCAGTGTCGAAGTTTTCAGTCAGGGAAGCCTTGGTCGAAACGTCAGTTCGCTGACTGGCCGAGTCAAAAGTCTTTGAACCTTTTTTACCGGCAGCATGAGCATTGCGCTCCTGTTGTAAGCGCCTAACGGTCTCAAATGCGTCGTCCGCCATGACTATGGAGGAACAATATCGCACACAGCACAAAGCCTCGGTGGGTTGATGAGCTGGAGATTGACTGATAAGGCGAAGGCGATATTTCTGCCAGAGAATACAAATGCGAGATGCAAGGGGTAGTGGTAAAGACCCAAAGTGCAGCTGTAGGTCTTGGCATGATATCCCACGCTATCCCTATTGGGGAACCACTTATCTTGATCAATCTCGGAAAAAGCTTATCAGATGTTTCCTTCGACTGTGGATGACTTTTCTTTGCTTCCCTTGTCCTTGTTACATTTGTGAACTCTCCAATAATCATGACTCCAAGCCGTCAACAACATTTGCAAGGATTCTTCCAATCACAGAATTAATTATGCGGCTCTCTCCATAGGTACTAGCTCCCATATCTCATCAGCTGTTTGCCAATGAAACCTGGCCCATCTCTTAGGAGCTGGGCCATCGAGCGCTTCAGTGTTGTTATCTTGGATTTCGTGGTGCTATAAATACAAGTCCCGGATTGCTATATTGGCAGCTACATGAATTATCAATGTACATTGAAAGCCGAGGGAGGCCACAAAAGTCAGGATCATCAGACCATGTCCCCATTTGGCAGTCGACCCATAACGACTGTATTACTTTCATGGCTCGAGAACTGTTGTAGATCACTCTATACTCCATACCTGACGCTCTTCCTTTACCGCCTCGTTTAACTACAAATGCGATTTCAGACTCTGGTGCTCCATCAACCCCGTTGTCAACGTCGCATCCTTACCGGATGGGACTTACAAAGGATTAGAAATGGTAAATATGCCGTGCCTGCATGATATTGCAGGGGTGGAAAAGACACGGTCACTTCTTGTCAATCCAAGTGTTGTATTTCTCTCCTCTTCCGTGCTTGATTTCGAGGGAACTGGGCTTGGCTCAGGCAACATATTATTAACCATGGTACATCTGTTAATGAGAGAAGTTTCTGGCTCTATAATTCAGTCATGCCCCTTTTCACGCTTCTAGCCGCAGGAGTGTCGCTTTTTATCTTTGTGACGGGATCTTTCGCGCGTGTGGTTGGGAATCTATTGCCTCCAGAACCATGGACGGGCGAGACTCTTGCAATCGATGCTTCCACGAAGTCTCCAAAAGCTATACCCCGCGCCATGCCAACAGAAATTCTACGAGGAGTTAACATCGGGAATTGGCTCATTCTGGAGAAATGGATGGACGAGACGAATCTATTCGTTGATGCATTCTCAGATGCCGTAGATCAATGGACCTTCGACTCTATAGCAGGCGCAGAGGAAGCATTGCAGAAACATTGGGCAACATGGTTTACAGAGTCTGATATGGAGGCCATCGCGGCTATAGGAATGAATGCTATCCGTATCCCCATTGGGTACTGGGCTTTCAACAATACTGGCACACCCTTTATCAAAGGTGCTGACGTGTTTCTGGAGAGAGCAATCATCTGGGCTCGTACGTACGGCCTGAAAGTATTGATAGATTGCCATGGATCGCCAGGATCGCAGAACGGTTTTACAAGCTCAGGTCATGAGGGAACTGTGGAGTGGCAGGCGGGAAACAATATCCAGAGATCCCTCTCAGTGCTTAAGACTATGGCTCGGAAATATGGGAGTACAGGTTACTCCGATGTGGTTTTTGGCATTGAATTGGTCAATGAACCCGTGTCCGACTATGGTAACAATTTTTCCATCACGAAAGAATTTGCTCGCAAAGGATACAGCACAGTAAAAGCTACAGCTTCGAATCCTGAGCTGCAAATCATCATGCATGATGCATTCAAAAATCCTCCTTCATACTGGCTGTCCCTTCCTAGCGATGTGAGCTCAACAAATTCCCGACAATTCGGAATTGACAGTCACTTTTACCAGATCTTTTCGTCAGTGTACTTGTCTCTGAATGTCCAATCCCATATCGCAGCAGCTTGCAATTGGGCCAGTGTCTTGGCGAAAACAAAACAGATCATGCCGATTTACATTGGCGAATTTTCTGCTGTAATGAACATCTGCATCGACACTGACCATACAAGCTACCCTGGCACATCTTGCTCAAGCGCCGGATGTCAATGCTCATCTACCCCAATCGATAAGTGGAATTCCAGTCTAGTTGAAGTCACCCGAAGATTTGTCGAAGCACAATTGGACACGTTTGAATACAATGCCAGTGGGTGGTTTATGTGGGCTTGGAGGGGTCCGTCGGCTTGGGGAATCAAGAACCTGATTGAAACAGGAGTTATGCCCAACCCAGTGACGAGTCGGAAGTATGCCAATCAATGTACCAGTAGTATATACTGGACAAACACGACAATCGTGGATGGCCGATAGAATGTGCCAAGATGTGTATGGCTTGAAAAGCCTGGAACTCACTCCATCTGTAGAAAAACAACGTCCATCTTTGACGAGAACCCAATAGAATATAAGATCCTTGACGGAATCCTATGCAATGATGTGACCATCCTTTCCATTCTAGTGTAACAGACAAGTCATGGCTTTCAACACCTTGATAGGCTGCTGTTCTCAAGGAACATCAAACTCTCAGCAGATCAGCCGCCACAACATGAAGTTGCCATCAAGTCAGAGCCATCTTCCATCCCAATATTATCAGTGGCTCTTCCCATCCACGGGTCGGATATGAATTTGCCATGTTCACCGGGCGAATCACGGTTTGATTGAGGTCTTTCCATTTCCATATTGCTTCTACAGCTGCCATGGTTCTTGGAACATTGCTTATGGGACGCGACTTCTTAAGATCTGTAAAGAGATCAAGAATTCTCCCACGGTCTGCATCTTGCACCATGCAAGCTGCAATGAAGAGCGCCCACATTGGGTAAGGAAGAGCTCCTAACAGTTCTCCTTGTTTATCATGGACTTGGGAAATCAGACGGAAGAGCCGGGGCAAGTGGTCGTTCTGAATGGGGGGGGAGTCAGCTGGCTCCTGGAATGCTGCATATCGGAGATAGATCCACGTTGCTTCCTGGAATGCAGCGGCATTCAGATAAATCAGGTGTGTTTGGTCGCATTCTTCTGACCATTGGTTCAGGGCCTTTAGTCGGTTCTTCAGGAGGTGCGCCTGTTCCCAGAGATAGCTTATGTCGTCGACGACTTGACCATTGTTCGGTGTTGGCCCTCGGGACTTCCGCGAGCCTCGTCTAGAAAGCGCAGTTATGGAAGTTATTATGTCTCTCAATTCTGCAGATAGGCCAACGTTGGCATTGATACGCGTCCTATCTTCATCTTGCACAAATGGAAACAGCTGTGGTATTAGTGTAGTCCAGTTCTCATGCTTGTCATATCCCTCATCGTCCAACGTAGTAGCAAAGAAAATGTCTCTAAGAGATAGGTAGTCATAGACAAAACGCAAAGTAGCTGAATCGAAAAGATTCGTGGCTCGGTAAGGCATGAAGTCGACATAATATCTCACAAGTGACATCGCCCCTCTCAAGTGGGTAATCCACTCGTGACTACAGCCAGTGGCAATCTCAAGATAGCAGAGTAACATGATTGTTAGCAGCGTACTGTTCGTATGAACGCTATCAAAGATCAGAGTACTGGAGGCTGATTCAATCTTTGCCGCCTTCGTTGGTATGGCATGACGCAACATTTGCAAACACTTTGACTTATGAGATAACACCACGTTTCCGTATGAGTTGCAATCGACTCCATCATTCCGATTTCGCAAATCGTTAGCTGATACAGCAATGATCGCATGCAATAAACTGGGGGATGAGCGGCAGAGAGGAAGAACAATTGTTCGGAAAGGGTTCTGTGTACCATCCAATGATACTCTCCGGCAAGACACAACGTTTATATCTGCCGGGTTTTAGTACAAATCATTATCACTTATCCATCACCAAGCGTATAGGGATCAGGCTTACAATAATCCAAGAGGAAAGTCTCGGTCTGTTCCAAAGATGGGAAAATACTAACGCCAGCCAATCTCGGAGAGCAACATTCATCAAGGTTCCATGGGAGGAATCCCAAAAGGTATCCTTTATGGCTACCAACCTCAGGCTGAGCTTTACCATCATTATATTGGACACAAAATCGTTCAATATCCTTGGAAGTAGTGTTCAGAAATCTCACCCGGTCTTGACACAGCAGCGGAATTGTGAAATGGTGACTCTTTCCTAGGTAACTCGGTCAGATCAATCGCCATACTGAGATGGAGGACAATTGTTACTGCCTGTGTTTCTGTCTTTTGAAAACCTATCCTTCAAGCCAGCTCGGCCGAACGTGATGCCGAGCAACTCCGCATCGTCTTGCCATAAGAGGCGTGACCCATATTCACATTTCAGATGCCGTCTGACACAGCCAAAACAGGACGGTCGTTCTCCTTAGACTTGCAATTATTATCGTGGTTCCTCTGTAGCGGTGAAAAGCTGCTCACCTGTGCATTTTCGACGACGTTCTTCAAATGTCTCTTATCAGTAAGGTTTTTGCCAAACATGTAGTAAGCCAACACACCTTTGCAGCTCCAGCAGCCTTCTCTGCTTCGTGTGATCCGTTTTGCTCCATCCCTATTACTACGGCCCATGATTTATCAAATTATCACTGTGATGGAACGAACCCTTCCTGTTCCAGTGTCCCCAGGAGATGAATCCGAGTGAAGCAGTGGGGAACTTCCATATTGAGCCGCTATCCTCCGAAATGCTATCGATATTACTATGTATTACCTCCCTTATCTGAATACCTACTAATTATGTATCCACCTAGTCTTTGCTGATCATTTACTCCACCAACAGCGTTCGTGTCTTGATCTAGCTGCATACACGCTGTTGCACTCCAAAGCCTCTATGGCGAACCCTCGAATTGAGGGCAGGCGGACCGACCTGCCTTGTATTCTCGGTACCTCCACAACGTCAGGCCTGTCCCAATCGTCCTCACTCTATTGGCCGCCGTGAAATGGATATCGCAGTCGGAGGAGCGTGAGAAATATCTAGTACGTGTCTTCATCAGACAACGAGTCTGTCTTAGACCTTCGATGTAGGTATGATACAAAATGTCGACGGTACTCGCTTGAGCTGTCCTTTCGAAGTTCCAACTTAACTCGGAAATCCCATATACGTTTTCTTCTGAAATACCCCCTGAACAACAGGCCAAGCGCACAGATGGAGAGATCTATCCTTATAGTTGGAGGAGGTACATTCGGTACCTCAACGGCATATCATTTGTCTCGGCGAGGATACAATTCTGTCACAGTTCTTGATAGATGGGCTGCCCCTTCAAGTGAAGCAGCTGGAAACGACATCAACAAGGTTATAAGAGCAGACTATCCCGAGCAACTGTATGCAAGCCTAGCAACGGAAGCAACAGAGATTTGGAAAGATCCAAATGGCATGTTTGGTGGCCTATACCATAGATGTGGTTGGCTCATTGCTGCCAGTGGAATTTCTTTGCCCTTCATCGAGTCGTCGGTCGAGACTGCTGGGAAATTAGGCTTCGAGCAGGCACAACCCATGTCACCAGGAGCCATTCATAAACGGTGGCCAGCATTCACGGGAGAAATGGATGGATGGAAGTCATACTGGAATTCATCCGCAGGCTGGGCCGATGCGAGAACAGCATTGTCAAGGATGGCCTCGGCTACCATGGAAGCTGGTGTCAAATACATTTCAGGCGACGCCGGTTACGTAAAACAGCTTCTATTCGATGAGACATCTACTTGCATTGGTGCGAAATGCGCTGATGGAAATGCTCGCTTTGCAGACGTTGTTATTGTGGCCGCGGGAGCATCCGCCGCATCTGTTCTTGACATGAAGGGTCAATTGGTTGCCAAAGGCCATACTGTTGGCCACATACAACTGTCTCCAGAGGAAGTTGAGAAGTATAAGAACATACCTATCGTTGACCACCTTGAGGAGGGTAGGAATACATGGATTTGCTACGATAGGCTGACAACATTTGAGACTGACAATCTACAGGAATCTTATTTCCCCCGCAAAACGACGGAGTCATTAAATTTGGTGCTGTCAACTTCGTCACAAACTATGCGAAGTCTCATCCCGATGTATCACTTCCACGATATCGCTCCGACAATCCTAATGATGATATTCCCAAACCGCACGAGATGCAAATCAGGAAGTGGCTAAAGGGCATCATCCCTGAACTTGCTGATAGAGAATGGTTCGAAACAAGGATATGTTGGTGAGTCACTCGATCTATGCAATAGCTTCACGTACGCGCAGATGAGATAATGATCATTGATTAGGGACGCGGATATGCCTGACTACAACTTCCTAATAAGCCCACATCCATCCCATCCGAACTTGAAACTCGCTGTTGGAGGTTCGGCACATGGTTTCAAGTTTTTCCCTGTGATTGGGAAATATATTGTTGACATGCTCGAAGATAAGCTGGATCCAGAAACAGCGAAGAAATGGAGATGGAGGCCTGGTGCAACTTTGGCCGAGTCCGCGCCAAACCCTCATCCTACTCCCCTAAAGGATCTTAATGAAATTCCAGGTTGGGCTGAGACTGCAACGGCGCCAACGACGGCAAAATCATAGATCTCGGGATCAGACATAGCAATGTCAAAGTCATATGTTTCGATCCTAGTGTTTTTGATCTAATGTCCCGTTCATATGCTGCATCCCCAGCAGTTCAGAAATATCGAAGAGTAGGAGGACTAAGAAATCATGTGAAAACGTTTCCGCAACACCCTCCCACCACAATGAAGTGAGACAATCCAAAACATTCTTCAACCGTAATACCCACCTAAACAAGTGATATCGAGCGAATGCCCAGGAGGCGGCTTAATAGGATAGTGCGTACTTGGATGGCCACCGCGAATGAGACCTTCACTGATGATTTGCTGTACGGCAGCGCGAAACTGTTTTCGGAAGAGGTCCGTTTTGTTTCAACGGCGGATCGACCTGCCTTCGAATATCTTGCTCCACTTACATAACAAATACTGGATAAGATACAGGAATTACCATATCAGGCATTACTCCATACAGTCCACAGATAAGAAAGAATGATCGTCGCAACTCAACTTTGTGGGAAAGACCAGGGACAACGGATATACGCCTGTCAAGGGGCCCAATATGGAAATGATCCGGATATGCCAAACCAAACTTTTGATAACACCATCAAATCGCCGTGAGTGGCTGACCCACCTTGTACATCTCTTGGTTCAGCAACGTCAATGATAAAAGCGACTCCGTCACCATGGCCTCCTGTTGCAGTCTGTCTATGACACTGTGATTCTGTCTCTTTCAAGGTCATCGGTTATTCGCAATGGCGGACAAGAAATTCGAGGATGTCGTTGAGGCATCTCTTCCCGAGTACAGCAGCTCTGTCAAACACCAGCATGATAGCGAAGATATCAGCGTCGGAGAAACAGTCGAAGTAGGGAAGCTAGCTCACCACGACGGTGAATACCACAGGAGCTTTACCGCGAGGCAAATCCATGTATGCCTCCCTATATAGTACCCCCCGTTACGTCTAGAAGACTTTCTAACACTGTCTTAGGTTATATCGCTTGGAGGTCAGATCGGAGCCGGCCTATTCATTAGCACAGGGAAGAATCTACGAGATGGAGGGCCAGCATCATTGTTCCTCGCATTTTTCGTCGTTTGCACATGCGTCTTTGCTGTACTTCAGACCGTATCTGAGATGACAATCAGCTTCCCGGTATCGGGGAACTTCATCGACTATGCAGACCGTTTCGTCGATCCTGCACTTGCTTTTGCCGCTGGCTTTTCCATGTGGCTTGGATGGACAGCAATTATCGCAGCAGAAGCGACGTTCTTTTCAACCATCGTCAACTATTGGGCGCAGGATAGAGTCAACGAAGCAGTTTGGTGTAAGTCACCGTACACAACTCATTTTAACAAAAAGTTCAAAACTGAACCTCACATAGTGACTATTTTCCTAATCGTGATGGTTATAATATTCAGCCTACCAGCAAAAGTTTTTGCTTGGTTTGAATACATCACGTCAATCCTAAAAGTACTGGCCTTGCTTATCTTCATGTTCGCCGGCCTAGCGATAGTCCTTGGAGCTGGACCTACTGGACGCGTCCATCACGGTGAAACCTGGCAGGACGGCAAGGCTTTTCGTAATGGGTTCAAGGGGTTCGGCAATAGTGTGCTCCTTGCTATTCTTGCTATCGGAGGTAATCCAAGAAAATCCTCCCGTATCCCAAGCAAAACAGTTGCTAACCCACCGCTCAAGACAACACCTTTACAGGATTCATCGCTGGCGAGGCCAAAAATCCCCGCTACTCCGTTTCGCATGCTGCGTTTCTAATCCCTATCCGTGTCTCCGCATTCTACCTCATTTCCATCATCCTCATCGGCCTTCTCGTATCACCAACCAACGACCGTCTCTTCGGCGGCAGTGGTATCGACGCATCCCCTTTCGTCATCGCCCTCGACGAAGCCGGCATTCCCGGACTCCCGGACTTTCTCAATGTCGTCATTATCTGCGGTGTCGCAGCCATCGCTGCTGAGTCCCTCTACATTGCCTCGCGCATGCTTCGAGCTATGTCTCATCAACGACTGATTCCCGATTGGGTTGCAAAGGTAGATGCCAAAGGTCGTCCCCGAGCAGCATTATTGATCACCACCATCGTCGCCTTCATCCTAACTTACATCAACCTCTGTGCCGGTGGTATCACGGTGTTCAATTGGCTAGCCCAGATCGCGAGCACAGGCTATTTCATGGTCTGGGTCGTGATATCAATAACATCCTTCCGCTTCCGCGCCGCATTAAAAGCCCAAAACGATCCCCTCTTCAACCAAGTCTATGCCTGGAAATGCAGTTTCTGGCCCCTTCCCCCTCTCTGGCTCCTGACCTGCTGTTCCTTATACACGGGATGCTCATTCTACCTCTCACTTTACCCCATCGTAAGTCTCTCTCCCCTCCCTTTCCCTTTCCCTTCATCCTCCACCATTCAAACCTCTAATTCCAAACTCCAGGGCTCCACAACACCAACAGCATACTACTTTTTCCAATACATGTTCGGTCTCATCTTGATATTTTCCACCGGCATCGCATACAAATTGATCTACCGCACAAAACTCCGAGATCCAAAGACCGTCGATCTCCAAACCGGACGTCGACCACTCAGTGTCGAAGAAATCACCGAGTTAGATGAATACGAGGCCATGTCCGGCTGGAGACGGTTTTATACTTTTGTGCAGCTTTGGTGAGAAAGTGTGGGCCGTTTGCAGACAGGAAAGTAAGAGGGGAATTTGAATTTTCGCGGGCCGGGAGGGGGGAGAAAGGCAAGGTGCTTATTGACCAGGAAGTCAGGGGCAGTTAAAGAGGTAGGTAGAGGTACCTAGGTTATTATGTAGCGAAGAGAAGGGAAAGAAGTAAATGAGTGATGAAACATTTTTCGATATAAAGATACACTGTGTTATTTTCCTGAAATGAAATCAAAACACGATAATATACCAAACTGTGAAGAAGACAAAAGTACAAAGGGAAAATACCAGTACTCAGAAATCACACATATGAATTTTTTAATTGTACAACGATAACAATATCATCATCATCATCTATCATTCGACTTTTCCTCCACCAATCCCGCGCGCGCCCCTTGGAACAATTCTTCTCTCTCTCTCTCTCTCTCCCACACACATTTAAATCGCAAAATAACCCTCCCGTCTCGTCGAGACCCTATACCTCCTAACAACATGGATCGTCAACGCCGCCACCAGAACCACGGCAACAACAATCAAGACCAGATTCATAGGCGGGGGTGGCGGTCTCCCATCTCCTCCATGAGGACCGTGACCTAGTGGTGGATGAGGGAGATCGGGGTTCTTTCCGTCTTCGGGATTGGTATCCCATTCATTTGAACCGTCCCAGAGACCTGGTTCTACGTTTTTGCCGTCGACGACGACGATAGCTCCATCGTCTGTTTTTTGCTTTTGCGCTTCGACGGAGAAATCGATCGCGCCGACCTTCGCCTGTAGATCGACGTGGGATTTGGCGTCTTGTTTGCCCGCGAAGAGGCCCTCGAAGAGTTGGCCGACGATGGTCTTTTCGGCTTTCGTGATGGTGACGTCTCCGGATACCGAGGTGTGGCCGACGGAGGTGCTGGCGAGGAAGGTGCCGGGGACACCGACGTTGTGGAGTGACGTGGAGATGTGGCCGGATTGGGAGGTCGAGGTCAGGGAGATGGTATGCGGGAGGTACGAGTCCAGGTGGAGGGAGCCGTGGGCCGAGTGAGTTGTTATGCTTGAGGTGGAAGACGACGAGGTCGAGTCGTCGAGGAGGACGAGGTTCACGGCTCCGTTCTCGGATGCTACGTCGAGGGTTTCAATGGGGGTTCCGGAAAGTCGGGCGCCAATGGCGCCGTTGCTGGATTTGATGTCGAATGCTTTAGAGGTCAAGGTCGAGTGCCAGGTTTTGAAAGAGCCATTTTGGAGAACGGCTTTGAAGAGGGTTTTGACGTGGATGAAGCTGTTCTTGAAGTAGATACCTCCGTTTCTCGAGGAGAGATCCAAGTCTTTGAAAGTGCTGTTGACGTTCTCGAAGATGATAGGTGCATTGTCGACGTTGACGGCGAGGTGGGACAGGGATTTCGGGACCGAGATCTGGGTGGTTGCAACGATGCAGTTACGATCGGGGTAATGAGGACCGGGTTGTGGACCATCGAATTCAGATGTATCGATGAGTAACGAGACGTCTTCATCGTGACCCACTATCGTCACGGAATCTTGAAGACCCTCCTCGGAGAGTTTTACATCGAAGCTGACGACGATATCATCTTGATCTCCGACGGCAACAAACACCCTTTCTTGAATCCAGCTGTGTCGTGCGTGCAGCGTCGTCACATTGACTAGAGCTTGAGTGGAGGCCGACAGGTGAAATGGTCCTTCATTTCCTTGCCAGGGAATATCAGCTCTCTGGCAGGGGGAGAGAGGTCGGCCGGTTCCGAAGATGGCGGGAGCCGCGGCAGCGAAGTTGATCGCAGTGGCGGCAAGTATCGCCGATGTGTATAGCGGGATTAAAGTGAACATTGTTGGCCTGCTTTCGATTGAAGCTTCACACAAAAACAACATCCATCGACAAAATAACTCATAGTTAATCAAAGACCAGAATAATCAAGATCTGACCGGGATGTTTCGCTTCTTTTGTATCGAAGCCTCAGACCAAAGTCCCAAGAAATTCGGGCTTACCTACTTTACACCGTTTACAGTAATTTTAATAATTACTTACATAGTAGCTCGGAGTACCAAACCTTATCGTATACCTTACAGTTACTCTGTACAGGAAACCCTCGGGTTTGGGCCTCGCGGAATTCTGTTGCCTGTCATTAACCCAAATCACGCCAGTGGCGTTCAATGCCATATTGTATCTTCTGAGTACACATACATACATACGTACGTAAATTACATACGCTTGCAATGCGTATCCTTTATTTGCGACCCAAAAACATAAAAAGACAGCTGCTCTAATATATTAATATTAATTACTTCTTTCTCTTTCCAGTGTGGTGCAGATCAATTGCGTTCGCGATACAATATTTATTACCGTACTTGCGTAAACCGTGCTACATTATGCTTCACAATTACATAGTAGATCAACCTGCAGACAGCATCTTGTTACTGGTCAGCTAATAGCAACTACATACAGTACTATGTACATAGTAGTAATTACGAGTTCGATGGAAGAGTGTTATCACAGTCCATAGTTATAGTAATCATTACTATGGTACGAAAGCAGGGAGGAGGACCCAAGGTAAGTTACAGTACTGTATCTTAATGTGACGTTGAAAAGAGCCAACCTCTTTCGTAACAACACATACAGTACAAATAATAACCGATCACTTTTGAATTATGTACCTACGGTGCACCAACTACAACGAACGAGCTCTCTCTCTCTCTCTCTCTCTTTCTTATCATTCGATTTCACCTCGCTATAATCAATACTTTTCAAGTTCGACGTTCAAAAAATTCCTCATTTGTATAAGCCAAGGCAATCTAAGAAAAAAGACAATTTTTGCAGATGGTGTGACAAAAAGATCCAAAAAAGATCCGTATCATAAAATACTGTAAGATACGCGGTATGTACTATGTACAGGAGTATGCTCCTTCTGATGTAACGTGACAGCCGATTATGCAATTGAGAAAAAAAAGTTTATTTACTGGTACTGTATGATTCTTTTTTTGGGGGGGGAGGGGGGTTCCCTTATCGCAGGCCAAGTCCCGGAGTACGAGATTGCGGTTTAGATGTCGGAGTTTAATTAATAGGGAATTCCGGGGTAGGGGTGTTTATTCATGGTGCTGTTTGGTGGTATGAAGTTCTATCGAATATTGGACAGTATATACATAGTAATAGGTTGATCGCATCGCATTGGTTGTTCGCTTAGAGGGAGATTATCATAATCGGGACTGATCTTATATGACTGACTACTCTGTACAGTATAGAGGATAATGGTTGAAGGATAATTAGTTACTATGTAGATGCGGCAATGGTTGTACTGGAGGCTGAACCCCCAGGGACTCTCGTTGCCTGGCAGAATATTAATAACTTTATCTCCTTGCGACACGACACACTCTTCAAGAATCTGATTACCCAACTGCCATCCTCGCCTTCATCGGAATCAATTCTGCTCTGCACGCCAAATGGTACATTACCGTCAACACCGGCGTCGCATGTCCAACATCTACATCCGCCAATATCGGCCAGTCGAATTCCTCTGACAATAAGTCGTGCCACATGAAGATAAGATTTGAAGGGTGTAGAGGTGTTTGTCCAATTTGCTTAGTTTGATCGGGTGTCTCGAAAGTCTTACATTACAGTGAACATCCTCATCAGACAATCCATAAGACAGCATTCACTGAGACCAGCATCTTTGACGATTTTAGAAAACGATGCATTGTTCCGCGAGTCCACATCTTACTGTTCTGTTCTTTGTTCGAGACTTTCGATGTTTAAAAGAATGCGATCTTTTAGCTAGACGATGCATTCTCTCTTCGTTTTCTTTGATATAGTTAATGAATCCCACCTCATGCAAACAAAGGAAGTGTCAACGGCTTTCACCTCGAGCCATGTCATTGTACTATTTTTGCCTTCTTACATTGTTAACCCGGTGTCTTCAATAGCAATTGATCAGCTATAAGATCTATCTCTTCCCCTGATGTATTATCCAGTTTTTTTGGGTTTTTTTTTGCCATAGAACATTCTTCATTAAAAGCTGAATACTCGAGCCATCACAGAACATTAACCAGACGAACAAAAGTTATCGTGATTGAAACGGAAACACCATGGCAAGAAGACCTCAGCCGCCTAAGCCTGTTTACCGAAAACGTAACGACATCCATTTATATCTAGACGTCGTTTCCCATGCCACTGAGGGCCATGATGTTATCGAGACAATAAACGCAATGTATGAGGCTACGAGAGCCGAATTGGCCCATGATGAAGTTAGGATATTACTGACCCGTGCAGAACAGCAAGGTGATCTGATCAAATTGCCAAAATCAGATCGTTACATCGACCCTACCACATACCGACTAGTTGCAAATCTTTTCTACGTCAAGCCTTGGATCCCCGATCTCTTGGAAGAAGTCAATCATAGACGTGAGGCGAACTTGACCGAAGCGGCTGTCGAAGAGATTGAGGACATGGAAGTTGAGAAGGGTACTATTGTTCGGCTCTCTTACGTCAGAGTCTTGCACATGAGCACCTATCGACTGATTCGAGACCGTTGGGCCGAAACCAGAAACTTGTATCGATCTCACGACATTGTAGAAGAAGTTCGTAGGGCACAAGGCGTGGATATTACCATTAATGATATCGTCGAAGTTGCTGCCATCGAGTCGGCAGAATGATTGATGCAGATGTTGATACGCGGCTTGACATCGTTGAATAGAGCCCGTGAGAGCTACATTCATTGCTGCGACTCCAATATAATGGTAGACAATTGCAATAGCAGATTAAAGGTAAGAAAATTGAATATATGATCTGCTATATTAAAATGATGAACAAGTTTTGGGAGATTGCTGCTGTCCAACGAGAAAGTGTCGGTCTGTAACGACATTTTCTCTTTGCTGATGAAACATGCCTAAATAGACAATCTTTTCAGAGATCAATACACTTGAAAGCAGTCATTAAAATAGGTCGCAAGTTCGTTTGAAGTATGGAATCCCAAGTTGTACCTTCACTCCTGCCTGGGTTGTTGAATGAAAAGCTCTTGGATAACTCAATTTCCGTGGAGAATAGATATTCAGTCGTCCATGTGATGATGTCGCTGAAATCCTCTCCAGCCATATATATATTGTTGTTCAGAGAAGTGTTATGTAGTTGACGAAAACATTCATCTTGGCTCTAGAGATTGATGCCGAATGAACTGTCGAGCGTAGCGTGCATCAATGCTGAACATATCGTAAGTATACTGACCCTACATAAACAGCCATGAGCGCCCCTGCAACAAAGCTCAGAACAGCAACCCGAATTATATCATCAGTAGATCTAGAAGAAGACAAACGCGGAGCATTTGGAGCCATATGCCCAACCATCTTCTTGATGGGGGGTACATTATCACGTTTCCCATTTTCACAGCCCCTCTGTAATCCGGGAAGACCATCCATGCTCTGAGCATTTTTGGACGCCCAGTATCTGGACAATGGTTCGGGGGTCAGCAGGTCCTGCACAGAATGGCATGCTCACAGCATTTATCTTCTACTTACCGCTCAATTCCATCGTGGACTTTTCCGGCTTTATCTGATGCAGCTCTTTTCTCAAAGTACTGATTGAGTTCTAGTCTATAATCTTTGAAATCGTAGTATGGCACCGAAAAGCCACATGAAGTGCCAACTTGATGAATATCGACAACAATGATGGACCGAGTCCCAGGTATCGTCTGTACTGAATGTCGAGCGACAAAGTCCTCAAAGGGTTTCGAACCGTATTCGAGAACGTTCCCTTTTTAACCAATTTGATCAGATTGTCACATTCTCTTCAAACCCTCCCCTATAGTCGATACTTCTCACCTTTACCCCAGAATCTTAAGATTCTTGGTGGTCCCTCGAATGCATTAAACAATACAGTTATCCGACCATTTCCCGGTTCGTGGAGATGACTTGTTGTTTCGATACCAGAACCAGTCAAATCCATGTACCAAAAGGTTTTCTCGTCGAGGACCCCAAAATATGCGCCACCTTTAGGCGATACATTGACATGACCTTCCGCAGATAATGGAGCCGAGGCTATCCAGAACACCTTTTGTTGTAGGATCCATGGACGGAGACTGTCCGGGATGGTCTCGTAGAATTTACCCATTACTTATTGAACATATAAGAATTTCAAGACAACTGGAGTCTGTAGGAAGTGGCCAATGTTTTTGTCTTCACAATGGTGATATGTTCGTGATTCAGAGTCACCGATGTTTTGAAATGGGAAGTCTACTGGAAGATACTACGTCAGAAAAAGGTGCCAAGCGCGGCTGATTCTTCATACTGTAAAGTCGAGATATCGCATTTCAGCGTCGGCCCGGTATCGGTGTTTACAACATCGACCATGTACAATATATACGTCGATTTGGTCAAACCTTGGTGTTTTGATACCTTTCTTTATTGGTAAACTCGTAATCACTCTGGGTTTTATGCAGCACGGCGCAATCCTTACTTCCGATATGATGTCCATTTTCTCAAAGATTAGCAACAGAGCCGGACTACTGCCCGACACCATGATAAGAGACCCCCGTCCAGACGTCCGGCTTAGAGAAAGTCGTCTACCATGTCATAACCTATGAGTGGTCGTCACACTCTGAAGAGGATCTTTCCAGTTGACAACATTTCCGATACAATTACCAATCATATTTCAGACTCACTGCAGGCCACCAATACTCGCAGTGCCGACCACGGGTCAATATGTATACCCTTCGCCTGTCTGTCCAAAATCTCTTAATGCCAACCCGCGTAATCTGGGAAATAATTATTGTATATCCTCCGAGCGTAGTCCATCACTGTTGGGAAACTCTTGACTAATTTCATCGAATCGGGTCCCCTGTTCAAGATGTGAGCATTGATTATTGCAAAACAGACGGATGAATTACTTACGCCAGACATACGTTAGCGGAAGCGATGAATCCGAACAAAGTTGCATCCGCTTCCGAAGGTTGCTTTCCACCCAGAACCCAGAAAGCTGCGTCCTTGTCACTTGCGGATCTTCTCGACTCATTCAGCAAGGCATTGATATGCTCCCAAGCTTCCCGTCTGAACGATTTGATTTCCTCTATTGAAAATCTTCCAGTCCCCTGACCATACAGGCTCTGAGCCATTTTTCGGTATGCCAGAAGCCCGATTACAACTTGCATAGGATAAGGAACGGCAGCAAAGGTGTTTGAGCGCATAACGTAGTAGTTTTCTACCCAGCGTTCGTGGACCTGAGTCGAAATGGACATGTCAACCTTCTCACGGTCTCGAAGCACTTGAAGATAGGCAGAGATTCAAAATTACGTACCTGATAGAAATACAACTTATCCTCCAATAATGCCCTAACCGCCGCGTCTTGGGCCTTTTCGACCGGTGACAAACCAGAATTGAGATCGTTCAGCATACCGTTCCTGACTAACGTCTCCGTAATCAGCGTTGAGTCCGAGATGAGTTGGCTGTCACTTGAATCTTCCTTATGAATCCTGATGTAAGGCAATTTTCCTCTGGGGGACTTCATTGGTGACCCGGCATCTGTACGGTAAGAAAGCCCTGAGAAGCGGAACCGAGCTTCGACCTTTGTCACAAATGGAGACCACACGAACACCCCAGGACGCGGGGCCCCGCGGTAGATTGTTATGCTTAGCGGTGAAGTGGACATTGTATCTGATAAGTGCGGAATCTCTCAGAAATAGAAGTGTAGAGAGTCAGGGTATTCTTCGGGATTCTGGTATGATGCGGCGTTTGAATTGAATTAAAGGAAATCTGATTGGTAAATGAGTCCACAAAGATACGATACTGTAATCAAATGTGGCAGGAAAGATGGCTTTGTCAAACAAGATTATCGGGGTATCTTCTTATCGTCATGCAAATTGAAGAGAGTTTACGTTTGACGTTGTTCATATATTGTTGCGATTTTCATCATGGAGATGTGTCCGTGACTTTATGTTGAGCATCATTCCCATTAGACGACATCAAAGGAGCCAAAGCGGCCCGTTATACAGTAGCTCACATCCTATGATGTACAATGTAGATCATCGAATCACACCTGAAGCGCCAAACCCGGGGTACTCTGTAGATGGGTTAGGCTTTGGTCCCAGTATCCGGCTGCCGTCCCTCAGTGCTTATCTGGACAGTCGCCGTTACTATTGAAGTGACATTTCTAGATCTGTAAATATCGTCTGACAGGAGTGGAACGTTTGCAGAGTTTGGATTGGGGCTCCTCATGTCCCACTGTAGCAATCTTGAGGTAGATGAATCGCAATAGGTATTTCGAAAAACGATCAACGGATCACGGAAACTAATAAGTTCCGTGATATCCGCGGCATCTGCAAAGTAGAAAGAAGTTCTTACAATTATCTGTCAATTAATAATTATGAACTCTTCATTCCAGTTCCTACAAGGGTAAAACAAGTGAGTTCTACTCTGTATTGAGGACATTACCCATTGCAAATATATTATTATCCAATTACATGAGCTATACGAGTTCAGCTTTGACGATAAATATGGGCCAAAATTGGTCTCAAGACTGTAGGACTGAGGCCTTACAACGTTAGAGAGAATCAATAAAGGAGAAATTCTACACACGTCGGTCCTCCATTGTCCACGCACCAGTATATTTACTGTCCACCATATCCATTGGCTTATAGCCGACAATCGAGCGAACCTTCGATTATTTCACAGAAACATCGTTATTCTGCGTTAGGTAAAAGCTTGTCGCTCAACAAAATTCTATATGCCACAACGAGTCGGATCATCCCCCTATCCATACCTTTGCATCACAGAGCATCTCCCTGCATCCAAATAACGTCGACCGCCCATTTCCTAATCTTCCACATCCCATCCCCCTCGTCCTTCACAAGATCAATCCAATACTCACCGCCGACCAAGTATTTCGGGGCATCTGGCTCCTTTCCCTTCCCAGGTGGACAATGCTGCACCAACGCATAAGCAGTAAGAGAAGCTGTGTCAGCTCCATCCTCAACATCCCCGCGGACATTCCTGATCATATGCATGGTATCCATTGGTCTGACGTGATCGAGGATTTATGTGCGCATGGTGGAGAGGCCGTTGATGACTATTCTGTTCTCACCAGCATTTAGTTCGAAGGAAAACGTCTACTCCGCCAAGAGCCGAGTTGAAAATTGAGACATCGTTGCGGTCGAAGCCCACGATGGCTCGTTACAAGGTATCAGTGATGGCTTCATGGGCCGTGAGGGAGGTGATGGCGTGTACGCGTGCCATCTTGGGTAGGTAGATTTCAGAGGGACGAAGTGTGAGTGGTGCATTTGAGATGATCTGAATACTATTTGATCCCCATGTTGTCTTGTCTGATGCTCTATAATTCGATGGTGAAGATTGTTACAAATTCGGTTGGTCTATACTTCTCTCGATACCTAGAATAGACCACACCGGTGATAGGCGGATAAAAAGTAGTAGGTATCACCGTTATGACCTTGGAACTCTATTATCGTGCAGGCCGACTGTATGATGTCTTACCAGGAGCAGCTAGAGAATGGTGTTACGATGTGTTCAGGTGCGCTACAACGGACTTGCCGTTTAGTACTGTAGCACAAGCTGTCATATGTTCGTTATCACCAAGGCGTGACTTCCCAAGAGATTGTTTATGTGGGGTGTGATATTACAGGGTGACTCCGAATCCAATCTTTACAGTGTTGAATACCCAAAGATGCAAAGATGACTTCGTGGGACCAAACTTAGCGCTGTACATAGAAGACAGTATCTACTTGCACTTCTTTTAGGGATATCCGTTATCAAGGATACTAGCAATAGTCTTCGACTTGGGAAGACCTCGTCAACCAGCAGGTGTGAAGTTGAACATGACTCATAATGGAGAATCTCGCCGTCTAGGCAAGTATCTACAACGTTTCAGAGGCAGCGGTCAACAAGTGAAAACAGAGTTTCCAGCAGGCCACCACCTAGACACATGCCCACTTCGCGACAAGATTGAACATTGGATATTCGGGCCCCAGGAGACCGAAGAAGTTTACGCTGCGCCTCTCAAAGAAGACCTTGAACTATGCACTGTCCATGATCTTCGGAGTGCCCATGAGACGTGCGAGGAATGTGCATATTTTTCATCAGTCGTGACGGATCGTGCCGTCGGAAATACCTTGACCATCAGTCTCCAGGATAATTCGGGCCAGGATAGATTTAGGTTGATGTGGTGGACAAATGACAAGGAGAAGCGTAATCGATCCCTTATCCCAGACGTAAAGGCCAGGGAAATTGATCTGGAAATATGCCAGTTGCCTCGTGAGTACCTCGCTTTTCCAGAACTTGTAACAATCAGTGGATAATATCTTGATGTCTTTCTCGACACCTTTAAAGTATTTTCCATTCCTGCATATTCGGTTTCGACCCGCTCTACCGCGTTACCTTACCCTGGACATGAAAGACAGACATAGGAAGACAACATGATTGTCGACATCGACATTCCAGTATCCTTGACTGGAAATGGATCTGCGCTGACTTGGATAGATCACCCTTGGGGAAAGGGAGAGCCTAGTCGAAGACTAGTTTCTGAATACCCTGACTCCGAGGAGACTTTGCAATTAATCAAGGTATGGATGCAAACTTGCTCCAAACACGAACCTTGCCGCCGATATCAGACCGGGACCCAAATGCCTACAAGAGTCATTGAGCTCTTCGGCAGTGGAGGTGATTTTCCAAGACTGAAAGAGATTGACCCTACTGTGAGAGGCAAATATGCCGCCCTCAGCTACTGCTGGGGTCCTCCTTCGAAGCTGACGAAGACGACTCCGTCCACCTTCAGTCAATATCACAAGTATATACCTTTCAACGAACTGTCTCGAACTCCTAGAGACGCTATAGTGATTGCTCGGCAGCTTGGGTTTCAGTACCTCTGGATAGATGCCCTTTGCATTATCCAAGATGAAGCAGATAAGAAAGACTGGGCAACAGAAGCTGCCAAGATGGCGCAATACTACGAGAATGCGAGTCTTGTCATTGCAGCTTCACGTGCCGAATCAAGCCATTCTGGCGTCCTGCAAAGGCGAAATCTACGTGTCTCTCCTCAATTTGCACAACACAAATGTGCAATCCGCGAGGTGACGGTCGAGAATCCTGCCGGCTATTTAGCCAACCGAGCCTGGACATTCCAGGAACAAACCCTCTCCGGTCGCACATTGTTTTACGCAGAAAGAAGCATTCACTGGCAATGCGCAGGAGCTGATTTCGAAGAAATGACTTGGAGTGAGATCGATACTAATACGGGCTCTTTGCACATGGGCAATACTATATTTGACAAGAGAGACCTCATGCGTTGGTTCGCGTGGGGCGAGACTGCAAGCGGTGGTCGTATGAATGGCCATTCGCCTCCGTATTTTGAATGGTATCGACTGGTAGAAAACTACAGCACGAAAACACTCACCTTTGTAGGAGATCGACTTCCAGCATTGGCCGGTCTTGCAAATAGGTTCCATAACCCACTGGTTACAGGTGACTACTTGGCCGGCCTTTGGACAAGCGACATAGTTGGGGGACTGATGTGGTATACCAAAGAGCCGAGGGTAGACTGCAAGGAGTACGTTGCACCAACATGGAGTTGGGCCTCTACGATGACCTCGATTAAGTATGACTCTCAATACGAAAATTGTAAAAGAGATCCTAAACGGTGGGCAAGGACTTGGGCAGCGCAACTTCTCAGTCAAGACATGAAGCTTTCCCACAGCAACAGCCCATTTCTAGGTATCCGCTCAGGTTCAAACATCGTCCTATCCACACTGTGTCGTCCAATCCTGTTGTTTGGAAACAATTCACAACCCGGAGAAACATCCGCACCGCAACCAAGATACCATTGTTTTCTAGACCAATTTGGACGTGAGAATCGATATTTTGCATTTGTTGAAGGGAAAAACGAGGAGAATTGGAAAGGTCCCGTCTACGTGCTTCTCGCGCTTTGGGTCTATGATTTCGATATCATGCCTTCTGCAACTGCATTTGCACTCATTGTCGAGCCTGCGAAACACGAATACTTTGCAGAAGACGGGAACCAGAAGGATCCCTCGGACGTATATCGAAGAATTGGTATGAATGCTGGGAATTTGCTTGATGAGATCAAGGAGGAGAAATGGCGGAAGAGGGTCATACAGTTGATTTAAGAGACATAGTAAATTGTATTAGGTAGTACATAGTACTTATACTATCCCGAAAGTTTTGTTTCGGATTACCAATTAGCTACCAGACTGAGCAGTTTGACCGTATCGAGGTGACCAGATCTTATGCCAAATGTCTGAGGACCCTGGGATCATCGCCGGTTTACATATTTAGCTGGTAACCCTCTCTCCCCATAGCTTCCTTGCTCTGACCCTTGTTCTCATTCTCTCGTTCATCGACATAGGTACCTCCTTCATCTCGCCCTCATTTCTTATCTGGCGATCGCCGCCAACATTCCCACTATCTGATCAGTCAGCCTTCCCACCATCTCCAGTCCGGGATCGTGATCCGGATTGACCTCCGCCACCGTTAGTCCGGCAACCTTCTCACTACCCAAAAACACCTTGAGCGCACGCATCATCTCTTCGAACGTCACGCCCGTAAAATTCGGTACGTTGGCCAGGGGAAACATCTGGGGATCGATGGAGTCGACGTCCAAATGCACCATAATGACATCGACCTTGTCCTCGAGGTACTTCAGGGCTTCCCTTGCTCGCTGTTCTGGTTCACATGCCACGGAAGCCGAGCTGATGACCTTGTAGTCATTGTCGAAAAGATAGGCAAAGTGCGCCTGCTTGTTTCCGGGGGAAGACATGTTGATGCCGAAGAGGACCGTGTTGGAGGAGTCGCAGACGGGTTCGCCGGAGGGCCGCGAGAATTGCTCCATGCTCTGCAGCGCCCCGGGAGACCGGATGAGATGTGTCATGTTCATGCCTGCGAAGATGCCGGTAGAGCCAGGGTTGGTCGGAGAGGAGAGATCGGTGTCCGCGTCGATGTAGACGAGACCGACGCGAACGGGAGGGGACTGCGAGTCCGCATGCTTCCAGAAGGCGGAGAGTATGGCCGGGAGCATGCAGCATTCACCGCCTAGGATGAGTTGGAATGAGGATGGAGGGATCGTGGAGTTGAGGCTCTGGGTGATCGAACTACAGACGCGCTGACAGACGGCTATATTAACGTCTTCATTGCGAACGCGGCCCGGAGTGAAGGTTGTTGCCACGTATGTTGCGGGTGAGTCCAGAGGGTGATGCTCCGAGACCGATGAGAGGCCTGCATCTCGTAACTTTCTGGCGATGCCCACATCTTGAAATGCTTTGGGTGCTTTGGATTTCCCTGGAATGACAGAGCCGCAATCCGCGGGCACGTAGGTGATGGAGACAGCACTTGAAGCTGCCATATTTCACACACTCGGTGCAGGGAAACGCCCGCACAAATTTTCTGACCTAACTTATCCGAACTAATACATCTGTAAACATAGGACTATCGCTTCTTTTATACATACTAGGTATGATAAGATTGAAGGAGACCATTTTCAACGAAATACGCGTATTACGAGTAGAATAAGGCTAACGAAGACGGGAACCTCGGTGCAGGCGTTGTGTTGTGCGCAGTTGTATATTGGCCCGTTGTTGGCAGGCCTAGGCTACGTAGGCCTTTGATATGACACCAAGCCTCTGACGTAAGTTCTGGCGGCCAATTGGGGGCCTGACCTCCTGCAATTTTTCTCTCGGTGCGCAGAAGATGGTTTATTGTACTATTTTGTATCGCGGGAATAGATGCATCTCTAAAATCCGTACGCCATGATGTTCTTCCTGCCCGAATGGCTTCTTCGGGACTCAGTGAGCCGTGATTGCACTAACTCCTTACTCCAGGCTTAGCTGCTTCGTAGTACAGTGCTATATAGATACCTACTACCTAATATGTACCTAGTACCTGATATTGAGGGCAAAGATCGGTTTGCCTTGATCAGTCTGCTTATCAGCCTGTGTCATATCTGCTTGCCGGGTGTAGTTGTATCAAGTTAATACCTACCTAGTAGTGTGCACAACCTTGCCTTCCTCATCGATGTCTTCATAGGTTCCTGGGTTGAGCACTCATTTCTTTGCGACTTTCAATAAAGAGTTTGGAATGCGAAGTAAAATAAAAAAAAGCTGTGCCTTTGCGCGCTTATACCTACATACATACTTACTCACTCACCATCTAGTCCGTTTATCCTTTCCAAGAGCAGCGTGTATAACTCCCAAGCGTTTCCGCTTTCTAGCTTGCATGTCCTCTAGAACTGCGAAAATATACATACATTGTTTGTAAAGTCATAAGAGAAAATTCCTTTCGTCATCGACTGTCATATTAGTACTATAGTACATATGTATAGTAGGTAGGTATACATATTGCCACAGTAGGGTATGCATAGGGAAGCTCATGCCGCCATAGACCGGCGAAATAATCACTCTCATATGCCGAGCATACTAGGTATCTCCGTGCCAGTCCTGAAAATGCAGGAAGCTTAGGTATGTACCTTATCATTAGCATCTGAGAGTGCTTCGCCGCAATATAATGATCTAGTAAGGTGATCGAAATTCGAGATATTAAAAGTTTCCCGCCAATTCTCATAGTTGATCGTCGTGGATGAAAGATAGTAGTACCCAGGCAGTGATTCCGATGCTACAGTACATAGTAGTATGTATGTAGTACGTATGTACTCAGGGGTTTGAGCAGTCAAAAGCATGACTTAAGTTAGTTTTGAGGTACTAGACTACCTACTATGTAGTATTTGCATTCGAGATTCGTACTGTTAGTTCCACAACGGGGCTGACTTAAGTAGGTATCTAAAGAGCCAAAGTACTACTTACTGTAGTAGTACTATGTAGTACATGAACATGTAGAACTGATATGAGGCTTCATACTAGTACTACATAGTAGTACTATAGTAGTACTATACAACCTCCCACTCTCCCTCATCCTTCACCCTCTTATCCAATGGAACAGACCAGATCCTCAACGCATCAAAATCTACACTTCCCAGCATAAGCCTGCCTTTGTTCCTATCCTCCCAAATGACTACACCCGACCCGCCTTTGCTCGTAGTCTCACTCGCCGAATCAGGATCAGTCCCTTCACGCGCAAATCTCCATTTTTGCTCGTGCTCTAGATCATATACCTCTGCACTACCGTCACCGGTAGTGAAGAAAGCGAGTTTACGTCCTTGATCGACGAATTTGAGGGTTTGTACAGCGACATATCTGGCTAAGAAGCGTTGGGTAGGGTCGCCCACAGATTTTGCTGTGCTTAAAACTCGCTGTTGTAGGACTCTTTTTTCGTCGATGTCAAGGAGAGAAATGATCCCGCATCCACGTCCACCGACTGCAAGGAGGTTTTGGCTCGCTGCGGGAGACCACGATATAGCTCGCGACCAGTCGTTGCCGAAGGTTTGACACAAGACCTCTGTACCATCATCGAGAAGATATACGTGCAGAGATCCATTGCCAGTGGTTCCTGCAAAGTTAGTACTTTGAGTTGGGAGAGAATGCACCTGTCCAATTCTGACCTGTTGTTTCGAATGTGAATTTGCAATTTCCATTTGTGGCATCCCAGGTTCGCATGGTCCTGTCCCATGCAACAGTGCCGATTAATTTGTCATCAGAACTGAATCCTACCCACATAACTGCGTCGGTATGGCCTGAAAGTGTGAAAACATCTTTTTTCTTCTCCGTAGAGAAGGCGTTAATATCCCATGTGTCGACATCGTTGGATCTTGGGCGCTTCCCTGGAAGATAGATGAGCTTATTGCCAGAGCAGTTGAAGATTTCGCTTTGAAATGAGCCTGTTAGTCGTCCTGACAACTGGAAATTATCTGCAACCAGATGGCGGGCAATAGATAGATCCAAATTTGGGCCGATTGTTTTCGAAAGGAATTGTCTCTCTTCATCATTCAAAGAGTACGCTTGATTTATCTCTGTAAGTTTGGCCACGATTTGATCTGCAGCATAGTGGCATACGGCTTGCGTATCCCCAGGCGACAGCTCAGGATAAGACTGTACTTTAGACAAGTCCCAAAATATGATCAAAGGCTCTGTAGGAACTGAACCCGCGATATGATTCATCGCACATGATACAAGTAAGTCCGAGTTTCCTGGCTGGAAGGCGACGACGTCGACATTAGATGTGTGCACCTTCAAGATCTGTCGAGTTTGACGTTCGAAATCATCGATTTCTACAATATGAACTTCATGTCCTGCCGCAACTGCAAGACGCTTCCCATCATAGCTCACTGTTGCTTTAGCCGGTGTCGAATCGAATTCGAGCTTGTGCAATTCATCGCCCCATGATTGTTTACCGTTCTCAGCATATTTGAAAGGGTTGCCTTCCGCGTCAATGAAATCTTTCTCAATATCAAAGCGCCAGTCATGGTAGAATCTTTCACTGCTGTAAGTTGGCATTTTGATGTTGTTGACAAATCATCTGCTTTTGCTATGGAGAAGCAATATGATGCCCATACATGCATGAATTATTGAGGGTGACGCAACCCTAACCGCCTGCCTTCGAGCTGCTGCCTAATCAGTAATTCCGAGTCTTTCTTCCCGGGGCTGGAAATGTCAAAACTCCAAGAATATTGATACGAACCTTGTAACAAATAGGCAGACCTTTATAGGCAAAGCATGCCCAATCCAGGCCCGAATAGGCTGGATTATTGGCGACCTTTTTGGGGTTATTGGCCTGACTGTTTAATGCTTTAGTAGTCGTGACAAACCTCCAGACACATGACGATCGTATTTTTGTATGCTTACGTGCCATCCGTAAGCTCACTCAGTGGTTCCTTAGTCCATTCGCAAGTGGTTAATGCTTCATCGCAGAGAAGATATACTATAATAGGTTGTCGAATGTCTCCTGGTTGCTTCCGTTGACCGAAACGTATAGCGTTTCTGTTCTTACCCATCACTTCCTCGGATTGATACTTTACGGATGATAAGATAGCCCCTTCAGTGCAAATGGGTTAAACTTGCTCTACACACAGATGTTGCGAGGATGAGGAACGAATGTATATTGACACAGCCTACAGCGCCTAACAGGAACCCGAGTTTCGTCATGATAGTTGTTTTCAAATCCCTATGTCCTTATATTCCGACGGCGTGCTACCCTTTCAAAGCAAATCATCGTTGGTGGCATTTTCTCATGATCAAATCAACGTAACATTGTGATTTCCGATCTCAGTCTCATGTTTCAGGCTTCTGGGCGTAAACGACGTGACTGCATAGGAGAAAGGAATGTCAGCACAGGTCCGTCATACTATTTTCTTTCATCTCCAGCTTTATGACTGTGAGACAGTTGTCCAACATCAAGTTCTGTTTCCCAAGTTGATCAGGCATATAGACCATACTTTGGAGAAACAGGCAAATATGCAATCCTTAGAGGGGTGCCAAGGAGGAGAGTCAATAGACCTACAATTCATGCATCATATGCACGCTTTTCTTCAATATATCTCTCCGCACTTCCGTCAGAAAAACTTGGACGTCTTCGACACTCCATCCCAAGGCTTTCGTGAAAAGTGCCAATGAAAAGGCTTCGAGGCCTTCACGGAGTTGAACAAGGTTGAAGGCACCAACTCGTTTCTATTGATATACGCATCAAGTAAGTATGGGCAAGACCGCTGGGGATATGGGAAGGTCTGGAGATAAGCTGAATGGAAGAGGGGGGGTATTAGCCATACCAATCTCTCATCCTTCGGCCACGGCCCCACAGGCAATTTGAACGTTTCGTGATGAACATTCACAAATCCTGCTTCCTCGACCCAAGCCTCAAAGTTGGGCCCCGGACATCCCGTCCTTCCAATTTTCTCGCAAGCCTCTATGATGTTGTTGTAGAGTTCGAGAAGCTTGTTACCCGGTGGGATAGAGTCGTCTTGGGAATAGTTGCGAAGGTCGAAATCTTGGAATTCGACCCAGCCCCCTGGCTCAAGATGTCTGCGAAGACGAACAAGAATTTGTTAGATTGGTGCTTCAGATCGGTGAATGTTGGTTATGGTTTACTTGCAACCATGGGTTGTGGACTTTCGACCGTGAATACATGGGAAAAGGAAGAGGGTAAGTAGGAGAGATTGGGTTTGAACTATACTTATAGCATTGGTGCATTAGTCGAGGCCAGTCAGCGATTGATCCTGCCATGTATCGAGAGTGGATGAAGCTGAAGGGTCGAGAATACTCCCATTCACTTTCGACATCGTCGACTTCAAATATGACGTTTGGTGGTACCCTGTAGGTTACAAGAGGTCTGTCTTAGACATTTTCCTCTGCTTCTTGAGAGGAACCTTACCATTGCGGCTGTATAGGACTGAAGTCATTCCCGATCTGTAAGAAAATCGATAGATGAGCCGCCAATGCCTGATGAGTTCACGGCCGTGAGATCTTACCACTTCGGCCGAAGGAAACATGTCGCCTTGGGGAAACAAATCAGTCTAGAAGATATCTCAGCGAGACAGATTCACTGACCTACTTCGATAGCCCAGATTCCCGTTCCCGTACCGATGTCTAGGATTCTAGACGTGTTCGGGCTTAAGGGAGCAAGAAAGTGTTTGTCACCCATTGCAGTCACCAACACTGCATGCATAATGTCGTAGCGGTCTTGCTCTCTTTCATCATTGGGAAAGTTATAGGCTAAAAGTGCCGGTTCAGAATCTTCTGTTCTTAGAACAGCGAGTTTTGACTGGGACTTACTGCCTTCTCGGAAGCCATGGTATCGACGGCCGTGTTCCCATTTGTAATTCAATGCGCTGGAGGTCAAAGAGTTTGTGTAGGACGAGCTGCGGTATAGGTTTTAGCACAAACCCATGCGGATCACCCAGAAATGGTCTTCGGTCTTGACAGCCTTACAGTTCGTCTCCATATGCCGAATCCGTATCCTCGGCATGTTCCTATTGGAACTTCTCAGCATGCAGACCGATAAGAATCTCCATAGTGGAGATAAGAGTCTAGACTTACCTCGGCCTCGATGACATTACCAACAGGGAGAAGATCGGCCATCACTGGCTGGGGCAACGATAATGGCAGAGATAACTCTTGGTTTGTGTGATTGAGAGTGTCTGCGAATTAGAATGATTTCGGTGTGGAAAATACGCTTCGTCTTATTATGTCGGCAGAGTATCCCCCCATCGCAGACAAGGTTAGAGTTATCGCCTCCCGTACCATTTCGGCATACTTTGGTGGCGTTGGAACTACCATTCATAGCCTATATGACTATGGGTTGCGGCACGGAAGGAAACAGGATAGTGGGTCGCCAGGTAGGTCTCACCTCACAGCGACGTTACGACTGGGTCTACTCCAAGTAGGAAGATCACTGGTGCTACAAGTTAATCGACTTCGGGTTAACAAGGAAGCAATTGATGAGGATCCTACAGTAATTAATGATGACTCTTTAGTTGCTTTACGTACACTGCGGGGCAGAACTACCCGAATGATCTGGGAAAGTTGCAAAATCTAATATTTGGCCAAAAACGCCAGCAATCACGAAGCGTATATACATGATCAAAAAATGAGAGATCGTCCGAGTATGAGGTCAGAGCTCTTGGGATAGTCTTTATGCGCGTACTAGAGTGTGAACAAAGACGATCCATCCAGGTCGAGAACACATCTTTCTCAGCCGACAAAGCCATGGCCTTCAAGTTGCCTGTTCCTGATTCAACTCATTCAATCGAAGCCTCGATGATGGAGTTGACACTTCCAGGAGGTTTGTTCACCTGACGGATCTTTAGCCTAGGGTCCGCTCGAGTAAAAAGGTCCTGCCAGTCTTCGATGTCCCTCTCTTTCGAGTTGAAGTTTGTCATCATCTCCAAGTCCATGAGCCTACCATAGCCAAGATATCAGCAAACGGTTCATTCAACACTATGTTGGAATTCGTAACCTACCGAACCTGTCGTTCTTCAGTTTTAGGCATTGTACCAGGCTCCGGGAGAACAGCATCCATCACAAGTAACTTTGAGCCAGGCTTGAACGCAGGAAGCAGGTTCTTCAAGATATCCACTGCCCGTTGGTCAGAATGATCGTGCAAGATAAATCGCAGGAAATAGGCGTCGGCGTGCACTGGTTGGGGAGTGAAGAAATCGTGAGCTTGGAACGTTATTCGATCCTTCAACGCTGAAGGAAGCGACGATTCGCCCGCCGCAACGATGTCCGGAAAATCCTGGACCACGAACTTCAAATCAGGGAATTTCTCTGCAAGGGCGATACTGGTGTGGCCAATAGAACCTCCAACCTGGTCATATATTCAGCGTACACAGTCCTTGGCTGGGTAGAGAGGGCGACTTACGTCGACCACAGTGCCATGTCCGATGGATTCCCAAGAGTAGCCTGCAAGCACGTGACGAACGTTGTAGCCTTCCGAAGTGGTCAATGCCTTCATCGTCTCCGCAAATCTTCCTGCACGATCGGGTTGATGTACAAGATATTCGAAGATCGGAAGTTCGGTATCAAAGGCAATATTCCACGCGCAATGGTTCTTTTCCTCGGAACCCTTATACTTCTCCGTTGCTTCAACCACCTTAGCGGATGCAGGAAAGGATTCCTCCACGGTATAGCCTATCCAGTTCATAGTTCCTTTATCACGAACGAGGGCTGATGACTCTGCCGTATGAGCCACAAAACCGACGCGAGGCTCACAGAATATGTTATTGGTCATTGCTTGGCGCAAGATCCGTCGGAGATGGTCTCGGTTCACGTTGGCGGCGGCAGCAATATCAGCGAAAGACATTTCGCCATCCAAAGGCACGATTTCAGCGATCTTGAAATGATATATCCAACGCAGACTTGAACAATCATGATACTAAGTTGCCGACTTTACCATCAGTCCTCGTTCAGGTGGTGTACGAGATGAAGGGGAACAAACATAGCAAGACAGCCAACGTATGTGCTCGCTTGCACCAGTGGCTAGATCATGTAGCTCTTTTGTGGCTTCTCGTAAATTCCGACGGGCAACCTCGACATCTTCTGGGCAGGGAGGGAAAGTCAGAGGAGAATTCTTGTCGAGTGATGGCTCTGGTAGATGATTGGATGATAGGAAATTGGTCAAGATGGAGGTGTTAGTCGAGATTTCCTGGGCGAGTTTTTCAAAATGCGAAGATTGAGACATTTTGCTTTGAGCTTAGATATCCTTTCGAAAGGTGTCTGTCTATGAGGTGATGTCTTTTATATCTTCTCGTCTATCTCGCTTAAGAAGACTTAGTGTGAAGAACTCCGTCCCTCGAAAAGGAGGGGGAATAGAAAGTGACAGGCGGCTTATCGATACATGGAAAATAGCGGAAGAAGGTGTCAGAATCGACCTGCTGTAGGTACCGTACCATAGTATTAAAGTCTCTCACGAGACTTTTTAGACCAGTAGCAAGTACTGCAGATGTATCCACAGCACGCCATCTTCGAATAGCCTCGAAATATCTGGCCATCCTTGCCGACCATGACTTGGCGGGACATGGTGCCACGCACGATACTTACCAGGTCCTTGAGCTCTAGGCAATCATAGTGACAGGTATAGAACTGATAACAATCGATTGCGATAGATAGAACCCACTTTATTCAAGAACCAGAGTGTCTCTGCCGACGATATGACAAGAAGATTACGAGCTAGCTTTGCGGAGATGAGCACCGGCCTCGGGCAAGGTTACAGCTGAGTGAGGTAAAACCACACTGGAATAGTGCTGTGCCTCACATTTCAACTTCACCCCGCTGTCGACTATGTAGGTACTTTTGACAGGTACAGATACCCAACCATCGACCAAGAAATTCTGGCACCCTCATATCCGAGAATGCTTCACCTCAATTGGTTTGCAGCTATCGTTGCTTTCCAGCTGGCCTTTTCCTTGCCATCACTTGGTCACAATTTCTATGAATCCCAAAAACATCCACAATATCACTACCTACCTCCACTTAGAGAGCAAGCTGCCATACAAGATGCGTGGACTCACGAAAGAATCTCACACATACCTCAGCTATTGGAAAAATATGGAGTGGATGCTTGGCTGGTATACAACACCTTTCCATTTTCTCGCCCGCTTTGGCCATCATATTCCTCGTTCAAGATTGCTCATCTGGCTCACACTCTGAGTTTCTCATCATCTGTAGATCAGCCAAAGAGAATATGCCGAGGATACCGTATTCTGGTCCTTGAAGTCTGCCACTCAATTCTCCGCCCGCCGTCGAACCACAACCCTATTCTTGGCATCAAACATCACCACCTCTGTCCCAGCCCCTGACAGTAATGCTATTGTCTCAATATCCCCCCTATCTTACACCTGGATTGACAACACCCCAACCGTCTGGTCTGAGCTCCTCTCGGTCCTTGAGCACCACAATATCTCTAAAATCGCCCTCAATGTGCACTCCGACATCGCGTTCAGCGGTGGTCTTCATGCCGGTGAAATGCAGGAGTTGGTGTCACGATTAGGATCACCGTGGAAGGAACGAATCATTAGCGAGCCTATGCTAGGTGTGGAATATATCGCCACCAAGCTAGAAGGGCAGTTGGAATGGTATCGAAAGATGCAGGAGACTGCCTGGGCGATGATCAAAGAGGGGTTCAGTGAGAGGGTCATCAGTCCGGGGAAGACGACCACGGAGGTAAATCTACCACCACTGATTGAACCTCGTCACTCTACGTACTAATCAAACCACATCAGGACGTCGAGTGGTGGCTTCGATCCAAGATCCAAGAAATGAACTATACCACATGGTTCCACCCATCCGTCACCATCCTCCTTCCGAACAGCACGATGGGCGAACAGACCCAAAACCAAAATCAATTGGGCTCGTCCAACTCTCAAACCCTCGACCGCCCAATAACCTTCAATGACCTTCTCCACGTCGACTTCGGCATCACAGCCCTCGGCCTGAACACCGATACCCAACACCTAGCATACGTCCTCTCACCCAACGCCTCACCATCTTCGATCCCTGCCAGCCTCCAGACCGGTCTCTCCAAAGCCAACCGACTCCAAGACATCGTGGTCTCGAACCTCAACCTCGGACTCACGGGGAACCAAATCCTCAACAACTCCCTCGCACAAATGCGTTCCGAAGGTATTTCGGGAAGAATCTATTCGCACCCGATCGGCGACTGGGGTCATTCCGCGGGGACATTGATCGGGATGACGAACCTTCAAGACGAAGGTGTTCCCGTACTGGGAGATTTACCGATCTTGCCGAAGATGTATTACAGCGTGGAATTATATGCGGAACATTATGTGGAGGAGTGGAATGCGACTATGAAGTTCTTTTTGGAGGAGGATGTTCATTGGGTTGAGGAGAATAAAGGTTGGGATTGGGTTTATGGGAGACAAGAGAAGTTCCATCTCGTGAGGACGGGTCGTGAGGTGGAGACGGATGGTGTATTGAAGGTACAGAATTAGACGGTGTAAAATTCAAGGTATCACTTCTGATAATTGAGAGCACATATATTGGTGGTCATTCTGCATCACTCTTCATGATAACTATAATTTACCAGCTAAACCGCAGTTCATTATTGATATTGATATCTGTGTCAATCCGGTATCTGTCCTGCCTGTCAAAGAGCGAGAGGAGAACAAATTCCCAGCGTAATTAAGGTACATGTGCTTCAATGCCATATCCGTGCTCAATGTCCGAAGATACGCCCAATATGCCTGAGGTTGACTTGAACCTTATTTCATGAGCTTTTCGATCTACTCCATATTATCATATCATCAATATTTCATGGATAAATCCCAAATCTCCCAGATCACAAGCACGAAATCAGAATCAGCACCAGTACAACGAAAGTGAGAGCGCCTCTTGGCACAAGTTTGGCCTTATATGCTGCACTCTGCGTGACCGAAGTGCTTGCCGCCCCTATTGATGTCCCCAAAGATCCGGTGGATGATGTTGTACTACTCATATGCGAAGAGCTAGCGAGCCTGGAGCTACTCAACGATGTCAATGTGGAGTTGCCGCTCGAACTAGTGGTGCCACTCGAAGCCGTGGTAGTTGCATTGCTTCCCTGGCCGGTGGAGAAAGCAATCGTATTTCCGCCAACTACAACCCCATTAGAACCTAGACTGACCGTCTGCCCATCAACAGTGACTGCCGATCCACCTTGTGAGAATGTTGTCCCGTCTATGACGGCATCGATATCTCCTGCAAGATCAGACACCAGATACGCTGTCACGCTGGGTGCAATCGAAGCTTCTTCAACGATCGATGAATAACTGTGGGTAACTCCTCCAAAGATGACTCCTTCCGAGGAAATGCTCGCAGTAGTACTGGAAATCGTTAGTCGTTGTCCAGCTAAGAATGTCTGACCATCAATAACCGCTGCAGCTTTGTTCCCCGCCATTGTCACGTCGTAGGCAGTAATAGAGGAACCACCCATAGCGAATAGAGCCGCGCCAATTACAGGAGCTGCTGTCGTGTAGGCAGCATTTGAGGTGATCGTATTGGAACCCGAGGCTGGTACAGCACTTCCACTCACGACTATTCCACTCGATGCAACAGTAATGACCTGACCGTCCATTGTTATTGTTGAACGTCCTGGCGAAAATATCGAAGCGCCAATGCCAACGGTGAAACTTCCGAATATCCTCGTCTCAAATGCTGTGAGGGTCGAAGGGCCGGTCGAAGCTTTCGCCAGAGAGCTCAAATAGGCGACAGTATTTGCTGCGGGAGCTTTTCCGGCTACGTCGCTAACGCGATCTGAGAATGAAGTATCGACCACGACCTGACTTTTACCAGATGTGACCGAACCCCCTGAAGCTGCGCCGAAGACCTCGTCGCTGACGGTGGTTCCAGAGGCCTTAAGGGAGACTGTCCGCGATCTAATTATGGCCGCTAAGCTGCCAGAGGGGTTCAATCCAGTATGAACATTAGACCCCGCGGTTATGACGGTGAACGGCGCAGTCAAAGTATACTGAGATTCTGAGAAAGAACTTTCACCAACAGGCTGACTGTTCTTTGTGGTGGTGGCTGTGGATTGATTCACTGATGTTGCTGGTTTGATAAAATCACCACTACGAATACTGCCACTTGAGTCGACGCTAATAGCGATAGAGCCAATCGACGTTCGTGACTCTCCGGGACCGAAGGTATTTTCGTCCAAATCAACACCGCCAACGGACGGAGGATTAACCAGAAACGTTGTTTCTATCACTGTCGGTACCGTAACAGGGGTTGAAGAACCGGAGGGATCAACATGCGGTGCAGATATCTCTTGTCCCGGGGGATCTTGGTAGGAAGCATGACCACTGCCCCACGGGACTGGTTTCGCAGGAGCAGGCTGGGTACCAGACACTCGATCAGGTTTTGCTAGATCACCAGACTTGGATTTTACCAGAGATGTGATCTTGCTTCCTGCTTGTGGAGATCGAGCAGGGGGTTTTGTGGAGGACGGTGTAGGTGCGGGGGAGGTCGGAAGCGGGGTCGGAGTTTCTGAAACACGACTTATCGTGTATGCTGTTGTCAGCGCTCCAATCGATCCAAGATGTGAGGAGGATCAAATAAAACCTTAGAATCGGCCAGGTTGATTATGCAACTTTCCCAAGATGGCTCCAGGTGCGTGACAGAAGGAGGGATTGCGAGAGCTGGCGAACAAACGCTCGCATCCCATATTGGCTCCGTCCTTCCTATACAAAAGTTGCCATGGCAGTATTCGTTTCTTAAAGCACGCACTGGAAGCTTATTGGGCGGTAAATCTCCAAAATTGAAAGCGTACGTTGTCCCGACCCAAATGTTAAAGCTGTGCAAGTCTTGCGGAGCAAGAGAAAGCAATTGACTGGTACGGATTGGATCTATTGTACAGTCGTAGCCTTGGCCAATAGCAAATGCCAACAAGGTATCGTAGGAAATATATACCGTAGGGCTAGTGAGGGTTTGTCCCTCAAATATGTCCGTATTTGGTCGGCCCGGGATTGTCTCTTTCATAGTGATGGTGGTGCCGTTGCAATAGTCGCCCACAATATTGACCGGCCAATAGAGCAGACGAGCATGCCCATCAGCCTTGATCGTGCAAGCATCGTCGCAGAATCTGCACTTGACCTCGGGATTCTGTGGCCGGCAGTTCGGAGTCACGGTTACATTTGTATAGGCGATGTCTTCCGATATGGTGAAGAAGCCATCCCATAAATTCTCACAGTCATCATAGTTTATAGAGCACGGATCCAAAGTGACTGGACCTGTGTACTTGTTGATCGTTGTGACAGAGTGTACTTCGATAATTGTTTAGAAATTTGTGATTGTAGATGGCGCACCGTACTGGGAACTCACACGAATAGCTCCGTCGCAATCGACATACGTCGAGTAGCGTGAAGGCGGGATCTCTGTATACATCTCAAAAGTATAAGTTGATGTTATCTTTTCCACAACGGTCGACGCTGTTTTGACAAAAGATTCGTATGCAGACCAATATGTCCACGCCGCTGACAAGCACTCTGAAGCGTACACAGATCCGGTTCCTATTGTGGCTAGGGCCGCGACGGTCGAGCCACTGGTGTTGCAGAATGGAAGGCTATCCCATATCTCCGTGACGTTCTTCGACACAGTGCTCGCTGATCCGGTGGAGCTTTTTCTCGGTTCTATTATCGTCGAAGTCTGCGCCAAAGGAACTATTGCTGTCAATGTCGATTTGAAGGTTGGCCTCGCAGTTGATGAGTTTGAGAAATATGCTTTTGCACTTAGTCTCGATTTTCTTGGATTAGAATAGTACTGACCGGCTTGAGAAACTGTATTAATCCAAAGAATGGTGACAGCAAATGCGTGAAAGAAAGTCATCGTGGTCAACGAACTAGAACCCAATGCTGCGCACAGCCGAGCCCCCAAACAATCCGCACTCACTGGTATGGTACAGTATACCTTGTGGTGCAATTCTATGTTATCAGGCAGTAGGCAAGAACTGCAAAGTGCAAGCAATGTTGCGCCGGGAAAGGAAGCTACGCCTGAGTTTCGAATAGCAATGAGCCGCAAGGATTTATCGGGCGAGACATATATCGAAGATGCTCCCTTCACCAGCCTTGACTCTGGCTTACCTTCTCGTTCTGTTGTAGCCTATTTCTGGTGTGATCTCACCTTGCAAGACCTATTGCCCTCCACCGTGACCAGCGGTGCTGCAAGGCCAAGCAGCATAAAGACTAGGTTACGGCGAAAGGTCCAACCGGGACATACAAGCTGATTGTGGTTATTCTCGCCATCAGAGCTGTAATCTTGAATACTGAGGCTCAAGGTGCCGTCCATGTCTCCCGTATGGCGTCCAAGCATCGGTCGCGCCGAGTAGGGTTTCAAGTGGAAGACCAAGCCAAGTTCCGCCTCGTCGGCAGCGGTAATTTCGCTGGCATTCACAATGCGAAATGGCTAGTAGCTAAAGCCGTGTGAGACAGAATTCAAGTTAACCATCCTCCTCCAATTTGTTGGGGCATCCTGAATCGACAAAGAATCGATTTCGATTTGAGGAACTGGTTGGGGTGGAAAATGACGATCGTAGCGACAGATAATAATATTAATCCGGGAACCCGAAAAAGATTTTTGGGGGCCATACATACATACTGGAAATACTTGAAGTTATCCGACAAATTCTCAAGCAGTGACAATCCTCTTAGAGGTAAACTTTTCTATGGTCATGACCATGAAACTGAGTAGTCCCATTACCAGACCCCTCTTTAGACCTTAGAAGATCATCAACGACATGCCCTTCTCCATCTCCCGATCAGCCGCAGATCGTTATAAAGCACGAAGAACCTAGCTCGGCATCCATGGAGCCAATCGAACCAATCTGCGAGCTCGCTGCAAACGAGACTCCAGCATCTGAATTTCTTCATCCATCCAAATTCGAGGGAACCGTCGGCGTGAGAGACTTTGTCATGCGCAAACACCAGGACATAGATGAGGAGCGTGGCGCAGTGCATGAAATTTATCAAACCAATAACTCACTTTTCTCTTATTCCTCTAGCTACCCCCCTTACTCAAAAAAACATTTCTAGATTTCTCACGTCTAGCCATAAGGTCTGCCAGGCTGCCGAAACCCGTACAAGGCCCTACATCATATTTTACTTCCCCGTCACACCAATAACTAGATGTTTCCTACCTTATTTACCTACCTAGTCGCCACATCTTCAACATCAAAATCCCATCTGTCTGGAACCTTCATGCCCGCATCCAAATGTTTTTGGATAAACATGACCGAGATCCCATCTCGATACAACCAAGGATCATTCGTATCTCGCTGCCATTGCTCCAATCGCTCCCGAAACCCAGCCACCAACTCGGCGTTCTTCTCGTCTTTTGCCAAGTCCCGTACTTCATCTGGATCTTCTTCTAAATCGTAAAGTTCTTCGGGAGGACGGAAGATGTAGTCTTTGAGTCTACGTGGACCGACCATGACTTCGTTTTTGCTAATGTTGGTGTCCTTGGTGCTGTCACTCTTCTTGGCGGCGGAGTTTCGGACACCCTCCCAGGTCAGAGAACCGTAAAGGTCGGCGGAGAAGGGGAAATCAAGACGCCATGCAATGTTGCGGTGGTATTTATATTTGCGAGTACGCATGAAGCGGGTGGGCCAGTAGTTGGTGATCTCATGAAAAGTATGGGATCCAAAGACTAACTGGGGCCATGTAGGATCTTCGAGGACGTGGGAGGATCGTAGGATAGGGAGAAAGGAGTTTCCAGGAAGATGGGAGTGCTTTGTTTCTCCCGCCCATTCGAGAAGTGTGGGAAGGATATCGACGTAAGAGATCATGTTAGGGTTCGTGAATCCGGTAGAGTACCCGGGCTGGCGAATAATCATTGGGAGGCACACGCCGGCATCGAACAGCGTAGTTTTGGAATTGATGAATGGTGGACCATTGTCGCTAAGGAAGATCACCAAAGTATTCTCCGCTTGGCCGGCCTTTTCAAGTTCACTGAGAATCATGCCTATACCTTGATCTAGACGACTGATAGACTGATAGTATTCGGCGAACTCGAAGCGAGATTCGTCCAAGTCGTTGATGAAAGTTGGTATAGCGACATCAAATGGACTATACTTGATATCCTTGACTCGAGCATCAAATCCTTCATGGTTTCCAAACCCGGATCGAGATCGGTCTCTGTGGGGATCGATATATCCGACTGTCAAAAAGAACGGTTGCGGTCCTCCATCGGCTGAGCTGGATTTGGACTTCTCGAAAAATGCGCCTGCCCGGTCCGCAACCCAGGAAACATCTCGAGTCCAGCTTGGTTCACGAACATCCCAGGGGTATACGGAGTCTGGACCGACATGGACCTTTCCGATGACACCGGTCAAGTATCCAAGTCTGGAGAAGAGGAGCGGTGCAGTGTCAACTTTATCAAAGGTCGTGAAATGATGTCGCTCACCACACAAGCCATACTGGCCATTCTGGTGGGTATGCAGCCCTGTATATATCACGGATCGACTTGCACTACAAGATGCCGTGCTTGTGAATGCATGAGAGAAGAGAATTCCATTGGCCGCAAGAGCATCAATATTTGGAGTGGAGATGTCCTTCACCCCATAGCAACCTAAATTCTTGCCAAGATCATCAGCTATCAGAAGCAGGATATTTTTGTCTTTGGTCTTTTGACCATTTGCCATTGCGCACGATTCTTGATATTGTATGTTTCTAAGAGACGGTGCTCATTTGTTCAGGGAGTGTTTTCTGTCGAGGGTTATATAGATTGGATTGCGTGCTCGAGTGGAGAATAATCGCTCAGAATTCCGCAATTGCGAATGGTCTCCTGAGAATCAACTTTATGTACTGTGCTATCTATTGGGAGATGGGAACATCACCATGACAGTGAGAGTTTCTCACAGATATGGCCGTACTGATCGACTACTTTCGTCATATGTAAAATCAAGCCGGGATAAAAGACCATCTTACAGCACAAATTGTGAAGAGACTAGATATGGTAAGATTATGTATGGTGTATTGTGTTGTGTCTTTGTTCCTTGCATAAATTTGGCGGGCCTGTAACCTCAACATTTGATCAGCATCGCGTCACACATGCACAACTAGACTACCACTGTCCTCATTGCTTTCTACCTATTCACCCTATGCGAAAACGACCAAATCATCACACATTTCTGGTCACAATCGATCGAATCGATTGTGACATGATATCAAAGTGTCACCACCAACGTGGATACGATAGCCGAAGAGGCGGGGAGCGGGGTGATCTAAATTCCTCACCTCCAACAGCGGTGTACAGGTGCAGCATCGGCTATTGAAGAACATGGAGGGAATTAGGAGTCGGACGCCGAGAAATATGTCAGTTGATATTTCCCTTTGTCGACATTCTTGCATTTGCATAGCGGTTGTCTAAACCAGACGGCATTTGTTCATCCTGTTGAGGAATCGGCTATTGTACCTGTACAACCGTTGAGACCTGGATCTCATATACCGATATCAAGCCTCCGGATACATATAAATCTGGTCTCCAGTTGCACAATAGGCTATTCCGTCGTTTAGTTGGGGTCATATATCTCCTGAACCATAGCTATTGTGTATACCTGAGTGCTTGAGATTACAGGGCTGGGTGATACCCGCTTTTGAACGACTCCTTGGTGGTCATCGTCAGGGTACGCTTTCCTGAACGCTGGCTATCGAACATCCTCAACCCTTATTTTGCAGATCATTTCAATATGTCAATCGTCCAAAACACGACTTCCAAGCCTTTGGATGATGAGGCCAAGTTCGAGGAAATCGAGCAGACTGAGACAGGAATCCATTCTAACGATGTCAAAAGTCATTCTGCCGCAAAGCAGGGTGACAGAGCTCTAGCTCTTATAGGAGACGAGCGAGTAGTCGTGACAGAGGAAGATGTTTGTCACCATTCATAACGTGCTACTTATGATGCTAAACTATATGGTCAGAACAAATCCATCCGAAAGAAAACTGACCGTGTTGTCCTTGCCATCCTTGTATGGGTCTATTTTCTCCAGGTAACAAGCCAATAAATCTGTAAAGTGTATCACAAGCATGCAACTGACTTCACTTAGATTCTGGACAAATCCGTTCTGGGATATGGTTCAATATTTGGTCTTCAGAAAGCAACTCATCTTCAGGGTAATCAGTATTCCATGGTCGGATCAATTGCTCCTATCGCCCAACTGTGCTGGCAGCCCTTTTCATCCTTTTTGATCGTGAAAGTGCCACATCGCATTCTTATGCCTATTCTTTGCCTGGGTTGGGGAATTGCCCAGGCTGCGATGGCGGCCTGTAGGAATTATGGGGATCTTATTGCATCTAGGTTTTTCCTCGGGCTGTTTGAAGCCGGGTGCCTACCTCTCTTTAGTATCATCACTTCTCAGTGGTACAGACGTGCGGAACAACCTTTTCGGGTAGCTGCATGGTATGGCACGAACGGAATGGCTACCATTGCTGCTTCTGCCCTTTCATATGGTCTCGGGCACATCCCATCTGACCATATGCAGTCCTGGCAAATGTATGTCGCTGAAACAAATGCTTCAGATGGGGACCTGACATTACTACCAGCATATTCCTATTTGTCGGGCTTCTAACTATAGTCTCTGCGCCATTCGTCTACATATTTCTACCTAACGACATCCCGTCGGCGAGATTTCTCTCGGATCACGAGAAAGCCAAAGCGATCGAACGCCTGAGAGCCAATCAGACTGGAACTGGCTCTAGAGAGTTCAAATGGTCTCAGATTCTTGAGCTGATTTTCGAACCGAAGACCTATCTTTGGATTGGACTGTCTCTACTTCTAAATGTTGGTGCATCGGTCACCAATACATTCGGACCTCTCATTCTCGACGGACTTGGTTTTGACAAATACAAGACATCTCTTCTGAACATGCCATTTGGAGCGTTACAAGTCCTCATCATTTTGCTCGCATCATACGCTGCTCAGAAGTGTCGCATCAAGTCTGCAGTACTGATTGCTCTTACTTTGCCAGTAATTGCCGGTCTTGCTGTCCTTTACGTTGTCCCACGCTCTGATTCCCATGAAGCTGCACTATTGGTTGGCTACTATTTGCTTGCCTTTCTATTTGGTGGTAATCCAATCATAGTAGCCTGGATCGTTGGGAACACTGCTGGAACAACCAAGAAATCCGTGATCATGTCATTATACAACGCAGGTAGCTCTGCAGGCAACATCATCGGACCTTTACTCTTCAGCTCCAAAGATGCTCCAGGATACCATCCTGGTCTACGCTCTGTTCTGGCAATTTTTGTTACGTTCGCCGCTGTAACGTTAATTCAGCTTGCGAATTTGATGTTCTTGAACAAAATGCAAGCCAAGCGAAGGGTGAGGAATGGTAAAAGGGCAATTATCAAGGATCATTCCATGGAAGACAGATATCATGATGTCGAGGAAGAAAACACGATTGATGAGGAAGGAGGGGAGGACGGTGATATCAGCAGACGATTAGGCCAGCAAGCATTTTTGGATTATACCGACCGGCAAAACGACGAGTTTGTATATATCTATTAGACGATTTGTTCTATGAGTGTAACGAAACTCGCGGAAAATGTACACTTATTGGAAATGTCGGAAGTACTGGGATGTTGCTGGATACAGCCAATGCATCATCTTTATAGAACTCTTGATGACACTGACGCAAGTCTCTTGCGAGGGCTAGTTCGAGGATGCATGTAAGATGTTCTCATGTGTTGATGGGTAGACTCTTCTGTTCGAGTAATGCAGGAAATTCGTAGGTGATTGGACCAACGTTTTGACTCATCTTAGTCCAAGCACCCCATGGCAAATCCTTCATTATTCCCGTCCGTCAAATTTTTTTTCATAGAAAGAATGATTGTTCGAAATTATGATGAATTTCAATGGTCGGGAAAAAGCTTTGCAAATTGCCATATTCTACAAACTGGAATTAAGTTTAGCATATGGGTATCTCAGATGGTGCAAGAGAGTTTCTTCATTATTGGATATTTAGCATATAGATTCGTTTCGACTAGGATAGAAGTAGATCATACTTCCACTCATTCTCAGGGATGTTGCTGTACTTGATGCTCGTAGGATGTTTCTGTCGTGCTGGAAGAACCCGACGAATGTATAGGTCACCCACGTTAATCGGCTCGTACTTTGGCTTCTCTCCCTCGGTCTTACAGCAGTCAAGTACATCCAGCACCACGTCAGGATCCATGGTCAAGAAGAATGGCAGGGAATATCGTTCAAGGCCAGTCTTATTCCTGACACGATGCACCGTTGCTGGAAACTTACCATTTGTCTGACGCTCTAAGTATTGTCCGACATTACACACGAAAGTATTTGGCTGTGGGGGAGCTTCAACCCATATTCCGTCTTCATTCAAAACCTCCAGTGCAGGGACGTTGTCTTGCAAGACCAGAGTAAGCCCTGAGAGAAAGTTAGGGCCCAAAAATAGGAGAGACGTCATATCAATTGACTCACAGGAAAAGTCTGAGTGCGCTCCCAACCCGACATTGTGACTATTTTCGTCGACTGGTGTTGGTGGATAGTAAAGTGCTCTCATTCCTGTGATGGGAAATTTGAAATACTCATCAAAAGCAGTCTCATCCAAGTCGAACGCCAAAGCAAAAGTTCTGACCAGCTTCATCGATAACGGAAGGATTTGGTTGTAGTAAGCATACAGGCCATCGCGCCACCATGGTGCCTTTGAGGGCCAAATGTTCTGAGCCATAGTGATGTTAGAGGGTGGATGACTTCCAGTCTTGCCAGTATAGTTCTGCTCCGGTTCTAGAAAGCAGTCTCCCATGGTGAACGCTTCCTTGATATCTACAGGTCGTCAGCATGAGGTCTGCTATGCCTCTAGAAAGGCTATGGTACTGACATACCTAGTTTCGTTCTTGGATCTAACCTTGTCTCCCCCATCGGTTCATACCCTCTAATGGCTGGGTTCTTCTGTACATGTGCATCCATCTTCGTGTCTAGGTCAAGTTTGAAGAATCTTTCCAGCAGCTTAAACGTGTCCTGTATAAGGCTCTCTGAGATCCCATGATTTTTGACATAGAAGAATCCACAATCATGACAAGCATGATAGATCTCTTTGGCAATTCTCTGGCGCACTTCCAGCAACGGGCTATCGATATCTGAAATATCGATAGTGGGGATAGATGTGAAGGACTTTGGCTTTTCTGCTACTTTTCGATATGTTGCTTCCGAACCTGAATGGAAGTAGACGTATTTCTCGTCCTAGTATTTGTTTGTCAGCTCCCGTTTGATGGCCATCATTGCAGCGGATGTGACATGAAACGTCTATTGCTTCGATAAGGATTCAATCGCTCACCTTGCCAAAATTAGGCTGGACAAGAGGCGCGCCGAGTACCTCCGCCATTTCCACAACGAATACTGACTAGATTTGCCCAAGTCCTCTCAATGACAAAGGTATGACACGATTTCTACATATGGCTTTTCCAAAACACAAAAGGCGAGCATCTAACGTGCGGTACGATATATTGAGGGGATGCCCGCCGCCCTTGATCCTGTCGGCGATAAGTGCTGATCCGTAACGGGGAGCTCCATGGGTAGGCCCGCAGGTGGGCCACTTAACCCTAATGAAAACAATAGATCTCCTTCGTTGACACGAAAAGCATTACCAAAGCACCTTGGAACTTTGACTGCGCCTATCGCCGCCGTTCTTCCCATCAAGGATTACCCTCTGGGATGCTTGGAACGATCAGTAGACTACGGGCTACAAGCCGGATTGCCGGCAGAATATGCATATCAAGAAGCCAGAATTGCAGACATCGATAAGCACGGAGAAGCCAAACACGATAACGCGAAGTGCCAAGGCATGTGATATGGGCCATGCAGAGGAGATCTACGGAAATGTGATAAGCCCCATCCTATTATAAAATCAATGTTGACCTCTTACTCCCCGGGCTACTTGTCGGAAGGGAGGAGAGACAGACGGTGTTTCTCTCAGCCCAGAAAGAAGCTGTATCAGCCCAACATGTCACTCATTCGTGAGGTCTTTGCGTCATCATACGGTAAAAGCCGTCCTGATTTCTTCATCTGGTACCCAAAAGGCACGCCAGCTAGCGAGAAGAAACTGCTCTTCAAGATCGACTGGTTCATCCTGACATATGGATGTCTTGCCTACTTCACAAAGTACCTTGATCAAGCGAATCTTAGTAATGCATATGTCAGCGGTATGAAGGAAGACCTCGCGATGTATGGGACCCAGTATAATCTTGCCACAACTTGTTTTCAGGTCGGACAGATCTTAGGTCCGATTCCTGCGAATATATTGTTGACAAGATTACCGCCTCGATTTTTCCTCCCCGGATTGGAGCTGTTGTGGGCTATTCTGACAATTGGGACGTATAAAGTTACGAGTTACCAGCAGGTACGAAGATCCTTTACCAAATGCTTCCATTTTTTGCTCTCTGTACAAGTTTTTTGCCCTTGTTGTATTAACAGAAGAGCAGCTCTATCCCATTCGGTTCTTTATTGGCTTCTTTGAAGGATCTTGCTTCGTAGGAATCCAGTACATCTTAGGGTCATGGTATAAGAAAACCGAGCTTGGAAAGCGTACAGCCATCTTTTCCTGTGCTGCATACGTCGGTACCATGATAGCAGGCTATCTCCAATCTGCTGTTCTTGCTGGTCTCAATGGACGTTATGGTCTCAGCGCATGGAGGTAACGTACGCTGTTGGCAATCCAGTTCTACATCACTAATTGTGTCGCTAGATGGGTCTTCATAATCGACGGAATAATCACCGTCATTGTAGCTATCTATGGAATGATTTTCTTCCCAGATACCCCTCACAGAACTACCGCATTCTATTTCTCCAAGGAAGACAAGGATCGTGCAGTGGAGAGGTTGGTTGAAGATGGCCGTGAGGAAAGGATGAGCTTTACTTGGGACTTGTTCTCCCGAGTGTTTAAGTCCTGGCAGCTATATATCCTGACAATACTTTGGATGTTGGTGTCATAAGAAATTAACTTGATCATTCGAGGCTGATATTCTTTAGGTTCTGGAATACAACCGTTGGCAAAGTCGCAAATACAGTCATGCAACTATACCTGAAATACGACACAAAGCACACTTGGTCGGTATACCAGGTGAACAACATTCCTACCGCCATAAATGGCTGGAATATTGTAATGATCATGCTTGAAAACATCTATGTGGATGCGACCGGTTGCCGTATGATCGCGGTTGCCGTCAACCTTGCAATACTCCTTTTCGGCACAATTTGCCTCGTCGTCTGGAATATCCCTCTCGGGCTGCGAATCGTGTCTTATATGTTTGCTGGACTGGACGGGCCGCTCTCACCCTTATACATGGCTTGGGCAAACATATTATGCTCTCAAGATGCACAAGTTCGTGCTCTTACGATTGCTATCATGAATTCATGTGGTGCCGCACTTACTACGATCATCCAACAGTTCTTGTATCCTGTCACAGATGCACCACAGTACCACAAAGGGTTTAGGGCAAGCTTGGGATTTATTTGTGGCATGTGTATCTGGGTGGTGGTTGTGAGATTATTCGAGATGAAGGCCGTAAAGAAGAAAGAGGCTGCCATCATTGACGCTAAAGATGGAGAAGCAGAGAGCGTCGGTGTGGAAGCCGGGATCAAGGTTTGATAGAGGTTGCATACCTTTGAAAGGAATATATCGGTAGCTAATAGGATTTCGTCTTATCGTGTGTTAGCGAAGATATAGCGATATTGACCAAGCGATGTTAACCTTTGTTTTTGATAAATGAACGATAAGCACTCCTACTTGCATCTCTTGACTCGCACGAGTTCACCGTAAGACAATCAATAGACACGCGGATATCCGACCGTATTTCAGGAACAAGCCGCAGTACGTGTGTTTTACTGCAAAGTACCTTTATCCAAGGATCGAAGAGGTGCTTCCTGCCTTTCTCTAGTCAATGTTAAATGTAATGAGCGGCAATGTAGCTAACATTGCAACCTGTTCTCCACGCAGTTCATAATGACAGCAGAGACCGTCGCAGAGCCTTCAGCAGAGTACACCCAGCTTCGGCTGGCATCTGCCAACGGGCCCGTCTATCGATCGGTCAAACGAACCCCACTTCGAGATGCTCTACCATCCGAGATCCCTCTCATAGATGTATCAGGAATCTTCAGTGATTCCTTCACAGAACGTAAGGCGGTCGCAGACCAGGTTCATGCAGCTGCGACAAACAATGGCTTCTTCTACATCAAAAGCCACGGCATCCCGAGCGATGTCACCGAGTCCGCCTATCAGGCATGTCTAGACTTTTTCCGTCAGCCCTCCTCAATTAAGAACATGGCCAACGCTCAAAACTCTCAATTTTACAATGGCTGGAAACCACCCCAATCCCAACGTATCAATGATGTTGAATCCATCGATGTCCGTGAAACTTTCTCCTGGACATACAACCCCAGGTACGATCCTGCTGTCACCGACGTCTCCGCAATTCCGCCCAATATCTCAGAATGCCTGCGAGTAGAAGAGACTCACTGGGAAGCCACGTCCAATGTTCCTCATTTCAAAGCCTCCATAGTCCAATACTGGCAATCTTGCCTCTCTCTCGCCCGGGCCCTCGTCCACACCTTCGCCCTCTCCCTCTCCCTTCCAGAATCATACTTAGATTCTAAATTCACTCACCCTGACGCCGCACTTGCCTTGAACTATTATCCCCCGATCCCAGAACCTCTCACCCAATCGTCTGAAGAACAAGTCTCTATCGGCTCACACACCGACTTCCAACTGTTCACCATCCTCTGGCAAGACCGTGCCGGCGGACTTCAGGTCCTGAATCGCGACGGTCAATGGATCAATGCGAAACCAATCGACGGCACTTTCGTCGTCAATATCGGGGATTATCTCCAAAGGATTACGAACGATAAATACGTCAGCACCGTCCATCGAGCACAAAATCGAAGCGGTGGGGAGAGAGTCAGCATGCCATTCTTTTTCGGTTTCAATTTGAATGAGAAATGTGGTGTTTTGGAGAGCTGTTGTGGAAAGGACGATCCGCCCAAGTATGAGGAAGTCAGTTGTAAGGAGTGGGTGGAGAGGAGGGTTAGGGCGATGCATCGGACGGAGAAGGAGAGATAGAGAGGTTAGTACTAGTATAGTCTGAGGTTCCCATATCGATCTCTTCAATGTTTTTGTTTTAGGACAGCTTCAAATTCAAGTCGTATGTCAGTACTACGGGCAAGGACTTTATACCATATAACTTCAGTATTTGTAGTATAAGCACCTACATAGTAGTACATAGTTAGTAGCACAGCGCTTGCTAGTAGGATACTAGAAGTACAAAAGCATAACAACGTTCATTGTTCAAGGTGTATTACATACTACCTACATAGTACATACATACATATAGTACCTACCTAGTAGTACTGGTGGTAGTAGTAAGTGCAGATATAATACCAACAGAAGGCCATATCAATTGCGTAATGATCGTATCAGTAGGTACCTAGTACTGCTACGCATGTTGGATAGTACCTACAAGGTAGTACCTAGTACTGACCTCGTTCTTTATCGTTTACCACTGGCACTTAATGCTTAACTCATCCGTAGATCTTGATTGGGAGGTTGGAGTGTTAGTGGAGATACTAGTATTTATAGTGTGAGTTATATGTGAATTAATCTAATACTACCTAGTAGGTACTACTGGGAACTATATGCTACATACAGTACTACTACTAGTCAATATCCGATAACAACTTGAATTAAATTAAAATTACTAAGTTGATGTGATAACTTAAGGTAGTAGGTACCTACTAGTACTACATACATAGTATGTAGTTGACGGTTATCAACGGTTTGGATCAAGTTGTTTGGCGATGTGAAAAACCCCTCCAGGGTAGGTACTACATACCTATAGTACCTACATTGAAGTACCTACATACTAGGTACTTATGTACCTACATTAAAGTACTACCTACTTACCTACTATGTACATAGTATGTAGTAGTAACGTACATATGCGTATTTTCAATTTTGCTACGACGGTACTACTTAGTAGTAATTGAAACGCTCTTGAGTTCATCTGCCATATGAACATGGAGAAGTACAACAGTGCTATAAATATGTAAGTAAGGTAGTACCTTGAGCAAACACAGAACACCGGGTACAGTAGTACTAATACCGTACAACTTAGTAGCAGTACATAGTACTAGTAGGTGCGTTCAATGTTCTTTTGATTTGAAATTCACAGAGACTGGCATCGTTGTTGTTTTGAGTGCTTAGGATTTGACTCTTCGAGCTCCTCATTTTATGATGACTTAGGACGCTGTCAATGCATGCATGCATGAACTGTAGTAGTAGGCACCTGGATATTTTAATGCCGTACTGCAGTGGTTTTTTCTGCGAGTGGAAGTTACCACTACATACTAGGGGCTACTACCTACTAGTAGTATGTACGATAAACTTGAAAGAAAGCCAAGAAAATCTGTTCAGGATCCATCTATATGTACGTAGTACTAAGTATCTTGCGGGACTTGTACTTCCGGATTGTTGTGACTTTGTGCGCAGAGATTCAACACTCTTCTATATCTCCTGAGAGACTTTTTGGAGACATCCGACCATTGCCGGGGAAATCAAGTGGTATTTAGTAACACCGAGAAAATACCATTTGAACCCGCTTGTGAAATTAGATACCTACAGTACATAGTAGTACATAATATTAGTACTACATACTACTTAGTAACCTAGGTACCTACTTACTACTAGTATATGTATCCACCTCCCACCCAGCAGTAATTACTAGAAATATAAATAAATGGTGAGTGCCATAACACTCGGTGAAAACAGATGTCCGGTGGCAACCAGCCGCCTGAATTGCGTTGATGTGCCGAAGCAAATAAGAGATTGAAAACGAATCCAGAGTACCTAGTAGTATATAAATTCCAAGCACTATAAACAAACTCGATTTTGACGTAGATAGTAGTAGTAGTGCAGTCCCAGACCCAGAGATACATTGTACTAGGTACCTAGAAGTACGTCAAAACCCAAGATGAAACTCCGTGGAATTTGAAAAAAAAAAAAAGGCGCCAGGAGTTGATTGAGAACATCATCATACCTATGTAGTATGTTAAATAGTAGTAAGTAATTACTCCGTCAAAAAAGAACGCAAAATGATCTGGTGCGTGAAAGTGTTCTACCTCTTAGGAATCATCCCCTCTATAGTACATATAAGTTATATTAACGATTGCTGTACCATCACATCTTCTAACACAGGCAAAGGGCAAAAGTACAGTACTAGTACTATTAATACATGGAGCTCAGATCTTACTACATACTACATACATCGTAGTATATAGTACCTACTATTATGCATGATGTGAGTGAGGGTGGCGGTCCCAGAGGAAGGTGTAATGCAGTGCGGCATATTTGAACTTCCGGATCATCCTCACCCTCCTCCATCTATTTACTATGTAAGTTACCAGTACCTACTGTACTACTGAGTATGTAGCTGACAACAAGACGCTGATCCATTTCCATAACCTGTAGCAATTGACTTACGACGCCTATCCCCCCCCCCCCTCAACCCACCCACCCAACAACCCACGACCCCAGGAGAGAGCATACTCTAGTAGGTATGTACCTACAGGCAGACAGGTACAGCATACCAAGTAGTAATGATTACATTAGCCCCTTGTTTTGCTTGGAGTTTGTAGCTGAAACACGAGATCTTGTCCTCGCTTTTACTCTCAGAAACCGAATTGCACTTCAAAAATTGTTTCGGCCCTGGTTTGGGGTTTCAAAGTTGAGATTGAGATTGAGATTGATCTAGGAGTCATACCAGTCCTGACGTGCTCCAAATGTATCTGGGGATGGACTGTTTTGTTGTTAGAAGTGGCTGCTAGAAAGTGTACTGTAGGATCTATAGAGAGAAAGGATGGGTTGGGTGGAAAAGTGACTGGAGGTTGGGGATGTTGATGGGATACTAACGTACCTACCTACATTACTTGTGTGATGACAGTACTATGTATACTTAGGGAAGGGAGTACAGATAGATCGGACGATTAATGCTGATGCTAGTAGTCTATTGAACGCTGCATTTCTATGTCTATTTTATGTCTAATAACCTGTACGATTCATCTGTATGTACTAGTATGTTTCGATCTCTATTCTAACATAAGGAGCAAGATAGGTACATACATGTACCTATCTTTTCTATTCATCCATCGTCTAGCAAGTGAATCAACCAACCAATCCCCAAACCCGGTTCTGTTTTCAAACACAGAGACTGAAAAGGACCGCTGAAACATGAACTCTGAAATCTAAAGATTGTATACTCGAAAACCCACACCCCCTCCCCCGGCTAGGTCTAAAGATCGAGTACAGTATATGTAAATGAGAGGCGCTGGCTAAATGACGGGAACGGAATGGAATGTTATGTATATATCAGACAGACAAGAGATGAAACTCCCTTGAAAATGCAAGTTTGATGTACCGACCGCATAAAAAGGAAAGACGTATGGTACGGTATGGAGAATAACAGTTAATTCTTCCCTCCTACCCTCACACCCCATTCAAATCAATGATCGTTGACATCCTCATCTCTCCCCGGGAATAATATATCTTTAGTCAAGACCGCTCTCACATGAGCTTGTATCACGAAGGAATAAGCGATGAGAATCCCCACTGACATGACGGTAGCGAATATTTTTACCCCTTCGCTCTCGAATTCATTCGCCAGTGTTATGGTGGCTAATGTAAACCCCGTGTTGGGGAAGACCATGGCCCACCAACCGAGATGGAAGTATTGAGGTGGTGAGGCTATGACGGCGATGACTGCAATGAAAAACCACCAGAGACTCAGGGCCCAGAGGAAGCCTGCAATGATGATGGCCATGGCCCTGATGAAGGCGACATCGATTGTACCGTTGGTGTCGAAGTCGAAGTCGTCGGGGAGACCGTTGGCCATTCCGATCAGTGCCAAAGCTGTGAATGCTGGGGGTCCGACGCACATAAACAGTCCGGGTCGGTGTTCTCGGTTAGGGAGACCGGATTGCATTAGTCGACCGACCATGTGGGCGTACATCATGAAGGATACTGAGAGACCTAGACCTTGGCATGCCAGGCCAGATATGACGATGGGTATGGCACTGATATCGGGTTGTGTCTCTGCGATGACGGATGCGATAGTTCCGGTCAACATGATGGGGAAGATCGGGAGAATCCATGTTGGCATCATCGTTTGGAGACCGAAACTATGTGCAGCAAACACGAAGGAATATTGACCGATGGCGAGGAGGAAAGTCATCAATGCGTAGGCCCAGTACGCAAGTTGGATGGCCCAGAGGAGATTGGTGTCATTATCAGGAATGACATAACGTTGTGTGCTGGTAATCAACGTCGCGATAGAGAGCCAGAACGTCGGGAAAAAGAAACCCTCGCGTTCGTGGGTAAGAGATGCAGCAAATGTACCGCGGTGGAGGAAGAAGCGAAGAAGCATACAGCTTGTGACGGCGGCGAAGAGGATCAGGTTGATCACGTAAACGGCCATGCCGATGCCGCGGAGGCCTGGGAATTGAAAAGGCTGAGCAAATATCAGGAGTGCTAAGCCACCTGTACTCATAGTGAGAGTGTACCATGCCCATGTGAAGTAACGAAGTCTCTCCCGAAGCGTTATCGGTGTCCTCCTCCAAGGTCTGTCTCCTGTCACTTCAACTTTGTGTATGCTGGGTTCTGCACTAATTGGCGTCACCTCAACATCGAAGTGCGATCTGGATCCTGACATCTGATATTTTTTCTCATTCTCGGACTTGTCGAACTCTTCTAGTTCCATAGAATTTCTTGCCGTTTCGGCGGGTGACCAATGGCTCATCTGGTGTTCGTGATCCATGGTGGGACAAAAGCCCAAGCTGGGAGAGGTGAAATGTGATGGTTGCAACTGATGATCGGTTGGATGTGCCTTTCTCAAATGTAGATAGATGTTCGATCGAAGAGCCTGCCTGCTGTCTCTTCAAGCTTTAGATATACTCGAATGTTATGAAATGAATTAAAAGATTCTATGATTTGCAAACAAGAGTAGGGAGTGAATACATTAGTTAAAGAGTGACCAGGAACGAGAAGAGCATACGCTGCAGAACTTGAAACCAAAGGAAGAATGTTGATTGCAAATTTTGAGAACCCAATAGCAGTGCAGATGGCGAATCGGGATGCACCCAAGACGTGTCACCATGTACTCAGAAGAAGAGCCAAGCAAATACAAACCATCATATTGCACTTTCTGCATCGTATCAGGTTCCACGAAGTCTACCCAAGAACGAAAATCCGTGACATTTGGGTGGCACTGGGTCCAAGGGGTAGGTCGGCATCCACGCAATGGGGCGAAATCTGTGGATCATGCTTGATGATTGTCAGACAGCCAAGAGGTTCCGGAATTGGTTCTGAGGCTGAAAATTCGTCGAGGTCCCATACCAAGAGTATCAAAGCCACGGTCCGCTGTACAGCCGGGGCGGATCGCCATTGCCGCCAAGCCATTGAGTGGGCACTTACAAAATGCAGGAGCATGATGCCCGAGAGAGAGAGAAAGCTGCTTCTGAAATTTGGGATATCCGATTGGTTGAGTCTGTCGAAGCAACCCACTGAATGAACAGTTTATTCTATGTATAGATAGTTGGTGTTCGTTTGAGTCCAATGTTTTGAGATCTTGCAGCCTGCCCACGATAATTTCCACATGGGCAATTATGTCCAGTAGAAGCCAACCAGGTATTCTGCGAGCTGGAGACCTTATTCAGAGCACTGGCATTGTTGCTGGGTTGGGCGTCCATATTCAGTGTGAATTACTGTGTATTATGTGAAGTGGATTATCACTTGGCAAGATGGACATTCTGGGATGAATTCATCCTGCCAAGCACCGTATCGAAGATAAGGTATGATGATCTTTATCCAATAGCCGCCCCTGGACTCCTGAAAAGATATCGGTCCGGCTGGTCTGGGTAGATTAGAAATCTTGTACTGTAGCATCTCACAGCCAAGGAGTTTCATCGAGCCTCCGACATCACCCATGTCTATATACTGCTATTATGGTAGTACGCGTCGTTGCCAGTGCTTCAAACGCAATCTCTGTCGACCAAGAACCCTGTGCTGGAAAACTCTCGACGAATAGATATATCAAATTACCTTCGCAACGTAGAGATCGACATTTGGCAAAAGTATATGATTGTGCTGCTGACGGAAGCATAGCCACTGTTCAGTTCCACCTATATTCAAAGGACAGTAATCGACACCTTAGGCCTCGACACGTCATTAATGCCGAGAAATTCACACCATGGCAGAAAGCTTGAAAATCAACAAATAATAAGGGAATGCCACACATTGCGATATACGGTAATAATCGGAAGGCAAAAATTCGGAAAGGGGGTTGAGGGGGGGATGTACCCCTGCCAAGTTCGCCAAGGGGCATTGTGGAAACATCTGTTCGTGCTTGGCGGTCACTGCCGCCACTACCGTCACTCTGCAGAGCTTTCTTATGGACATCTGAAATCCAAATCTTGGATGATCAGCAGCTTGGCTTTTTGAAGACCGTTTAGCAATTCGTGGCCAAAAAAGAAAAGGGCTACGCAAGTTCCTCTCGTAGGCAGCACTGAAGCAAAAACAGAACGATCTTCTAACATGGGATTCTTGGCCAATACATTTCACGTAGGCATAGTCTGCGATTCAACTTTCTAAAACATCTTGGCGTTTGGTCTAAGCGACGACAATGGTTCATCGTCTGGAAAATCACTACTGTGGGCTGTGATGGGATCATCACAGCTCAGGAGATGCCCGGGGTATTGTTGATCTTGTTGAGGAGATATAAATATCAAGGTGGGTGAAATGATGGCGACAGATTTATATCAGCAAGTTCGAAAATCATCTCAATCTGTATTTCATATAACTGTTCGACCGGATCCTTTAGCGATCCATCACCGTATCGCTCAGCTCCCCTCACTGTCCATCTGCATTCATACATACCTGGGTCCTTCCTCCGTAAAGGACAGATACAACTCGAGACTTCCATCAGCAGTACCCATATCATGCCTGCATCACCAGCCCATACCACTGTATCTTTCGGTCCAAGCATATGGCAGTCAGGCCTATGCATCGAGGCTAAAAGGGCTATTCATACACGCTTGCAACAGCATCATACCTTAAGTCAACCCCGAGTGGTTGGCATTAATTCACCTGCTAGGCAAGCTGCACAGGCGCCAGGCTCAGCTGGAGAGACTGAAAGAGTCTTGAACTAAGCTACACAATCTGAAACGAAGAAAAAGTCATGGGAATTCTGGCGTAAGAATTGCAACACAGGTTTAGGGAAAGCTATGGTCTATTCAGGATACACAGGACACCGAAGGGAAATCTGGGCTGTTTCTTGCTGGTCATAGAGACAAGACAATGGTGTTGCGGCAGTTGATAGGATGGAAGTATCGATATTGATATTTGATTTGCACACTGGCGTTTGACACATGTATCATTCGTTATGGACAGCAAGAAGTTGCTGAATGAACAGTCCCTTCATCTACGATTCTCATTCTCTCTCTCGTCCAAGCAGACGCAAATTGCTGCGATCAACGTCAAATCAACGTATGGTGCCACAGTGACAAAGTACTAAGTCATTTGGTTAGTATTACACGCGTTTTACAGTTCACTAAATGAACCTCCCTCACCGTCTGTTTGCCCCCAAATATCTCTCTGACATTGAAAAAGCTCCTCGAGATATATGCGACTGGACGTCCACCCAACGTGATACTAGCAGAACGATCCAACCAATCACCTTTGACTTCTAACTCGACATCGGTATTGTCAAACTCATTTTTGAAAAGGACTGTTGAGCGAGAGGAGAAAACTGATGGTGATAACTTGAGTCAACGGGGTGTTCAATGAAGTTGGAATATCCAATACGATAGGAACGGTAGGTGGGTACCTGAAAAGTGACCCTTCACCTGAAAGATATCGTTCCCATTCGGCCCTTCCGCATGGAAGCTCTTGTGCAAGCTCAAGAGCTTATTCCTCAGAGTAAAGATCTCATTACCTCTCAGGTCGGTGAATTCTTGTCCGGATAGTCAGCTTGTGTCTCCCTCGAGTTTAGAGCATCTGCGTTGATCCGATGATTGTTGTATGTACGTACTTTTGGCATCGCTGATGGACAATACTTTTCCTTGACACCTGCAGATTTCTTGACCGGAAGTCGTGGTCACAGTGAAGTCATCTCCGGAAAGAGAGAAGACTTTCTCCCTCATCTGAAGGGTCTGTTCGCCTGGATGGCAGAACCTGGTATTCGGGCCGAGGGGAGGGTTGAACGGAGCAAGAGGAGGCATGTTTTGCGTCTGTCGGTGGAATAGTAACATGAAATGAGAGATCTTGTTGGTCATCAAGGGGGCTCGAGATCTATTTGAAGATATATTATGGGGTATTCTGAATTCCGAGCGCTTTACTTGATTGTCGATGTTGTGAGCATGTGTTCGATGAACGAACGTCACAAGGGCCGGGGATGGTGCGGAGTCTCAAACCTTCTTTTCGGTGCTAATGTACCTTCTGGCTGATGATGATGTGGCGCATTGCTTCTTTCCTTAATTGAACTACTTCTTGTTTTTGGGATTGCTTGAGTGTGACTTCTGACCTTGTGCAGTGGCGGTGCCACAATGCTTGTTATGTGGTACGCTTTTTGAATGTACGGGACAACACAGTATATTCGATCACTGTAAAATGAAGATCTTACAAACACAAAAGTTACTACATAGTATAAAAAATATGCTCTTCTCGCAAACCTTCGTACATAGTAACAGGCAGATGCCCGCCCTTTCTTCGCATCACCTTCTCAGACTTTTGCACAGCCCTGTCTCATGCATTCTTGATTTCTCGTTGGCTCAGCTTAGAGCAATCATATCCTGCACCAAAGTGGTCGACCAATCCCCAAGGCTTTGGTCGTAGTCACCATCCGTAACATACTCTCCAGGAATCCTTGCACTTAGAATCTCAGATATGGTCTGCTTGCGTTGTTCAGCAGTTCCTGTGAAGACTTCCAAAACGAAGGCTAACTGGCTTCGAACACTAGCGTCCACTGCATCGATGGAAGCTTTGGAGAACGAACATTACGAGTCCTCAAATGCTACCACCGTGTCTCATATGCTATAGAAGGATGATGGACATGGGCAGTGGATTTAAAGTGACGTGCGACGAGGGGATGAGAAGTCTGGTGTAAGCTATCACGACATTGACGCATTGTCTATTAAAATAGGGCACTCATCAAAGAAGATACCAGATAACTATGTGAATATCTATCTGGGGGCCTAAGGTCGTTATGCTCCTGCAGTCTGTACCAGCTAGCGTAAAGATCGACATCGGCAAGTTACATTAGAGCAAGAACCTGAACCGTAACTCGTGTGGACGTGTCCTAGAGGCTGTGTATTATTGTAAATGTGTAATTGACTGATCGAATCCACCCAGTTAGTGTCAGGATAGGTTGTGGAACCGGTTCCAGAGTCAACGTGTATGATTGGGAGTAGCTGCGATGGATGTAAAGAGAGGCTCCCACAGGGATTGTGGTTGGATAAGTGTACAAAGGTACAAGAATACAAGGGTTGAGCATTTTGTGGTTCAGCCAACCAGAATGGCTAGGTTCTTTCTAGATTTTGAGTTCCAAGTCGTGTACCTAACGATTGACACAGCAATTGAGCTTTTGAGAAAGTCTTGTGGATGACGATGTAACATGTCTACTAACATTCATACCTTGAGGCATCCCTTGATGTCTCTCCTCATTTTGCCACTCTCGTCATACACCAGATTAAGGAGAACTGGCCTGATCTCTCGTCGAAACAAAGATGCCATGTTCAAAATACCGGAATGGTCCCGATGACAACATGCAATCTCAGTCATTACAGTCCCTTCACATGGCGAGTGAACTCAACGTGGAGTCATCATCTTGGAAACCATAGCCCGCCATTTCCCAAGGCTCTGTCCTTCAATTCTGCACCTGGACCCCTTATCCCAGCTCTGTGCATGGGGATCTTATCGAATTGTTTCTGAGTGTAGCTCCGAGCATCCACATACTTCTCGGAGAATGATCTCTGACTTTTCTCCGTTTTAATCCTTTCTATCGTCATCTCTGGCCCCCAATGAGGGCGACTCAGGCTAGCTTCCGCGATGGCAATGTCTTGGTATTTATCATAGAGAATTTGACCTCTATCCAGGGTCGGGACGTCCCCTGGTGACATGGGATGCAAAAAGCCCATGACGATGACTTTGACTTTTGAACCGAAGAATGTCGCACTTCCGAAGTCACTGATAATATGCACCAAGACAACTTTCTTCACGACAATAGACGGCGCAGCGTACTGGGAAGGACCAATAGTAATGATCGCTTCATGCCAGTCTGCGTCAACATCTGTACCATCTTTTGGAATGACAGACGCCCAACCGAAATAGACGCCTGAGAGGCGAAGTAGATGATCGTCCGCCACTCCGCTCAGATTCGCAGTAGGCAAGCCAAACTCCGTTTGACTCTTTCCTCTGCCGCGAACAACTTTGCCATCAAACCGTATAGGATATGGTTTAGCTGGTCCTATATCATCACCGACCATTTGAAGTTCAAGGTTGGCCACATCTGTATCTAAGATAGGATCATACAATGCATCCCTAGCTTGATCGAAACGTTCGCCCACCTGATCCACCTTTTTCGAGATTCCTGCGGCATCATATGCTGCTAGGCTAGCGTCTTGGATAACGGTCCCGGGCTGATATTGAGTTATATGCTCCTGAACGACACCGGTAACGGGTTGTATGGCGTTCGCGGCAGCATTGTTTGCAATTGTAGAAGCAACCTTTAGACCAATTTCTAGTGGCATGGTCATCAATGAAGCTCCTCGTATTTTGCTCATGTCCACCGACGTCGACGCCACACGGAAGACAGGACTCGGGCATAATAATTTCTTACTACTCTCTCCAGCACACAAGACTACCCTGAAGTACCCATCTACTGCTGAGGCCGGAATACGAATAATATCCGTCTCTCGCGGGGCGTGATTGCGTAGATCTTTTGGTGCTTTCTTTTGAAACTTCTTGATATCTCGTTGCCAGGCCTTTTCATCAGCTTCTGGTACCAAGGATGCTTCCGTTCTTTCTGCAGGCGTCACATCAATCCAACTGCTGTTGCTTCGAAAGAACGCTTTCACACTCATACCAGCGTTCCCCGAAAACCCCTTTCGCTGCATCCATATCCGTCGATCTGACGGTAACGGCTTATCCGCGAATATCGTTACGGCCACGTTAGTCGATGGTCCCTTGTAATAAACCAGGCCATGGGAGTGACGGAGTATGCTATAATGCCTGGTAGACTCATACGGATGACTAAGCAAACCACCGGCAAAGTGGCGGGTTTCCTCAAAAGCTTTCTTCCAAATGGACTTCTCCGGAGCCGCAGTTGAAGCAGTAGAAATTCTTGCAGGGCTTTGCACAAGCTTGAGGGAGCTATCATCCGTCAAGAGAGGACCGGGTGAGGTTGTACGGACAGTATTCAAGTCGAGATCTCTTGTACTCTCTATCAACACTGTTTCATCTGTGGAAGCTTCCGATTCATTAGATGTTGAAGACACATTTTGTGACGAGGCAATCGATGTAGGTACAGGCTTCCTCTTTGGTATATCATATCTTTTGGTGTTATCCATATCGCTTACCAAACTCAAAGTATCGAAAGCTTGATTTCCTTATCTGCATCTCTCGCGGAAGTATTGGGAAGGCCTGTTAGACAAGCGAAGGTTTGCAACATTGTGACTAGAATAATTTTGATATCATCTTTTTTGCCTTGACTGTATGAATGATGTCCGACATATTTGCCCAGGCAGAACGAAGGCTAGTAGGGATTTGATAAGACAAAGTTGCCCTAGGGTGAGATACATAAACCTGGGACGATTGGCCCCGCACGAGATAGGTTAAATATCAACAGTTCCTGGTCATTGGACCCGATTGCAGTGAAACATGTACAGTTATCAAAGATTCTTTCGCCATGTATAGTATGTGGATATGTAGGAGAGTATTATTATAGGATTATAGCCAGTAAATACAACATTTGCCAATCCAAATGTATGATGCCTCTTGCTAATCAGCTCCATCATCTAGCACCAACCAAATACCATAACACCGGCGCTATGCACTTATAGATGTGGTTGATAGACATCAATAGGTAAAATATTCAAGGGTCCTAAACATTTAGAACCCCATGGAGAGCTTGTGGACCTATACTGTTGCAATCCAGCCAGAAGGACTGGAGAGCCTTCACTCGAATGTCATCTTGATTTCCCCTTCCTTACCGAAATCTTCGTCTTCGTCAGCCCATGCATTATGTTCAATGGCCTTACCAAAGCCAGAGTAACTTGTACTACTGATTGGCATTGTGACTGACGACTTTAGTTCTGGACGATTAGCTTGTGGTTCATCCCTGGCCCCGTCGGTAGCTTCCAAAGCACCAAATGAAGGTAGGGTCAAGGGCGGCAGAGTGCTTCGGATCTCTCGTGGAGATTCAAAATCGCGTTCGAAAGATGGTGAAACATCTTCGTCTGCTGCTTTTGATGAACCCACAAAGCTATCCGTAAATGATTTGCGAGTTCCCACCACTGGTTCTGTTTCCTTCGACCGTATAGGCATGGCGCTTCCTTCAGGGACGGAAGGCGACTGCTGTGATTGTAATGCGCCCTCTGAGCTCTTGGTCTGCCGCAACATATCACGCGGATTATCCGCAGAGCTGATATCGAGTTTCATAGGAGGCAATGTCGATTCCAACTGCTTCACTTCAATCATCTCGCTCTCAAGCTCTCGCTTGATAGCCTCGATGTCAAACAAAACATTTGGTTCAGTACCGCCGGCGGCCATTGATGGATCGGCAGCGCTGTTATCTTGTTCGTAAGTCTCCCAGCCTTTCCTTTGCGCTAATTTCCCCTTCTTGAAGAAACCGAATCTTTTCTTCTCCGGTCTCTGTTCAGCTTCTTTACGGGCCTCATCGATCTCTCTGATCAATTCTCGTTGCCTGTGAGCATGGTCTTCGGGATCTGCATCTTCAATTTCGGTGAACTCGTCGCTCTCGACTTCCCAGCCCACTTCCCTTAGTAGACGTGGCATAGCAGCTCGATATGCCATGTGACCATTAACCATGCTGCTCACATCTACGTTCTCGAGTCTCGGAATTCCTTCTACAGGTGCTAATCCTGCAACACGCATGATGCCCCCACTAGTAGCACGGAACAGGTATCCAAGAATCCAGTCGTTGGAGGCGTAACCGTTGACGAATCTTCCACATACCGCAGTTCGAGCTCTGAAATATTCGTCCCTCTTTGCAACGATTGGCGAGCCAAACAAATAAACATTTTGGACAAGGCCATAGGCTCCTCTATTAGCGAGTTCTCTTAGGCACGAAAAAATGAGTCTTGAACCCAAAGAAAATCCGACCAAGGTGACAGGCCGATTTCCAAGATGTCGGTCTATCAGAGAATCAGCTAATATCAAGCCTGCTGCATTTGCTCTATCCAACGACACAGACCATGGATTGTCGATGAGATAAGATAACTTGGTGAGAACGATCGGAAGCTGTAAAGATGCCATTAAAGCCACCAAAATCGTTGAACCAAGAACTTGTTGGATGGTCTGAGTGAGTGCCTCGGTTGCGAGAATATTGATAGTGTCTCCCATGGATTGAAGCATCTCCGGCTCCCAAAGTAAGGAATAGATGTCGCCCATGATAGGGTCCACGGTGGAATACGGAAGACGAACGTCGTCGACTCTACCACTCATCCACCCAGAGACAGTGAGGATGAGGTTAAGTCGCTTGTTGTTATGTAGGGGACGATATTCAAACGTCTTTACGTGACCAGTTCGACGGTTTGATGCTCGAATAGCAATTGTCCCACCAGCTGCTGTGGCAGCACTAGTGATCAGAGCTGTACCGCCGACCCCACCAAGGAAACCTGCTGTACCAGAGACGCCAATTGTGGTAAAACCAGCAGCGAGACCCGCCCCAATTACTGGCGCCAATAGACCTGCAGAAAGACCAATCACGAGGCCGCCTCCGACGGTTGCTATCCCCATCATGACATATTTTCGCTTGAGCCCTGCTTTGCGACGTGCTTCCAAATGCTCGTCCTCGTTCCAATTTTCTTGATCCTTCTCTTCTTGCATCTCAAGAGCATCTATCACCCGCTTCTCAAATCGGCAGATCTGTGTCCAGGAGACATCCATAGCAGTCCCAACCTTCTCAAGCAAAAGACGGGATCTAGAGTCATAAGCAGCATCCGCAATGAGCACAAGAAAAAGATCGCACAGGACAGTCCATCTGAGATCCAGCTCGATCTTAGCATCGTGTGTCATCTGCGATGGGGTATGTACTTCTGGTACACCTTCATCTTCCGTCTCTCCAGTCGTATCTGTCCGTGGTGACAAAGGACCCAATGATTGCCGAGAAGAGTCCTTAGATTCCCTTCCGTTAACATTGGTGGACGAGGACGACACAGATGGTCGTGGAGAAGCCATTGGATTGCGAACACGGGCGTTTTGCATGAGTGGGGGAACAAGGTCAGATGGCTGAACACCATGTTCTGCTAGCTGCTCAATCATGACTTGCTCCGCTGAATCTATGTCCATGTGTTGGTAAAGGCGGACCATCATCTGCTGACCCCATTTTGTCATTGATTCGAGCGCTTTTGCGAGATCTTTCTTTGTGCTTTTGGCGCTCTCAGCTGTCTCAAGCTCTGCCGTCATTTGATAGATAGTCAACCTGGTGACGCCAACGTAGGCGATCCGTTGTCCCTCTGTCAACAGGTCCTTTGTGGCTTCTAGTTGCGAGACAGCGTCCCTTTGCTCATCCTCGTCAACAAGGTGATGCTTATTTGTCTCTTTGTTGAAGAGATATCTCGTGTCATCATCCATACTAGTAGCAGACTGGGCATCTTCGTCCATCTGTACTCTTGTATAGCCTTTGCCTGCGCCTCCTAGCCCGCCATAGGCCGCTTCCTCAGCATCCTCTTCCTCAACGCCTCTGGCAATTAATCTCCCATCGTCATCATAGAGATCATAATCTGCGACAGCGGGCATTGCCTGCCAATCATCCTCTTTGTCTTCATCTTCCACTTCTTCCCGAGGGGCCAGACGCTGATGTGACCACTCAGAGAAGGCGCTCTCCCTTGCGTGATGTGCATTGGCCTTTTTCGGGCTTGTGCCAATATGTTCGGGAGTATCTGGTGTCGCTCCCTCCTTCTCAGGCTGTACCACCTTCGTTTCTGCCTCGCTTTTCTGCCCTGCGACTCGACTACCACCAGGCTCTTCTCTTATTAATGTCGGTGATTCTTGATTTGACACCTGATATATCCCTTCCCCATCGTGGTTGTCTGTCTTTCCCTCAGAAACAATGTTGTCAACGAGATTCGATGGTTGCGATGTTATTGGTGACGAATTCTTTGACATGCTCGATCGAGTGTTTGTTTCAGGTGCTGTCTTGGGAACTTGCTCTGTTGTCTGAACAATATCTTCGGGGCGATTCCCATTTGATGCTCCTGTGGTATTGCTTCCATCCTCAGCGTCCTCAAACGTCTCTTCTCCCTCGTCACCGCTTGGCTCACTCTCAGGGGGTCGCGGCTTGCGTCTGGCTTGGCTTTGCGGTAAGCCAAAGTCATCTCGATCATCGTCATGTATGCAATGCGCACTCGGATGGGTGCTCAACTGTTCGTCTTGGGACCGGTCTCGGTTTCTATCGATTGGCCCGCTTGTTTCATGCGCATCCGGGGCAAGGGTTCCCATAATGCTTGAAGGGTTTGCCGGCGGCCCCAATTAATGATCAACGCCTAGTTTTCGAACAAATCTTTCATACATTATAATTCTTTATGTCGCATTACCGAAGCTCAATGGGGTGCAAAAAACATGTGTACGTGTGTTGAAACGAAATGCAAAACGCAGCACTGGCTGGCTATTGTATCAAAAGTTGAATCGTGATTACTCTTCTCCATTTGGTCGGGCCGTGATGAGACAAATGCGGCGACTTGTGGGGTGGAATTCCCAATGCTTCCGCAATCAGGAGCTCTCAGCAATGGCTAGGTACGATGTACCCCAAAAATGATTCGTTTCATGACTAGCTTGAATGGAGATCTGATATACATGTGTGGTCTGCACACCAAAAGGTACTGTATATACGACAGAATGCAGCTAAGCATTATGCATGTGTATGTAGAGAGTATGCTCTGATAAAGCTCCGATAAGAAGAAATCCCTGACGCCGCCCTTTTTGAGCACTCCATTTTCCCCATATACCATGCCAAACAGAACGCTGAAGGTGATGCTCAAGCTCCAAAGACCCGAGATGTGAACTCCTACTCGCTCCTAATCCTTCTTAAACTCGTCCAAAGCGCTGAAGTCGCCTTGATCCATCTGTTTCCACACAGTCTCTATTCGTTCCCTCCTCTGTAACCCAGTCTCTCGATTGCGCCCGCTCTTTTTGCTTCGTTCTTGTGATAGGCATCTGTTAACTTCTCGCTTGATCCCATTGCAGCCCCCAACAGCTTTCCAAAGGAAACCTCGGGCGTGGCATTCGTCCAAGGCATTCATGATTTCCTCGCAACCTGCAAGCTTGTCAGCAGCTGTACTACGGGGCTGTCGGTACATGGGTCGAAGCAAAATGAGGGCGATGCGCCAATTGAACGGTAAGAATGGCACGGTCGCCTTGCTGGTGCTTTTGAGGAGAGTCGTACCAACATTGTCCTTGGTATGCAAATGTGAATGCATTGTGACTTATCCAGCAAATGCCACCGATCCTCTAGTTGCTGCAGATGTAGTTGAAGGTAGGTCGTTTAATACATAGAGTTACCTCAGAATTGATGCTCAACCCTGTGGTAAAAGGCGAAACCAGCGCAAAGCGTCGTACTTTGTAAACCTGTAAAGATTGACTTGTGTGATGCGACAGGATTACATGTGCAAGAAGAGCTGCTAAATTCAGCAGAAATTAGCGCTGCTTTTGGCTGCTTCTATCGGTGCCACTGTCATACAGTAATTATTACAGAGTACTGTAATTCTATGTATCAATTTCTTGGCAAACCACCTGAATTTTGTTAAGTATTAAGTCAACCTACCCAGATTTGGACCACCCTAGATTTGGACCATTTTTCACACCAAAAACAGCCGGTAACGGCGTCGTATTATTCTATAATATTAC
>LCWF01000115.1:397-89179 GCA_001006345.1 Phaeomoniella chlamydospora | reverse complement strand
ATATCATATCATATCATATCGTACAGTATCAGGAATTATGCATGTAAATATTAAGCAAGTAAGCAAGCAAGTAATTAACTACAGGATATTGAATAATCCCATCCCATGAATTAAGTTAACTTAGTTGATTTTTTCATGAATTTGGATAAAAGTCGTAGCGATTCAGCGTGAAAAAAGCTGTATGACTGAAAAAGAAAGTCATTTCATCTGCACTGGCAGTGTGACTGATGCTGATACTGATATAGTTAGCACTGCATTCTTTATTTTTATTTATTTTTATTGCTTCTTTGTTGGGTAGGATGCAATTCAACAGCAATGAAAAGAAAAAGACATTGGGAAAGTGAGATAGATCCAGCTCATCTTACTTTCACACAAACAAGCACATCCACAATCTTGCCCTACTGTTCATCGTGTTTGATTTAAACAGCATTGCCTCCCTCCTTAGACGGGACAATAGGTCTTCTCTCCATCGTTCCCGTTTGGTGAATATGATGATGATGACCACCTTGACCATTCCCGACTCCAGTAGCGCCTCTCAAAGCGTGTCCGGCATCGAACGGCGCACCTCCGAAAGCCTCCTCGTAACCCCATCCCGCTTTTCTCGTGAAGACTGCTGTTTCAAAGCCACCTGCTCCTGGAGCTCCGGCGCCATAGGAGAACGGGGTATGTCTTGTCAAGGGAATGTGATTGAATCGGAAGTCCCAAACGCTGGCGTAAACCATTCGATATGCACTGAAGGCCATCATGGTTCCGATTATGGCACCTGCGAGAATGTCGTACCAATTGTGGAATTCGTCGATCGTGAGGGCTCCACCGATTAACACGGCGCCGAGAATGGGGGCGTAGATGGCGGCTAGTTTCCACATCGCGGGATGGTAGTTGCTGAAAACCTTGAGTTTGGCGTTGAGGTAAAGGTATAGGAAGACGAAGCCGGCGAAGGCGGCGGTCGCATGTCCGGATGGGAAGGACTCGAGGGAATCATTGATGTCGGACTCATCGCCAGTGCAGATTGTGCGGTCGTACATTATTCCTTGAAAGCCATTTCCAGTGCCTGTGGTGCCAGCTGGGATGTTGGGTTTGCAGACATCGAGGAAATGAGGTCGGAGACCACCAATGAGCCACTAGAGTTTGGAATTAGCATTGGGAGATCATGTGTGGTTGAAGTAGAGCGGAATCATGTACCTTCAAGAAGACTTGGAATACGGCCGCTGTGATCAGGGAGTAAAGGAGGCCGATGGTTGCATTGTTCATATCCTAGTGATGTCAGGCACGGAAGGGACGCAAAGGAAGGGTGAGAGTATACCCAGAATGATCTGACGCGAATCTGAACAAACAAGAATACGACGATTGGGATCAGAGCAGCGAGGAGGGCGGCAAGCCAAATAGGGATGATCTCATTTCTCTTAGGATATGCAAACTCTGGGTAGACGATTTCACCATCACTGAAATAGATAGGGAAAGATCGCGTTGGAGCCGGTCTGGCCTGAGAGTCTAGTGTTAGCTACTATGGTTGCCCCGTAGTCTTCGGCATCTGACGACTCACCATGTAGATACCAAGACCAACGGCGCCGAGGATGATCATGGTGAGGATATCCAACCAGGTCATACTCAGCCATTGTCTGAAGGTGGGACGACGATTGAAGATACCCGACTCGGGATTGAATGGCTCGTGCGTCTTCGGTTGATGATGGCGACCATTGTTGTTTGTTGTCGGTAAGGTTGAACCATCTGCTTTGGCACGACGAGTGAATAGACCCATGATGAGGTTGGGGTTTGAATTTCTGTCCGGAACGATCAAGGGATCTGAAGTTCAACTGCGAGAGCGAGAAGCTTGCGAATCCAAGATACCCTGAGTGGGCTTCTCTGATGTAAGGGGAGGGTGAATGGGAAACAAGGTCAGAGGATGGGATCAAGATTCAGAAAGATACTTTACGCTACCTTTTTATCCTCGTCGTGACAGTGCGTCTGAAACAGGCGAAAACAATGTTGGTCGATTAATTATCACATTATGCTTATGACGAAATCGTACCTACTGCACTTCAGCACTACACGAACCGTGTGTTTTGCATCAACAGGGACGAGTGACCGCGTGTACGAGAGAGAGACGGGAATACGTGAACAGGGCACATTGGTTCAATACCCAAGTACGGATCCCCAGGGGCTTCAATTTACCAACTAAAGAAAGGTAGCGGGTTGCTTGAACTGATCAAGCCTTACCAAGACTGCTCATTTCCTTTATCTAAAAGAAGCCAAGTTGGGCAAAGGCATCCTCACTAGGAAATGATGGTACTGTACTGTACTGTACTGTACCACAGTGTGTACTCTGAGTACTCTGAGTATGGGCCAAAAAAACTTGGAACGGATGGCCGCTAAACTGTTGCATTGTCCTGATTGTGGAGAAAGGCTTGGCTGACGTTGGTGGGGAACATCATAATTACTACTATGTCATTATGTACTCCGGAGTTCCTACTCTGTATACTACTCTAAGTACAGAGTATAGGTACATGTACTATCTCGAGTACAGTGGATGCAATGTCCATGTATGTTGCCCTTGAAAAGAACATCATCATCATCATCATCATCATCATCCTCATCCTCATCCTACACCACTAAGAATCCATCAACCCCAGGAATCGGACAGAGTCAGTCCAATGCCTACCTTGTCTGTCGAGGTCCAAAGTGATGGTAGAACTTGGTTAAGTTGAATGGGGTCATGACAGCTAGCATCGCCCCTTCAATCGTTGACCTGCAGACTACGCGTATCAATGGAATTCTTACGTCCTACGGGATGAAAGTGCTGTGGTGAGCTGCATGGAAGCATGACAAGATACATAAACCTTTTCAAGCTGTGCGTTCCACGGCTATCTGTCAAGCATACAAAAATCATCGTTCTCTTCTCGACATACTAATTATCAAACAATTTCAAAAGGGTATCGGGACGCCATGCACCAATCGCTAAATCCCTATGGTATGCTTCCCTTACCCTTGGTATGTCCAGGTCGGGAAAATAGGCAGTAAGTGCTGTACAAGAAATGTAGACTTTGCGTTACAAATGAGCCGCCCCTCTCATTCAAGTCACCTGGCAGTCACAGGTCTCATCCGGCCATCTTTTCAATACCCGCCGGGAGCACTGATGTCTCGAATTCCGCCGACCAATCCTCTTCTCGCACTCCCGGGTACATGACCGACGTCTTTTCTCTTCATACTCATACTTCTTGCACGGTCCCTTCGCGCTCGAATCTGTGCCAGTGCTGCCTCTCGGCTGATCGGGGTCCCCGGCATATTCAAACCAGGGGTTCCAGGAGTTCCCGGCGTCATAGCACAAGGTTCGGCCCCTTCGTGATCACGCAAGGGAACGGTAGTGGTAAAAGTCATGGTGTGGGAGAGCACGTTTTGAGTCATGGGCTTCTCTGGTGTTTGAAAGCAGGCATCCTCGGCGGGGGAATTGGAGAGATGTAAATGGACATCTGCTTGCTGAAAAACTTCCTTCTGCTGGACTTCTGTCCCTTGGGCTGTGTCCTGATCTAACAGATCTTGTGCAGCTTCACTCGAAGAAGCGTTGGCCAGTTCGTTGGGCTGAGTGATATTGAAGAGTTCCTGGTCAAAAGCTTCTTCCACACCAGGAAGTTGCTCTGCTGCAGCTTGTGACGAGGCTGCTGAATGGAGCCTCTGTTCACCGGTCATAGGCATTTCTGTAGATGTGGCCTCTACATGCAATGCTGGCTCTGCTGGCTCAGGATTCTCGTTCACTGCGTCTGGCTCGGTGTCTGTGTTGTGGTGCTTCTCCATCTCGGCTTCATCATAGGCAGCGTTATCATCTCGGGAGTCTTCAAGGGGTTCTTTTTCTGTCTGCTTCTTGCGCTCTGCAGACTCTGCTCGCAATTTATTGTCGTATTCGACGTCGTGTACAAATCGCTTTCCTTCTTTTTCTGCTCTTCGGCATGCACAGCAATTGAATTGGCACTCCATGTTCATGAAATGTACCAGGTCCTCAGCTTCTAGCCTGCATCGTTTTTCCCACAACAGCTCAGCTTTGAGATCTTCGAAGCGATCTTCTAGAGCAACATCCTCGGGGTCGTCTAGAGTCGACTTGAAGAATGTTTCGCGTCGTCCTTTAAGTGGTGCTGAAAATGTTGTGAATACCTCGGCTTCTAAAGCTGTTGACAGGAGCGGTCTCTCAAATCGGTTTCGTCTGCGTGGCGCTTCGGAGGATTCCGAGGTCTCGACTTCCTCAACCGGTCGCAATATCTCTTTGTCTGGCTCTTGAGTTTGTTCCGTAAGTAGATGCCCAATATGCAGTTCATCGACTTGCTGATGCAAACAATCTGATTCTTTGGATGACTGCGCCGATCGCAGCTCTTCTTTTAAGGCTTGCATCTCTTCCGTTAACCCAGCTAACGTGTATGCGCGCTCAAAAGCTTCTTGTCTTGCTTTGTCCTTCTCGAACTTCTCCTTCTGTATAGTAGACTTGAGATTCCTGTTCTCAGATCTAGCCTCTTTCAGATCTTCTTGTAGCTTAACGAGAGCAGATCCGGCTCGGAATGCATCCTTTCTAGATCTCTTGATCTCTTTTTCATACACGTGTCTCTCATGAGCCTGGCGCTCTTTTGTGCTCTGCAATTCCTCCATCAAAGATTCAAGTCGCTCGCTGATTCTACGCTCTCGTGCTTGTGCTTGTTCCATTTCTCCTTGTAGCTCCCTCAGCGCCGACTCGGCTTCTTCTCGACCAAGGATAGCGCGTTGAAGAGCCGCAGTTGTGGAATTGCCATGCATTTGTTGAGGCGAGCTGATGCTAGATTTGCTAAGGTTATTGAGGAAAGCAACTTTGGATTGTACATCGGATGATGCTCGATGGTGCTTGGACTCGTTCAGGTGAGTCGGTAATGATGGCGAGTGAGGCAATCGTTGCTGATTGATGCGGTCAGGCGACACGGGATGCAGAGCACCCCCAGTCATTGGTACTTTGAATGGGCTGGGAGGATCCATGGCTTGATTTTCTATCACCATGGCTGCTATCGTTGCATCAATGATGTTGTGCCTAGGTCTTTGTAATCTGCTATGATAATAATGATTTGCAGTCTCGGTGTCGCGATTTAGAATTTGCGCGATTTGAGATGCAAGTGTTTAACCGCCAAAACGGTCGCCGAGACCGTTGGCAGGGCAACTGTGACCAACTTCTTTAACCACCATCCTAGCTAGCCACACGCTGAGATCTGACCAATTATGGCATAGAATACATGAACACTATATTAATTGACTGACACTTGATTGATTATGGATGACAGCTTGCTGAAAATTCTTCATTTCATCCCCTATATCTCAATACTAATATACGGAACAGGGTACTTGAGCTTGCCTCTCCAGTGACCATAAATGGCGGTGCATCGCATTTCATCTCAGGCGGAACGTCTCCGCTGACCCAAATCATCCCACGCTCACCTCGATAAAAAGTCGATTCAGAGCAATTGCCCAGTAATGATGGGACAGGGTATCTAGAGCAGATCCATGAGTGCCTACAAATTGTTTTGCATTTCATCAAGTCCCTGTGGATGATCCGTTACCTATCATTATCTATCGTAGATACTTCTCAATCAGCCAACCATCTTGGACCAAGATGCACGAAATCATATCCCTACAGCTAGGCCAAAGGAGCAATTATTTGGGAACCCATTTTTGGAATACACAGGTGATTTGCACCAAACATATCTTAGGATTCATTTTCTCATAGGTACAGGAATCGTATTTCACATATTCTGAGAACGAGGAGTCCGAGGTAGATCCCAATATCCTTTTCCGGCCGGGAATCGGCGTCGATGGGAGCGAGACATTTACACCTCGTACGCTCATATATGACCTCAAAGGAGGGTTTGGGACCTTGAGACAGTACAATGCACTCTACGAAGCTTCACAGGATGCTGGACTTGTTCAAGGTCTATGGTGAGTGCGTCAACCTCGAGGAATGATCACTGCAACTCATCATCCTAGGGACGGCAATACAGTTGCGCACAGACAACCGACTATCCCAGCACACCAATATCAACAGAGCCTAGAACTTGGTGAACCAGCTCCTCCACTGACGGCAGATTCAGTGCGATATTGGTCAGATTTTAACAGAGTCTTTTTCCATCCAAAATCGATTGTCCAGCTCAACGAGTATGAGTTGAATTCTCAGATATTGCCATTCGAAAATTGGGCCGCAGGTGAAGATCTCTTCCGTGATATCGACAAGGAAGTTGATATTCTGGACCGTGATCTTCGGCCCTTCGCTGAGGAGTGTGATCAAATTAGTGCTCTCCAAATCTTTACAGGGGCCGATGATGCTTGGGGTGGATTTGCGTCAAGCTACATTGACAATATCAGAGATGAATACGGCAAAGTCAGCTTATGGACGTTTGGATTAGAAGAAAATCAAAAAGATAGACCTCGACGAGAGAGGCTTCTACGGTCCGAAAACGCTGCAAGAACGCTTCACTCTATCGCGTCCCAGTCATCGGCATATATTCGCATTGCTAATCCGGCTCCAATAATACCATCATACGTTCACCTCCTTCAAACATCCGATTGGTACACATCTGCATTGACGGGCATGGCTATAGAGTCGCTTACATTCCCAACACGATGCCGTGTTCGACGCAGCAACATCGCCGATTTTGAGGCCATTCTTAACGTGGAAGGCAATCAAAACATTCATGAACTTTCCGCGAAGGTCGCCATTACGGGACAAAATCAGTTGAATGATTGTCAGAATGGGACTATTCATCGACCAAGTGACAGCTCGCATGAACTCGACATTCGCTTTGCTCCCGAGATCAACGACGTGACTTCGCCTTCCCATGGTCAGGTCCGCGACTTCGGACAAGTACTGGTGTCACGTGGTTCCCAATTGGAGGCCAATGGGGCGAATGAGGGTATTAAGGACTCGGAAACAGTCATCGAAAGGTATTCTGGCACCGCTTGAAAACACTGTTGATAATCTATTGGCGTTATTTGCTTGAACAGATGAGCTGACTTTTGCTATCATACAGATTTTCATTCCGGACCCCTTTTCCACTTCTCGACAGTTTCCCGCGCGACTTATTACGAATTACCCATCCGCCTAGTGCAGTCAACATCAAGAGCGCTTTGACAACTACATCGAAAACTCAAACCCGAATAGAAGCTCTGCAGCGCATTGTCGGCTTCTCAACGGCAGTTGAAGATCGCGAGACGTTGTACAGTGGGCTTGCATCCCTAGCTGAGGCTTACGATAGCGGGTGGGCAAGCGATGGTACTGACGAAGATGACTGAACCACGTCGACCTCGATGAGCCTTCCAGGACGGAGACTGTCGAGTAGAGTGAATATAGGCGTTGATAAGAGGGCTATCTAGGTTAAGTACCATGGACTGTTGAGGCTAGGGTCCCGACCTGCAGTCGCTAGGAAAAGATCCTTCGATGAGATGGTGTGACCATTGCCCTATACCGACTCCCTTCATCCTTGCGGTGGGAGTCTACCAACTCGTTCTGTCGAAGAAAGAGGAGACTGTCCAGTAGCCATTCTTGCCATTTCACGATCAAGCTCACTGACCCTGCGATCAATGAACATTTCAGGTGCTGCGAAACTGTGCGCATTCGTCATATCGACTGCTGGCTTCGAGGGATCGACGAAATCATAGACCTCGAAACCTGTGCACAGCGGATCGACCCCAGCATTGCTCTTAGACCGAGGACTGCATCGGAGTGATGGTGACCTATCTGCCTTCTCGGCCGCGGTAGTGAATGGATTCCCATCCAGAGTGACAGAACCACGGTTTGGCGCTTTGACGAACGACACCAATCGACTGAGCACAGCGTACTCCAGCTTGAGCTTGATAGCGTATACGACACCTTTCAGCGCGACCTGCAGAATATAAAGATTCGCATATTCCAGGCCCACCAACCCACAATCCATAACCATAATCAAAACATTGATTGTCAGCAATTGAACCATGAACTTCCTCGTATTATCCGCCAAGCTTCCTTTCAAAATTCTAAGCGCCTCTCTGACATAAATACCCGATAAAATGAACTCCTGTATGCAAAACCCCGTCATTTGAATCTTTTCCATAATCCCATATGCCCTCATAAAACCCGTTTGAATCGAAGAATTTGCCGCGTTGCTCCCGAATGTCAAAACCGAAGTCGGAATATGCAAGATGAACGCATCGACCACAATCATCCATAATAACCACCTCAACAGTTTCCGATCGTTGTTCACCACCAAATGTAACCTCGACCACAACACGACACTTTGGCCCGTGACCATCGTCCACCAACCGATCGTCAACAACACCATGCTGAACCAAACGCTGTCTCCTCGTGCGATATTGAAAAATTTGAGCAGGAACCCGAGCGCATAGGGAATCAGGCCGGTGGAAGCGATTGCCATGGACCAAAAGTACAGACCACGAAAGCGGGTGAAAGTGACGAGGAGAAGGACAAGTAATTCGATGGCATTGTATAATGTAAAGGCACAAAAGGTTGAAATGATGATTTTCCAGGCAAGTGAGGAGCCGTCATCTGATATGATCATTGTTAGAGAGGTACATGATAGAGGCGATGACGGTGACCAGTTGCAGGTGGAATTGGAAAAGGCATGACGACGACTATGCCATGGGGGCTGCATTGGAAAGGTTTGGGGAAGAATAAATGAACGAGCAGCATGAGAGGCAGAAGGAGTAAAGAGAGAAATGCAAGAGTTTGTGCCATGATCTCTTCCCGTTTTCGGTAATAACCGAACTTCAGCTGAGATCAGCCCCGAAACAAGAAACCAGGTACCGTAGATATCCCAAGCAATAAAGCAGATAGAGTTCGCGCCCCCAAGACCCGAAGAACTGGCATACACGCGTCTTCTGTCCTTTTGGGGCATACGATCGACAAACGTCCAGTGTTGAATGGAGTATCATTACTGAGAACAACAAAAGAACAGAGGTGCGTAGCTCCAATCATTACGGAGAAGCGAGAGAAACCAGGGAACTGTGGAGGGGGAAGAGAGGGGGGTGGTCACGAAAGGAAATGTATTCGAACTTACATCCACCCGCTATACCGAATCCGGAAGATTGACTCGATCCTTGGGACACATTGTTATATGACGAAGGAACTGCGTTTTTGGGAAAATACTGTGGACATCATTCACCGATGATATAGCTTTTATTTTTCGACCCCCGGAAATCTAGCCAGGAGTCGAAGATGAATGGCCTGTTCGAGACTCAGGGATGGAAGAGAACATGTGATCTAGGAGGAAGGGCCCGGAATCGAGAGTCGTTGCCCATAGGAATCCGCAAAGACGGCTTTAGAAGGAGAGAGAAAAGCCTTTTGAGTTCTATGGCATCCAAGCCATCCTCCAATCGTTTTATCTCCTCTTCTGGCCTCTCGTCGAGTCTCCCCCAAGACCCTAAGCGGGAATATGAGCGGATCGTGCTGCAAATTTGACCAGACGTAAAAGTGAAGGATTAGTAGAAAATCTGTGCCTTCGATTTTCCAAAAAGCTCTCAAATCAACTCGAATGCATATATACCACATTAAATTGGAAGAAGAAGAAGACAAGAAAGGAAACATAAAATAATTTCTCAATATCTACAACCTCACCACAAGAGGGGTAGGGTGAAAGGGTTTGTGGGTTGGGAAACTCAGCTACTCACAACAACTGCACCACACACTACATGCAGCCCCGAAACCGTGGGGGAAGAGTGACCCGAATCAAGCCAGAAACCCAAGACATTCAACAAAACGAGAAAACCCTCCATGGAGTCCAGCATTTTCGCACCCGGATGAGGTTTGGGCATGGCGGGCCAACCACATTTGATGTCATCGGAAGGGTCTTTTTCGGTACTGTACTTTTACCTGACTCGTGGAGAACTCGAGCGAAGAGGGTCAGAATTGAGTTTGTGGTCAATATGGATGAGGAATGGTGTATCCGAGGTTTCTTGGGGCCCACTTTGGGGGGGCTTTTTCCGGGAAAGGGATTTCTTTTGTCTTTACGAATTGGAGTAGGTTTTTTTTTTTTTTTTTTAAATTTTATTTAATTACAGTATTGTTATTGTTATAAGAAATATGTGTGGTGTCGTATGAGTTTGCTCAGTCAGGTGTATTTTTACGAGGTTTTGTACGTAATATTCCATTTCATAGTTAATAGGGCTGCTTTTTGTGTAGTTAATTAACTAACTATACAACAAAAGTAATTACGTTAGTTACAGTACTTCGCTATTCAGCGGCGACTCTGCACCTAGCCTTGGCACCCATTTGGGACTGTGACTTACCGCTTTACTTCTGTAACAAACAGACCTTTATAGGCAAAGCATGCCCAATCCAGGGCCTGCCCTAATAGGCTGGATTATTGGCCTGACTGTTTACTGCTTTGGTAGTCGTGCCAGGTTGCTTAACCTAGTTTTAGTTAATTAGCCATATTAACCGCTTCTGGATCGGTGTAAGAATAAATCAATCAATCAAACCTGGCTTATAGAAAATCCCAACTTTATCTGATAGTTGATAATAGAACGTCAGATCACCCCCGAACTTCCTCAGTGTACAGGCATTTATCCAAATTTCTCCTCTGCTTCACTTTGCAGACTCTAGGCCGTTTCTAATGATTCGATATTTTGCGATAAGTGTTTGAGAAAGCATGTAGAAAGTGCTAAGATATGTACTTTCCTCTTAACGTTGTAGATCGATAAAATGTAGATAGTATGAGCTGGCTGGTTAGGGCCTGTGGAAATCTTGAGGCTGGTGTGGTAAAGAGTGAGCCCAGGTCTACAGCCTAATTTTTCTGTCGTACAATTCGAAGTCGTGATGACAGACCCCAATTACCAACTCTTCGTGGATCTCTCGATTTGCTGCTTCCTTTGTTACAATCTCAATGACCTATGTAGAAGACTTTTTCTTTGCTTCGAGCTTCATCAACAAATTGATGCACCTAATCCTTGCTTCCCAAGGGGAAAATAGCATTCCAATTCGTTCGGGCTTGCATCATGCAATGAAACGCCAATTGACACTTGGCCATCTAGGAATGGACCAGAGCAACTCAAACAGAAAAAGATTTATGCACAATATTCGAATCATGCTATTGAAGCTGTAGATGACTGCCGCTACGGCTCTCTTTCTTTAAATGAGTGAGTCTTCTAAGATCAAGACTTCATCTAGCTAGCAGTATAAGTCCCAGGGTCATTCCAGAACGAAAATGTGCCATTACGTCGACACTGTTTTTGTCTATTCCTGTTGTACCGCAAAACACAGGGTGACTAACCGAGCCTATTCAATCTGTGCCAATCCAAATCCTAGAGGACTGGAACGTCAATGTCAAAATGCTACTCCCGATCCAAATGTGGCGCTGGGTTCCACAAAACGGAACCAGGAATGCCCGGTGTGCAAAGGCGAACGACCAGAAATGGTTTCGGTAAGCTTGTCTGAACACGTCGTCCAACGACATGAGCCTAATTGTCCCAGACTTACCTCTAAAACCAACTCTCTCGAAAGGTGGTTACAACTGCACCAGGTTGGAGCCATACTGCTAGAATAAATGCAGTGATGAGGCTGGCAAAAGTAGCCAGTATTGTCCGATTGTTGGCATTGGTGGACTTGTGTGGCCCCATTCGTTCGGCCTGAAGTGATTCAAGGGCGGCGACAACCTCGTTCGCAGAATGATAAGTGCCATGCCAGCAATTTTGGATGATTTCGGCAACTGGAAGGCTTTTGACGTCTGGAAAGCACTGGCATTTGTAATTTTGCTCAACTATCTCGTCGGGTTCATCTTGATAAGGCCGCATGGTCGTCCAGATTTCATAGATAGTTGAACCAAGTGCGAATAGTTCGCTTTGAATGGATGGGTTCTTGTGAGTATCGTCCCAACGTTGAGATCGGCATTCGTAACCAACATTAGCTGGCTTTCCGTGAATTGAGGAGCCCCCAAAGTCGCCCAACTTGATCTGGTCGCATTTCAGAAGGATGTTGTGACACCCGATATCTCCTTGCACGATATTTTTTTGGTGTATATACGCCACGGCCTCTGCAACTTGCGTAGACCACTTTAGAGCCTGATTGTGCGACGGAGCCTTCTCCTGCTCGTGAAGGTCTAGTAGACGTTTTCGGAGCGGTTCACCGAACCTCTCTAGAACAATTCCTCGTTGGACCGAGGAGATAAATTGACATATTCGGGGATGAGATCCCAGATGCTGGTACACGGATCTCTCGGTCTGGAGATCTTGAAGGCTTTCGTCGGTGGCGTACTTATTGTCGTACGTGGGAGCGATCTTTACGACAGTATGCTCATCAAGAGAATATACAATGCCTGAGACTCCAAACCCAAGCCGCTCGAGTCCGGAGGTCGGAAGAACTGGTAAGGAAAATTCATCTTGCATGATATAGCAATCACAAACGCCCGTATTCATAGAGTTCTAGTAGAACAATAGTCAATGTAAATGGAGACGATCTTATGTGAAAAGATACAAAAGGTCTCTCCGTGTTCACGCCCTGACAGTCACACCGGATCCGCAAGCTAACCGCTTTTAGTAAAGGGGCGGTCAGGGCACGTGGCCGAGAATACGAAAGCTGTAGCGCACCTTGATATCTCGCTATTATTACTGGGCAAGTTTGTCACGTTGCTTACCGCTCAGGCTGGCCTGTGGTAACAAGGAAGTGCGGCTTCTTGTTTGGTCTATGATCAGTGCTTAACTGGTGATTTGGCCTTCTAGCTGCTGGAAAATTGTTGAAAGAGCTTGGCTGGTACATATACCCACATTTGAGCAAGGATGGATGGAAACCGTATTTGGTAAGTCCACCCACCCAGTTTTGCCGCACCCTAGATATGCCGCGAATGGAACTACAGATTGTTGCTGAGTTTGGGATGACTCGTTTCTAGCTTGCGTATGGATCGCAATGAGATTCACCGATAACGTTGCCTTTTAACCTGCCTCAGACTGTAACGTACGGTTGGATTTGCGTCTTCAGGACAGGTTTAGAACTACACAGAGCCAAATTGGGCACTGAAACGAGAGGTGTTGTCCTCATCTGTCTCTCTTCCTTGATATCTCCCTAATTTCCTGTGTTCATCGTCTATCGTCTACATGACCTGCATTCCATTCCTTCTCGATAAGTACATGAGTTCATCTAGATTGTGCGACTGCTGCGAGGTTGCTTGTCGTCCAGAGAGTGAACCAGACAAGGAGGTCTGGGACATAACTTCTCGCTGTGGACAAGGCTATATTGACAAGAATGGCGTCTGGGTCTGAGGTTCGGATTTGGGACACGGGAATGCTCCAACAAGAGAGGAGTATCGCCGACATTTTCTGGGTATGCTTTCACATATGCATGCATACAATTCGAAAGGCGGTCCATCTACCCTTAGAGCCTCATCATCCTCCAGCAATCTTGAGACCGCGACGCACGTCCAGAAACTCCCTTCAACTAGGTCTACACTCCATCCTCGTTCCTCAGCTCAAGATATAAATGCGAGCTGGCGAAGTCCGCCAGCCAACAGCAACTTGCTTGCCTGTGACAAACCAGGTAAACAAAACATAATATATGACTTATCGCGTTATCACATTCTATATATATAGGGTCAGGTAGGGTTCCTGCCCAGTGCTGGACAGAGTTTTAACGCGGTAAGTAGTTTATTCAACAAAAGATATCTGCTGGTAGATCTAGCTTATAGAAAGCTCCCGATGGCATGAGAGCCCTATCGCAGAAGCCAGAGCCAGATACAGCTGCGGAAAGCCTCACGGCTCTCGCTGCCAGAAAGAACGAAATCAATATTGTTTTCGAACGGGAGGAGAATATACCAGCTGTCGGCGAAAAACGGACCGCTGGTACGAAGAACGTAGAGGTCTCCGCTACCAAGGAGAGTGCCTTCAGTACTATGGAGATTAATTCCAATCCCAGAGGGGTAGTTGTCTCTAATTCTAAGGAGCAAGATACCACAGGAATCAAGAAGCCAGGAAGGTCTCCTATCGTGAAGAAAGACACTCTCAGAAAGAAGTCTGGGGGGCCTTCTGGCAAGAAAGATGTCAAGTCCTCTGGTCCCAAGTGAGAAGGGACCCTCATTATCAACAAGGTGGAAGATGTTGTCGTACCGGAGTCTCTTACCGGAAGGCGACAACCCTCTCTTACAAGAAAGGGAATAACGTCGACTGAGAAACAAGTCAAACAAGGGAAAGGATGAAGGTGCCTCATAGTTAGAGACGCACTATTGTCAGTGGATCCCGGGCCACGTGGATCTTCCTTGATATTTTTAACATATGGCTGGGAATTTGGTGAATCAGGGACGGCTGCTGCTTTGAAGCTCATTGACAAGGAAGGCCCAAGTATTCCCAGTTTGGAGATATGAAGCAGAGCGCTGGGCAGGTGTACTTCAACCTAAAGTTAATTCACATGTTGTAGCCTGGGTTAATCTGAGCTCTTTGACACCGGACAACATGTCTTTTCAGGACCGACTTGGAAGGATTGATCTTAGCATGAAAGAAGGGCTTCAACGCCAGTAAACTGCCCCAAATTTCACGTCAAAAGTAGGCGAAGGTGTTGTCTACCCACCTTGGACACAATATGACCGTTCTATCTGACATAATGTCGCGCATGAATGGAGGGGTTCTATCCAGGCTTTCGGGATGTGTTTTCAAGTACCTCTGCCATCATGGAATAGAACCGAGATATTTTCTGTGGTATAGTGATTTTGTGATGGGACGTTGGTCATATGACCTTAAAAAGCGTGAGTTGGTCGCGCGGCAGACCATGCTCCTGCTGTCTCCCCCCTGTCACGGTCTAGTCCGGCCTCCCCATCAGGCTGAGTATCACAGGAGATTGAGATTTGTACTGGAATATTGCTAGGGTGTACAACTCCGAGTATCTGGCGCTCTTTGGTGCGCTTTCAGGGCCATGATATGTCGAAGACGAATATGGAGCTCTTCGGCTCATCCAATAAAATAGGAAGAGCTTCGCAGATGGAGGTCTTAATTAAGTTATGTTTGGGTACACACTAAGGAGTTTCCAGTTCTATCGCGCCTGTCACCTAAGTCTACCGCGATGTAGGTGCTTTCTCGGTTGCCTCCAACCACTCGTGACGGATCTGCAATGTCTACTCTAAGTAAAGTCCCTAATCAACAAGCACTCAGTCACCGGCTATTGCAATTTCTCTTGTGGATGGTGGGGTGGTCGTTCTTCGTTCAAGTCCGACTAGAGAGCCAATCCCTGCGAGAATCTACGTCATCGGGTTGTAGGACATCCCACGCCATAACAGCTGGAGCATTCTCCATTGGTTTCTCCTTCGGCAACCTATACGGAGAATGTCGACTCCAAGATGTTGTCTGATACCACCCTGGGATCGCCGCCTTCACACAAGGACCAATTGACCCCAACACATTCTTCAATCAGAAGCCGAGTCGACCCGCTCACCCCCTTCTCCGACAAGGACATGGGTTCTACGCAAAGATCCGCTGACCCTTAGCGACTATGAAGAGGTTCATAATATTGGCTGCTCTAAGTCTTCCATCTTCCCAAATTAAGGTGCCGGGCACGAGGATATACCCCGTCTTACACAAACGGCAAATTGGCGTCATCTGTCAAACGCAACATCCACATGAGAACTAGAACACAATCAATCTCATTGGCTGCCTTCATGCATGTCAGGCATCGACCAAGTCATTGTGGCAGAGGACATTCAATCGAGCATTGGGTCTGATCCAAAATATCTCACACGTAGGGATCAAAGTTGAAGATAAGATGGCTACAAAGATATTGCTGTACGACATTGGGCAGATTTGTGTACGCCACAAACACACCACCCTCCTATCAAAGTTTGGATCGACGCGTACTATTTGTTGAAATCCAAAATGTGTGTTGCCAGGGCGTTCCCGCCTCACATAGCCAACTAATTTAGGTTTGATCGTCATAGACAGAGCGCATGATCACCTACCAGGCTATCCGTATGTCGACTACCGCCCATAATATAAGGTCGGAAGCAACCCAAGGTCCTGAGAGTGATTGCAATCTCTATCTTGCCATCGAGTCATGAATCAACAGCGCACTGCGTACAAAGCCACCAGAGCAGCCTCTCTAGAAGGTATTTGGCTGTTTTTTTGGGTGAAAGACTGTTAGCTGATACGAACTCAGATCCATCCAGGATGCCGATAAAGATGAGAAATACACAGGACTCCGGGTCAAGGTATAATCTATGCCATCTTTGCTCAATGAAATCTTCTGACATGCAATGCATCCTAGGAGTCGTACCAGTTTCTCGAGTTCGAGAGAAGTGGTCATTCACCAAAGCGAGATACGAGGGTCTAGGAATGAGCGAAAGGTGAGCACAATCATGGGCCCATCCAAAAGATCCCAATGCTCATTTCATTTAGGACAGTCAGGGAGGACATCAGACATTATCAAAGACCTCTATAATTTTGCTTGGTGAGTTTCTCTTGATTTCACTGAAACAGCTTGCTGATCAAACCCAGCAAATGGCAAAAGGGGCCAGGTGGCTCTTACAAGCAGCACTCCAAGCAGTGGTCTGCGCAGAGCAAGTGTTGGATCGTGAGGCTCCCTTTGTCCTCTTTGGCAATGATTAGCGAATGAGGCAAGACTCGATGGTACGGAAAGAGAAGCGGTTCGAGGAAATGTATAATATTTGCTATTCATACTGGGAAACAACTCTGGGTTTTGGGAATTAGCTTTTCGCTTCTGTGGATGATGGGCTATGGAGCCAACCTTGAATCAGGGGAGATAGGTCATGGAGCCAACTCTCGGCGCCTGAACATGTCCGGAGACCTAGAATATCAAGTGTATCAGTCAGTACAGCGATGCTCGATGCTGTAGCACGATATGTAGCACGATAGCTAGTTGAGCTCTGATTGGGTGAGGCGTGAGACAGCATTCGTCGTGATCAAGGAGACAGCCGGTTGGCTATCCGAACACATCGTTCGTACTTCTGCTCCATCAAATTGCCCTCTACTCTGAGTCTTGAGTGTTCTTTTCAAAACTGTATTATCGTCTATCATGGCATGTAGTTAGCTTTCCCTTGTCACAGAACAGCCGAAAAAAGTATTGATCTTCATTGACGATCCGAAGCGCTGTCGATCTTGCTTCACTTCTAAATAGGATTCAAATAGTAGTTGTCCTTGATACTTGAAGAGCTATTGTGGCAAAAGTGTTCTACCATCGGCTTCTTCCTGTAGTGTAGTATGGCGTGTTGGATGGAAAAAAGGGTCAGCTTAGGTATTTATAAGGAATTTAGATACGTGGTGTAGTGGTGATGGATGCTCGTGCGCTCCTTGACAGCTCACGATTGCCGGCGCTTATTTTCCAGGTTGTTATCAATACTGTACGATAAGCTTACCATCTTTAGTAATGCTACTGTAATTGAATTCCCACCAAACCCATCAGAACTTGTTCACCATAAAAGACGATGAGATGGTACATGTAACATGTAGCAATCATCTACCTACAACATTTTCTCGAATGGTCCATAGGCGGTATCCCAGGCTATATTCACACAGCAAATCATGAGACTACCGATGGCTCGACCCACAGCACCCCAGATTCGACAGTGCTGTACTCAGCCTGGGCGAGGCCGATCGTCAGCGCTGAACGCCTTGATGCGAAGTGAAGCTGCTAAGCGTGTTCCTACTGGTTGCATAGTGCTCTTTCTCGCAGTCTGTGGCTCTCCCTTGTGGACAACCGACTTCCATGAATGGCTGTCGGAAAGTCCACGAACACCCAAACCCCGAGTTCATCGACTTCAAGAACGGTGGTACAGATTAAGCCCTATCTAACCTGATTTCGGGTTGTTATCATACGTACTGTAAGCCGAATGAATACCTGGAGTTCTCTATGCTACGACTCGGACCAAGGCGTACAATAACGAAGAGGCTGCAGCCTGATAGTGACAAACCGGTGTTCAACCCCCCTCTTTTATTTGAGGGCTATTGAAAAATACCTTCCCTCCACTTTCTTAGCCTCGTCCAATGCTTTCCCCGATTCATAATGCATAACCCTAGTTGTCAACGACGACATTCTCATTAGAGGTTTCGTGCCGGATGGCCAACGCACCTGCCTGTCACTTACCGAGATGGAGTGTGACCAGTCACTCCCTCCATACGACCCTTCCGATTCCTTTCGAAGGAAGGCTGCCCCATCCCAGGGCCAAAGCATAGTCAAGGTCAGATGACGCTCAACGTATACATACTTCCCGAATCCTCGCTGCCAGTAACTGGTCATCACATGGAACCCTTTAACCAGCAAGGCCTTTTGATGACGTACATGTCACTAGAAGGCGAGCGAGTTCACCCATTTTCATGTTTTCTCTTCTCTCTATCTGGTATCCCTAAGGTAAGTAAGGCTACCTGCGAGATCTGACAACCAAGTATTCCAGGCAACCACCTGCCTGTCCCCGTCTTTTACGCTTTATGCGCTACCAGCGACTCTCAAGCATCCGTCGCAATGGTTCTCATGCCTTTAAAACACTTTCCATACCATTACAGTCCTCATTCCTTCCACCCTACGCCTACCTCAAACAGCCCCAGAGATCTAAGTAAGGAATACCTCTTCCAAGTACCTAGACACATTTCCACCAGACAAGTAACTCAGAGAGCAAGAAATTAAGCAGGCCAACAATGTTCTCACTTGCCTATTGGATCTTGAGAAAGTACTCGGAGAGCTATTTAGTGATCCTTCAGATAGAAGACATGGTTAAGTGAAAGCTAGAGATTGACCTGACCGGTGTCTGGAACTTCGGCTTGTAGATACGTACCGGAAAGGGGCAAGGATGAGGGTTGGACGGTTGGTGGTACCATTGGTATTTTAGCTACCTACCTTACATGGGCGTTGTTAACCGGTCGGGATTATCGAATTGGATGTGATTTTCCAGTGATATTCTGCATTGTGAAGGGGGAAATATCCCCCGTATTGGAGGGATGGGTATCATTGTGAAACGACCTAGTTATATAATAATAATACAAAATCATAGGCTAAGATAGTCCGCCTCGTTCTCAAAATCGAACTAACATGCTCGGAAATACCAGAACAAAAGGCATTTAGTGCAGGCAGCTGATAATCTGTCCTTACATTCCCATCTCAACGTCCTCCCGTCGCCTCAAAAATTCTGCGTCCTCGAAATCGTTTTCAAAATCTAGTGCCATCCTCGTCTGCTGTTGCCATTCTCGAGAATTTTCTTGACCGACCATTTCCCAACTAGGTTTTCTTGTTTTCATATTCGCTGCCGCTGCCGCTGCAGCTCGACGAGATCGTGGCTGAGCGATGGCTCGAGAAGTCAAATGGTGATTACCGAGACTGCTTTCGAGTCCGATATTGGACGATGGTGGAGAGGACATGAGTGTGTTGAGGTCAGGCATTCTGGTATGGCTGAACGGGTACGATGAACCACGTCTGTGGTGAGTTTTGTGTTCCATGAAAGAATTGTCTGCCATCGGAACGGAGGGCAAGGGTGCATTGTCATCGTCACCATAGGCTTCGTCGTCCTCGATATCGTCTAGTATACGCTTGTTGGGGCGTGACGATGGGACTGACGAATCCGATGCGACAGTAGCGGCACTTTCCTGAGAAGATGGTGATGAGAAGGGGTCCTCTTGTTCTGCGGCAGAGAGGGTGATGGATGAATATGCGGACAAGTATGCTCCTCCGGGGTTGGGCGTGGGCTGGACGGCCAAGCCACCGACTTTGTGTAGTCCACAGAATGGTGCCAATTCTGTATAAGAAGTCGAGGGAGATGAATTGGAAGACAAGGTACAAGGTTGTGATATCAACTGTTTATGCAAGATTGTCTTGTATCCTTCTGGTACCGATTTCCGAATGCGCATCCCAACTGTCAGTAATGACGATTGGACGGTTTCGGGTAGAGGTGGTGACAAGGTGTGTTCAGGCGCAAAAGCACTTGGATCAGCTGGATTGAAATATCTCGTGATTGGGACTTGGAATCGACGACGCTTCGAGAGTTGGGCAAAGGAGGCGTTGCCCTGCTCGGTTGCTGGAAATGACATCGGCACTTCTGCAAATGGGAGAGCCATATCGAATTGGTGCCCCCGTGGACCAGGGCAGATATTCAAGGCAGTGGGAGCTTCAGATTCAAGAGAGTGTCGGGTAGAGATAAGTTCGAATATTCGAAACAAAGAAGCTACAGATTTTGATGATGTTGGGAGGCTGGGAATTGAATGCTTTGCGGGGAACGCATCACTTTCTAAAAAACGCCACAAGTCGCGACACGCGTTTTGCTCGCGAACTAACGGTTCCACTTAGTGCATCAGCAGGAAAGTGCTTGCAGCTTAGTGGATAGATGCGATTCCTGGGGTTCCTCATGTGCCATTAGCGAACACAGCCAGCAATGATACAGGGCTTATCCCAACGATTTCGAGCAATCTGAACTTAATTGATCTCTTTTTCTATTTCTACAAGCTTATGAATGCCTACAAGAACAGGTTCGAAACCACCTGTAATCGAACAGACCAGAACACCAATATACATGCCATCTTTTCTTTCTGTCTCAGAGCTCATCCTTTTTGTGGTTCGCCGCGGTGGTGGTCGCAGTTGAACTACTTTCGGCGTCCGTAGTAGAAGAAGACTTGGTCGAGGCTTTAGTCTTCGCTTTCTTACCCTTGCTTGAGCTTGTTTTTGGTGGTTGCTTGATCTTCCTCCTTAGAAGAGCTGAAATTTCATCAGAAAGCTCTTTAGCTTTTGCATCTAGATCGCTGGCAAGCACCGCGGGATCATCTGTGGATGAGAGTTTAGACTGTGCAGCGAGCTTCTCCTCGAGCCACGAAGAAACAGATTCATACGCAGTTGTCAATGAAGTCAGATCCGATTCAGTGTAGGCTGAGAAGAAAGCATTGGCGGACGGAGCAGTTGATGGGATTGTAGTCGTCGAAGTAGTCGTAAAGTAAGGGTCATCATCAAGGTCGTCATCTGAAGCTGCTGGCTCTGAGGGTCCTACCGTCGTAAAAGGCGCCGCTGTCTCGGGTGTGCGTGTCATGGATGCAGATATGGAAGCCTCGGATGCTAAAAATGATGATTCCGCTGCTGCTTTCTCGAGCTGCTCCTTCACGACACGAGCCATGTTCTTCGTGGATTCGATCTGTTGTTGTAAACGCTCTACAGCAATGTCTCGCTTTGCATTCTCTTCTTTTCGCTTCAAGACAGGGTCTACCAGAGTCCTTAGATCCTTCAATTTAGCCTTCAGTTCGTTGAGAGAGGCATCCAATCCTTCCCCATAAAGCCAGTCGCTGATTTCACTAAGCTTTTCTTGAAGAGTGCCACGAATTGCGTCTGACGAAAAGGCTTTGAACTCTTCGTCTTCAAGATAATCCCTCGCCCGGTAGGTGAAAGCCTCGAGGTTGTTGAGAGCTTCGGAGCGTAGCCTACGGGACCTGTCTGAGGCATCGAATGATGAAAGCCTAGCTTGAATCTTAGACAACATCGCCGGGGCAGGGGGAGCCGAAACTCCTCGAGGAAAAGTGGTGAAATGTATTGGGATGATGATTGTTTGTGGGTTTGAAGAGCTTTTGCCTGTGGCTGAAGCTTTCTCTGAAGAGATGGTGGTGGAAGCCTCAGCGGAAGCTGCGCTTACATCTTCGAAAAGCTCCTCGATGGAACCTTCCTCTTGCAATGATTCTTGTCCATCCTTCTTGGAGCCAAATCCGAAGAGACCCTTAACACCGTCGATAACACTACCCTTCTCTGCAGCTTCGGTCTCACAGCTCACGTCACCTTGGACAATCTCAGGCAGCCCATCTATCGGGCTAAGACGCACAGTGAATTTTGTGGAAATATTCGCAGCAGAGCAACCGTGTTGGTCTGCAAGTTTTCCGACAGAAGCCGTAAGGTTTGTGGTCCTCACATCAAGTATTGGAAGCTCTTGGCCGTCCACAGTCTGGAAGAACTCAAATGTGACATCCTCGACGCTCTTTATTGGAACCCGCTTTTCAGCGCCGATCTGCGAAGTGGGTGTGAATATTTTCTGTTGACGCTCCTTTCTATCCGAAGTCCACTTGAACGAGACAGCAAATCCAGAAGCGTCATAAGCGCGGATATCCTTAACACGGAAACTAGGACTGATTCCGGCAGCCCTGAATCCTGCACCTAACGCAGCGGCTTCATCTGCATTGACATTGGTCCTAATCTTCCCAGAACCTCCAGCTGCAAGCTCAAGCTCTTTTTGTGCGAATGGTGTACGTACAGCCCCTCCATGGAGAATTACTGATTCTAGATCGGAAAGGGACAATTGTGCTGCCTCAAGGGCCTTTTGGATGGGTACACCCACTCGACTAGCATGATCAGCAGCGAGAGTTTCAAACTCTGTCCTGCTAAGCTTGTACTTGAAATTTACATCCTCGTAGAAGAGACCTTCCAGGCTGGTCGATGTTTGGGTGTTTGCACTCAACACTTGTCTCATTTTCTCGGCATCTTTCCATAGTCTTGCCATAGTCTTTCCGTCCTTTTTGACATTTGTTGATGTGACGTCCAGGGCTTTCATCTTTGAAGTACCGACAAATTTTTGTACCATGTCTTCAACGATAAGCTGATTAAGCGCATCACCACCTAAGGTCCTATCCCAGGCCGTTCCCATGACCTGTACTTCCTGGATGGGCTTGTTTGATCTTCCCTCCTTGATACTTCTTCCTTGAAACTTCAATACCGTCGCTGTAGTGGAGCCCGCGCCCATGTCATATACTAGATGATATTCAGGTTTGGCACCATCGGAAATACTAGGGAAAGTTCTGCTTGTTGCATAATTTATACCAACTGCAAGACCATCGCTGATCAAAGCAAGAACTTTCAGACCAGCCAATTCTGCCGCAAGCTCCAAGGATCTCCTCTCCGCCGCAGTATAAAATGACGGTATCGTGATCACCACATCGCTGACTTTCAGTCCTTTTCCCACAGCAACTTCAGCGTTCGCCTGGATATTTTGAAGCTCCATCGCCAGAATCTCCTCCAGTGTAAATGGATCTTGTGCATTGCCCAGACTATTGCTCTGGAAGCCAACTTTATCCCCAACCTTTGTCATTGCAAGGCCGGGGAATCTCTGACGATATTCGGACGCAACCTCGTCGTCATAGCTTAGACCAAGCAATTGCTTCAAATTCGGGTAGACGTCTCCGGGAAATCTTGCAGACAATGCCGATGCATCCGCGCCGTAGAGGCGCTCTGGTAAAGCATCGGCATCGGATGAGGATGATTTTATGGGTTTGAAAGCAATTGTCGCAGCTTCTTTCCTCCTGGAATCTTTGGTAAGAACGATATCTAGTGGAACTCCTGGTTTCACGAGAGCCGCTTTTATGTATTCGGTGCCAAAATCGATTCCAAGGACTGCGGAAGCGGCGGACGCTGTCGTTGAAAGAATGAGAAGAATAAGAAAAGGTAGAAGCGTGCTGAATGGCGGTAGGCGCCGCCTGCCACACGGAAACATCATTGGCGTAGTATAACTTGGATAGAAGAACAGGTAGAGAAACGTTAATCAGTGAGAGAGGATGTAAATGCACATCATGGACAGATATACCAAAGATTGGGAAGTATGAAAAGTTGAGTGACTTCGAAAGATGCCAGCTGGCACATACGTTATGAACAGGGCCCGACGGAGCATGCCTTTGGTAGCTCTAGGGACCCATGCACCCTTAAACTCCGCAAAGGACACTTTTACAAACGGCAGAATAATTTAGGCGGTGAGAGTAGCCCCTAAAAATGACTTCATTGGTACATGAAAAACAGGCCATAATTACTATGAACCTCATACGAATTCTTACCCGCTGAAGATTTCACAAGCCCGCATGATCTCCCACCTAAGGGGCGCAAGCCGTCGGCCGAAGCAATATCACTTTCACCAGAAGCAATAAATTAGCAGGTGTACAGTGCAGCGTATATCCTTGCTATGTAGGCGTGCAGGGACGTAACTCCAAGCTCCCCAAAGCCCTCTTACCACCCAATGCAATATAATCGAGTAATGAGACTATCGTGATTAAGACAATGGTCTAACAGGGGTATTTAATCTTCGTCAGTCTCCGTATCAGTCTCACTTGTATCTGATACGTCGCCTTCTGTGTCACTATCCTCATCACTTGAGTCGTCCTCTACAGGTTTCTTCTTCCTCCGCTTTGTAGTTGAGGTTCCAGCTGCGACACCCGCAATTCCTCCAGCCTTGAGGGCGGCCATTTGACCAGCAATTGAGTCTGCGGTACTATGTTAGTATTTTTGCAGGCTAGAGGCCGCACTTCCAGAGATATGAAAGCCAGTGTTTTAGGGCAACACATACCTTCATCAGGCTCACTAATCTCATCTTCCTCTTCCTCTTCCCGCTCCACGTCCTTAGGATCGACGACGTCAAGGATAGTTTCCCCACTACTGTCTAATCCAACATAGCTGTCGCAGACAACATGATACGTAAATATGAATTTGCCGACTTGTGGTGGGGCTTGGAATTGACATTTCCATGTCTGAACATTGAAAGTCGGTGTGCCATCGTCATTGAACACTGCTTTCTCAAATGCTGTGAAGCTGAATGGTGGAACCGCGATTCGTGCTGCCTTTGAATCCGCCAAGAAAACATGCCATCGTGGAGAATGGTCTCGAGCAAAGTATGGAGCATGTGCTAATGGCGGCACAGCCGCTTTACTTCCAGGCGAAGCCCCTGGCTTACCTTCTCCTTTATTTCTCCCCAAGATAGCATTGACATCACCTTCCTCGGGATCCACATCGAGGAGCTCTGAAGCATTAGGTTCAGGGACGCTTATAGATCCTGGAGGAATGACCCGAGCTTTCACGACAAATTGGACGAGCGAGGAAGGCGTCACTGCTTTCTCGCCGACAACTTTGAAGAATTGTTTCGTGATTGACACATATGGCAATTGAGATGCTACTGTGATGGCAGTCTCATATTGGTGGCGAGAGAGTCCAGCGCACAGCTGTCGACGAGTGGAATCCGACAAATTCATAAACTTTTGGATTGTAAGAGATGTTAGTTTCCTTTCGATGGAAGCAGCGAGCTGTGGGGTGAAATATGGGAGTTGTAAGAGTGGCGATGAACCCGGCGGAATAGCCTGGATGAGGGACTGAGAGGTGCGGTAGGAAGATAGTAACGGTCCCAGTAGCCCAAAGGCAAGGGTTATCGATGTGAAAGCATTTGTCAGCTTCAAAGCAATTGCGGCAACTTCGTATTTCTCTGTTTCAGTCAGCGGATGATGAGGCTATATATGTCGAAGTATGGCGGATGGAAACGAACCTGAATCAAGGACAGCGTCGCCCAGCTCAATACGACCAAGGTATGCCCACAGCAAAGCTAATGCCTTCCGTCTGACGGGGTCTTCTATGCTCTTCAAAACAGATCTAGCCTCTGGTGACAGGTGAAGGTTTTCTGAAGATAGAACTGCCTTCTCCACCTTTCCTAGCCCATCCTCACCGTTCGAGTCCTTTAGAACTGCTTTGTGTTCGTCCCCATCGCTAACCGCTCCAACTAAGCTTGCCTCATTCATGTCTTCTTTGAACTCCTTAAAAAGTTTGTTCGCACTGTTAACTAAGACCTTTTCTTTTGTGAGGGCCTGTGTGCCATACCACCATTTCCCAACTGTATAGGGGAGGAGAACCCCAAGTAAAACACCATAGAAGAGAAGGACATATTTTCCATTCCCCTCCGTAACGATGAATTGGGGTAACGCTATTCCTATGCTAAAACTCTGCTTGCCATCTGGATGGCCATACTGGAGGTAGTTGTTCCTGACTTCCTCGTCCGTTAGAGCTTTGTATGCTTTCGTCAGCTCCACGAAACGGTCGTTGAGCATCTCCATTGTCTCATTCTTTGAAGCATCCGGTCTTATCTTGTCGGGATGGTATTTAAGAGACAGTCTTTTGTAGTGCCTTGAGATCTCTTTTTCGCTTGCGCTCTGTAATAGTGGTAAGTGGATTGTAACTCGCACTAGAGAGCCTTCTCACCCTTCTAATATCCAGAATATCGTAAGGATCCCATATCTTTGGTATCGTTCTCTGAGTGACTATGATTAAGTAAACCATGTATGCCATCAACAACCATCCAAATGCCGATGCTATCATTCTTTTCAGCTTCCGCTCACGCCTTCTCTGTTGCCGTTTTCGGCTTTGGATAAGATCATCTTGCGGTGCACGATAGTCACTGCGTATTCGCGGCGCAGTGCTTTCGAGTTCTTTCGTAGGCTTGAGGAGCGAGTAACTCAGCGGTAGAGTGACAAGACCCGTGATCGTCAGTACGAAGAAAGGGAAGAATTGGCCCTGGTCATCGTATGTATAATCGGTAGACGACATGACAGGCCAATCACTGTTGTGATCAAATCACAGGATCACGAATTTTGATTGTGTGACGTTTTCCAGGTTGCACATATTCCACTGCGGTATTCCGGACCGTGAAGCAAAGGGTTGAGGAAGAAGTGTACAGTTGACAGATGCGCCACATGAGCATACAAAAAGTTAAGGGCTCTGCGGTACCATAATATGTGGCATCAACTTCGTAGCGCGAATCTCCAACGCCAAGCTCCAGCTTCTTCATAGCTCTATATACGTTAACGTTACGTTAATTGTAATTATTTATATGCTCACAGATAAATCAGGGACAGTGTCTAGAAATGAATCGCCTACCAATTTACCTGCACAGAAGACACAAAGTGTTTAAAATGATGGTAATTTCATATTATCTCGCTGGGCGAGATCAAGACTATATTGGGTATCTTTGCGCGTTAAGGGAAGTTCGTAACCTCATTAGACATAGACTTTATCGTGGCTGCTGCTTGGTCTGCAGGATAGCCGAAAAATACAGGCCCGTTGAAAACCATGACGGGTTGAGAGCTTTGAGACCTTTGCGACTGGCTCGTAGGAAGCGCATCGGCATCATGCTTGATCTTTTGGGCAGGGGGCTTCATTGCCTTGTGGTCGAAGGGACACTTAGCAGGCATAGATTTCTCCCTTTTTTGTTCAGGGTCTGCCGGTCCTGCTGTCGGTGGCTCCTGCAGGTGCGCCGCCGCTGACCCGATTGGATGAGGCGGACTAGGAGCCTCGTCAAGAGCGACAGGAACAGTGATTCCCCATGGTCGACTTGGGGACTCACCGACGCGAATTTCCCTCAGGGGACGTTGAAAGTGTCCGATTCTTTCATCATCCACAGCCACATCGGGAGCTGATTGCATTTCCTGTTTGGATTGGCCTGTTCGCAGGCTCACCTCGTCTGCCCACTTCTGGACCGCTCCCGAGGAGCTCGGTCCTCCATCGACATTGTGCTCCCCATCTTTGTGCGGGAGGTACTGTTGATGTTTGACCCCTAAGCCCTGAATCATGCTAACTAAATTGCCATACTTGGAGTCAAGTTCACGTATACTGTCACTATTCTTCTGATATCTCTTCACACAAATCTCATGGCTTCGAGGGATCTCATGCTTATGGTTTTCGAAGTATTTTGCCACTTCTTCTGGAGAATGTTGGTCGAGGTAGCGGATCGGACATTTCGTAGCCGTACCAGTGGTAGATGGTGGTGCTGCAACAGAAGATTGGGATATAAGCTCGGGGTGAAACTCTGCGGCAATTGGATCGTTGCCCACAAGGTTTTGCGGTGGTGTCGGAATACCATTGTTTCGCTTCGCCATTTGGGCAAATGGGCATTCCAGGTTTCCTACCTTGCCAGGGGTGGTGAAGTCTTGTTCTAGACCTGACCTCACTCGTGTACCTGGAAATGGACACCTTCCGACAGGTTTGCGTAACTCTTGTAGCTTCACTTTTACAGTTTTATATGCTTCAAACCCATTTCTTATTTCATCAACGTCATCGAGTTGCTTTGGCAAATTTAGAAGCATACTGCCTTCAGAAGCAGCGCGACCAGGGTAGTCGACCTCGCGGATCGCCCGCGCGACTTCTTCATGTTGTTTAGAGTTATGGTTGTCGAGTATAGGATCGGACGCAAGCTTGATATACTGTATACATAGTTAGCATCACCTAAAGCTTGATGCAGGATATTTTGAGCGCAAAGTCAAGCTAAGGGAATAGAAGTCAGATAATACATGTTGAAATCGCTCATCGCTGACGAAACAGCTCTTGATCTAGAGCTAATCAAATTCTTCTCATCATGATAACAAAGTGAAACACAACAGATAACGTGCGGGGGAAGTACCTCTTTGAAAGCATATTCTAGCCTTGCATCGAGCTCTTGCTCTCGCTTTGAAAGGTATTCTGTTTCTTTTAGCAGAGATTGAAAGCCATCTGCCAAGGTTCGGGCCAAAGATTGCCAGTCTGTTGATTCTGGTCGCGGACCCATTGTTAATTTTCACGGTGAGCTCAGGATGCGCAGATTCGGGTATAGCATCAGACAGGGAGACCAGTTTTCATCTCAGATAACCTTCCACAAGCTTGGCGGACATGGGGCCACGGATTGAAGACCTTTCATCCGCCCGTGTAACACTATGCTGAGCGTGATGATGGATGAATTGATAACCAACAGGACATCCAGAGCAGGCAGCATCAAAGGAAAAGACAAATGGCAAGGAAGAGGAAGGTAGAAAACACGAGTGTCAAATAAACGCCGGTCGGCCGGTCTTGGCGCTTTGTTGCATGCGGCCAGTGTCACGCGTCCTCCTGTCTCTCAGTCTCACCATTTAGGAACGCTAACAAGGCCATCCCGAGCCCTAAGAAAAGGCTGAAAGAGATCGCAGGTTGATGGAAGAGTACCTTGGTAGAGACGACGCTACCTGAGAGCCCAATGTTGGTACAGTAGGATGTCAAGATGACATGCTGTATGGCGCAATGCGATTAGCTAGACCCTTGAGATACAAAAACATCCTCTGAATAGAATGACCACGAGATTGTTTGCAGTTATAGTCGGTACTGTAGCGTTCAAGTTCCTGCGTGATCATTAATTATATTCGTGCCCTACTTGCCGGCCCGCTAAGTGCCTATGCAGACTATGGTCATAGATAAGCTACGGCACACCCCGCCACTACAAGAGTACACCACCAAATCTACACCCTTGCAGCTCACCGAAAACACGCATTCTTGTCGCCACCTTTCGCCGGCCTGGACACATCTAGAAGACGTCACGTATGGCATCCCGAAGCTCATTTCCATTGCTTCGCACCCTGTGAGGATTCAACCACAACATAACACTACCCATTTGACCTAAGTTTGAGGTAGAAGTCATCGCCATCGCCCCGATCAGGGGAACGTCCCTAGTTGACGGATCAGCGCTGTTTCCTCAAACTACGGCTATTTAGGCGCTTCTCCCAAAGCCATGGATCCTATCATTGGTCAAGAACTCTCCAAGCTGGATCCGAATATTCCTTTTCGGGCAACTAATGCTCACCTTCATCATACATGGGCAAGAACATGGTATTCCCGTCCGGAACTATACCTCCAACCCGAATCGATTGAAGAAATTCAAAAAATCATCACATGTGCTCGGAGATGCCGACGCCGGCTCGTGGTGGTAGGCAGCGGCCACTCCCCCTCAGATTTAACCTGCACCTCTTCTTGGATGATTAATCTCGATAACTTCTCTGAGATCCTCTCGGCAGATACGGAAAGCGGTGTTGTAACGTTCCAAAGCGGCCTCCGTCTCCGCGATCTGACCAAGGAGCTGGCTAAGCGTGGTCTTTCTATGCCCAATCTCGGGAGCATCGACGAGCAGTCAGTAGCAGGTGTGATATCAACAGGAACCCATGGGAGCTCGCTCAACCATGGCTTGATCTCAGAGTCGATCAGTTCCATGAAACTTATTCTTGCGAATGGCCAGGTCGTTCAATGTTCTGGCAGCACAAATCCTAGCTTATTCCGAGCCGCTCTGTTATCTTTAGGAGCATTGGGCATTATTGTGGAGATAACGTTTCGTGCTGTGTCCGATTTCAAAATCGAATGGACACAGACTCTGGAACCATTATCCAAGATTCTAGACACTTGGGACACCACGTTATGGACCAGTGCGGAGTTCACACGCGTATGGTGGCTACCATACGGAGACACTGGCGTGGTGTGGCGAGCACACAAGACCGACAAGTCTTTGGCGCCACCTCCAAAAAGTTATTATAGCAGCCGCTTCGGATATCACACCTATCACTGTTTACTCTGGTTAGCCCAGTGTGTCCCTCGCATCAACCCTTGGGTGGAGTGGTTTGTTTTCGGTATGCAATATGGTTTCAAACCAGGAGCCAGGACATCCACAGCCGTCCAATTTGGCCGAGAAGGGTTACTCATGGACTGTCTTTATTCGCAATTTGTCAATGAATGGGCTCTTCCCCTCAAGAGCGGGCCGGAGGCCATCACCCGATTGCGGGAGTTTTTGCGAAACCCGAAGGACCATAGCCGAATTTCAGGGATTCCATACTCATCAGCAGGTCTGTACGTACACTCTCCAATAGAGGTCCGCGTCTCCGATACGTCCGGCAAGACAGGGTTAGTGGATGCAAACAGCCGGCCATTGCTCGACCCAACATGCAGGGACGAGCCAACTCTGTATCTGAACGCTACTTTGTACCGACCATACCTCAGAGACCCCCCGTGTACTGATCGTTACTACCAAGCATTCGAGTACCTCATGAGGGAAATGAAGGGCAGGCCGCATTGGGCAAAGAACTTCACTGCAGAATCTAGTCCAGAAATTGCAGATATGTATGGTGAAGACTTGCAGGACTTCATGAAAATCAGGGATGAGGTGGATCCCAATGGCATGTTCCTCGGAGAATGGCACCGTCGGAATCTTCCTTTACATATTTCTGCCAAGGATGCAATGATCGAAGAGCAAGCTATCATACGGAAATTTGGCAATGGTTCTGCAGCTTGGGGAGATGGTCTAGAATGGGTCGGTAAGAGGGAGAAAATGAAACTGGTCGACAGGGACGAGAAGGGTGGAATCAATCCCGCTGATTCCAACGGCTCTTCGGCAAGCGCGAGCCCACCTATGACTGCGACCAGCGATGAAAGTTTCGATTACATGGCAAGAGGAGAGGCGAGTCTTTTACTAGGGAAGAGAGCTTAGACAGTCCGACACAGTTCTCTATTCGTAAAATGATGATTCATGATAATTCCATTACCACATCTCTCCACTATGCATATCTCCCAATAATTTCCTGAGCATGCCCGCTATCCAATAGTATCTAAAGGAACATACCGCCTGGTCTACCCTCGTTGGTCAAGCCCCTCAAACTCAAAGCAGACATCAGGGGACGTGCATATGTGGGCACCAAAGAAAAAATTCCCTACCTGATGTCTCTTTCGATTAGATAGCACGGCCCAATTCAGCCCTCCCAAGAAAAGACGATCATCTCGAGCCCCGACCCTCTGCATTCAATAGCCTCATAATCTGAAGCAATAGTGCCATCTCCATTTCTTGAATGCGGGGTCCACGATCATCTGGTCAGATGGAGATTCACCGAGGGTGGATCTAAGTTGGGAAGAGGGCGACGTCAGCTACATCCCTGCCCTGACTTTTTTTGGAAGTAATTACTATGAAGGCCGTGGTCTATACCGCATTGTTGATATAGCCCTACACGGAAAATTTTACGAGCGGAAACGCTAAGATAAACAGAAAAACCAAGTCCCGGGGCCCCATCGCGCACGCCAGAGAGGGCTCCATATTCCCGGTTCTTGATATGCTTGGCGGATATTTTTTTCTTGGTCTGGGTCTATGTTGTCGCTTAAGCTTGTTTCCCTTTTGCCTACTAGAGGGTTTCCTAGAAAAAGTCAAAAATGGGTGCTTGGACCGGCAGGGTTTAAGGCAGGGGAATGGATATCGTCTTAGGGTTTCGAGTGCATTGATCATCCAGGGACTCGGGCGGGGTTATCGGGGGGACATGGATCTAGGAACATAGAGAAACAACTTCCCACGTGCCGCATGAATGCCAATGGATCACGTCAATATTGAAAGTCACAACCCCCCCTTTTTGAGGTGTTTACGGCGAGGATTCCGAGATTCACACCCCTGCGGTCAGGAGTAAAACGAGGAACTAGCGGAACGCCATAGAACTGCGAGTGTTACTCCTTTTGTGCAGAATGATGACCTTTCGAAGATGTATCATTCCCGAAGGTTTCACAAAAGGTCTTTTGATGTCTCTATGATAAGTAAATAAGCGAATGTCTTGGCGTCAAGCAGGAAGAGAATTCCATAAAGATTTTCATACTAGATACGAAACAAAAATCATAGCATAATACATTCAGTCGGATTGTTATGGTTTTTTGCAAGTATAGAATCTTCAAGATCCTGACAGAAATGAAACAAAGTTATCACGCAACGTCGCATCTTCTCCTCCAATCGCCAAAATCATCGACTCACACCAAGACCGCTACCACGTCAAACGTGGTGCTTCACTCCTCTCTCAGGGCAACAGGAATGGACTTCGAAACAATAAGCTTCTCCGTATTCCACTTCAGAATCCAAATGTCTTCTTCTTCTTGACCTGCGACGGGCCAAGCGTAGAAGAGTGATTCCATTGCACTAGAATTGTCATCTCTCCAGATCAAGGAACTGCCGTAGAAACGGAACCCGGATGTTGTAAGACCGCTGGAGGTGGTGTTGGTGCTATTGTCAGAGCTGGTGAAAGTCACAGATTCATAGGCAGTAGCAGTGGTGTTGATGCTGAGAAGCGAACCGACAACATCATTCGTAGTACTGTTGGAACCAGATGTCAAGTTCGCTTCGGAAATAACCAAAGACGTAGGGTCAGACGTAGATTGTGCCACTGTGTCAGTTGTCAGTTCTCTCGATATGAAAACAAGCGGAGGCAAAAGGAACTGCTTACGGAAGATACTGTACACAGCAGAAGCGTTGGCGGGTTTAACGCTGCCCACATAGGCGGTCCCTGAAAGTAAACCTTGTGAGTAGATAGTCGATTAAACTCAGGCATCACCTACCATCAGCATAGAAAACTGAAGACTCCGAAATGGTAGTGCCATTATTATTGGTCCCGAACGCTTGGAGATCGAAAGAAGTTGTAGCCCTGGGGAACAGCGCGGCTCCTACACTGACATGAGAGACAGCGAGCACACTCAAGAGTGAACGGAATAGCAACGACATAGTTGAAGATGTATAACGAAAGACAACAGTAGGGTGTAGAAAATATCAATGGGCTATCAAAATGATGGACTGGCAGTTAGAATGAAGGCGCAGAAAAGTTCTACTCAGCTGGGTGATTTGCGGTATGTATTTGAACAACCTTCGTCCAAAAGCATGTGACTGCCGTTGGAGTTATACATCTTCGTCAGTCATCACATGCTCTCTCTCTGGTCAAGGCTGTGCATCGGGCCACGTAAAAATGTGGAGTGACATATACAGCCCGAGCATCTCACAATAGGGTCAAAGTTAAGCCGACGTACTCAAGAATTAGACAGAAGAAACAGGAGGTACACATCATGGAAACATGACCAACCAGATGCATCCCTACTTCAGACCGAATGCAGGTTGTAAAGGCAAATTTCTGGATAAAAGTGCTGGTTTGGGGTGTCCCATCTGATAATTGTCATATCAGCAATGGATCAAGGGCGCTAAGGCAGGAACGCGTGTTTGGGCAGGGTATACCCTGGCAAAGTTCCGGGCTACGGATGGCCATGTGGATGAGCCGCATGCCCGGACCCACTCTCATCAAGGACGAAAAAAGTGACCAGTTTTATTGTCACATCTACGCTTGGACCAGATGAGAATATGATTGTGGCGGTTTTCCGTAAAGTTTCCGTAAAGCTTGACTGCATTACGCACGCTGAACAGGCGCTGTATGCTTCTTGAATGGTTCACAGTACATCATTAACGCTGCTGCAGCTAGGCTTCGATGTGATAAACCGAAACGTATAGGCAGAAGACGTGGGTTGGTGTTACGTACTATCGCCTTGAGAGACCAGGAGTAACAGCGTGTCGGAGCACCGATTCAACTCGGCTAATTTAAAAACAGATCCTTGGGATAGACACTTGAGAGACCAGGAGTGACAGCGCGTCGGAGAATTCGAATCGAGTCGGTTATCTTGACAACAGGCCCAGGAGATGAGATTTGGTTTCTAGCGAGCCATGGCAGGATTTTAGATGCATTGGTTCCAATAGCATGCTAACCATTGCTTGGTTTGATTGCAGGTTGTCATTTTGGCGCTTGTGTACCGCAAGGCTTAGACGACGATGTCTGGCAAGTCAGGATAGGTCTTGCAGATTTCCGTTTCCATACCCTTGACAGTGGTCAAGCATTACTTGTTTTAGTAGCGATCATCGTTTGTCGGCTACCTACTGTAGGTACCAAGGTACCAAGCAAACCCTCAGGCGGGTATTTCAAACCTAGTTGCAGTAGGGTCCTTTCATGGCCCTCTTCGATCTTCCAAATCATGCTCTGTGCTTGCGCGAATTAGGGGGAAGCATGGTATCATAGCAGCTGTCTTATTGGCCACGCAATCCAGAACGGAGAGAGGCGCCCAATGCAGCATGGAAACACACAACGGCGGGCTATTGTCAATAAGTTCAACTGTTTCCAGGGGTGGAAATATGCGCCAAGGTCGGCGCTCGATTACCGAGAGAAATCCCCACGTCTTCTCCAATAACCCTCCGTTTCCCCGTCCAATCAAAATGTTCCGCAGCAGACCACTTTTTCCCAAGGTACAGCAGCGATAGCAGCTTCATCCAACTTCAACACATCCAGGAACCGTCTATGGATACATCTGCAAGATGATCCACCCTAATCTTCCAATGCTGAGAGTTTCGATAGCTCGTATAACAGCGATGCTGATCTGCTGTGAGGTCAGACCTCTCTATTGATGCCGAGCTTTCGTAGGCTTCCAGCATTAACCCCTTGGTCAAGTGACAGACATATGCATGTCCAGCCATCACATCACGAATCTATCATGGCTCATCCCTGAATACCTGAGAGCCTTTGACAACACAACTCTCGGCCGACTATCTCACACCACCAGGCTGCGCCAGTCTGCAGGATGAAGTTTCAGTTTACGTAGATCAATACAGTCTTGGTTGGACAGTGCAATCCAATAACTCTACGGAGCCAACGGAAGCTCACGGTGTCACTGTACGTAAGCGATACATCCAAAGATAGGATGACCGTGCAACAGGGTAGGCTGAGCGTTGAACAATTGCTTCCTAGGATATGGCCATCAATTACTCGGCCGATTCATCTTCAAGATATATTTCAGTTGCACATCAGCACAATTTTTTCAGTTTACTTTTCCTTCTCTCATCATCGAGTATTCCGGTCCCTACCACAGTCACTCGCTTTTCCGTCCCTGTTCTCGTTCGCTGTTCGTGTCTTGCCCTTTTTCTCAAATTCAGACAAACATTCATTTTCCATTCGCTAGTATACCACAGAGGTCAACAATCTTTTCAAATCAAGCCAGAACGCAAGATCTTTATATTCATTCATTTGACAATATTTCACTTCCAGTAGTTGGACAACGCCTCCCAACATGTTCTCGATTCAAAGGTTGCTGGTAGCATGTCTCGCTTTCACCGCGGGAGTTGCTCCTGTCAACGCTTTTCCTGCATTCGGCCCGGGGGCATTATCATCTACTCTGGGCACCAGAGCAACTTGTTCAGGGTCCAATACAGCTGATGACCGCAGTTCTTGGTGTGATGGTTTTGACATTAACACGAATTACCATGACGAAGCTCCAGACACCGGAGTGACACGCGAGTACTGGTTGGAACTTGTCAACACCACCCTGGCCCCAGATGGAGTCGAAAGAATTGTCCTTACTGTCAACGGGACCCTCCCCGGGCCTACGATCTTTGCTGATTGGGGCGACACCGTGGTCGTCCATGTGAAAAATGGTTTCACCGACAATGGTACCAGTATACATTGGCATGGCATTCGACAAAATTATACGAACGACCAAGACGGAGTTGCTTCCGTTACACAATGCCCTACAGCCCCTGGAGAGACCGTTACATACACCTGGAGAGCAGTACAATATGGCTCAACCTGGTACCACTCCCATTTCTCTCTCCAAGCATGGGAAGGTGTTTTCGGCGGAGTCATCATAAACGGGCCTGCCTCCTCCAATTATGACCATGACGCAGGAGTTTTATTCCTTACTGATTGGTCTCATGAAACTGTGGATGCGCTATGGGAAACAGCTCAAACCAGCGGTGCTCCAGTCATGGAGAACGCATTGATCAACGGTACCAATGTTTACGAGAGCGATGACGGGGAAGTAGGATCACGTTTTTCCATGGCTGTCACAGCCGGAGACTCTTATCGACTCCGCCTCGTCAATAGTGCTATTGACACGCATTTCAAATTCATGGTTGACAATCATACCTTGACGGTTATCGGCAATGACCTGGTACCTATCGAACCATACAACACAACTATGGTGAACATCTTCATCGGTAAGTAGCAATGGAGACGTCGGAATAACTACTGGTCGACAAAACTAACGTCCCTTCAGGTCAACGTTACGATGTCATCTTGACCGCCAACCAAGAAGACATTGGCACCGACTTCTGGATGCGAGCCATTCCGCAAGACGCCTGCTCCGATAACGACAGCACCGACAACATCAAAGGAATTCTTCATTACGGAACCTCTACCGCTGACGCCACGGATCCCACAACTACAGGATACTCTTACACGGACGAATGCGTAGATGAACCGTATGAATCTCTTGTCCCTATTGTTTCCGCAACCGCTAGCTCATCTACCTACGATCCGGACGAAACCGCCTCGGTCACAATCAACAGCGAAAATCACTTCAGATGGACCCTCAATTCCTACAGCTTCTTCTCCGAATGGGAAGACCCAACCTTGCTGCAAATCTACAACAACGACACCGTCTACAACGCAACGCAAAACGTCATCGAAGTCCCTGACGCAAATGTATGGGTCTATCTCGTCATCGAGACCTCAATCGGTGTCCCTCACCCCATCCATCTCCACGGTCATGATTTCCTCCTCATTGGCTACGGAACCGGAACCTACGATCCAGACAACACAACTGTACAACTCAGCAATCCCCCCCGCCGAGACACCGCTACCTTACCCGGAACCGGCTATATCATCATGGCCTTCGAAACAGACAATCCCGGCGCATGGCTAACTCACTGCCACATCGGATGGCACACGAGTGAAGGTTTCGCTCTACAATTCATTGAGAGATATGATGAGATTCTCGCTACCGTCGACACCGACGCTTTGACAGACAGTTGCACTGTTTGGACTGCATATGCTGAGGAGAATGATATCGAAGAAGAGGACTCCGGAGTTTGATTTCACTCTCACACCAACCTTTTTTTATTTTACCAATCTTATTTCCCCCTGCCATGAACATTCATTTTTGATTCGTACATTTTGACTTATTTTGATTTCTTGAGAACAAAAAAGAAAAAATCACTATCTAGAAAACCTACTGCAAATTTATTCTTTCTTTCTTTTTCTTATTCTAAAGCTCGCAGGTCTGGATATGCACTTTCTCTGTTTTCGCTTTTGAAGTTGTGGGAAGAGAAGATATGGGGGGTCCAGAGAAAGGGGGGTTGTAGTTAAGTTAGGGGAGAGAAGAAACACGGGGAAAAGGAAAAACCGAAGTGAAACGAATTTAAAATACAGAGATGATGATGACGATGATTCGGTATCTAAAGATCGAATTCACTAGAACTACACTACAGTACTGTACTGTACTGTGCCTAGAGGTATGTATCTACAGTAGCTAAAGGAGTATGTATACTGGAATAACTTAACTGTATTATTATTATTATCGTTATCATTCACATTGGATTCATGGTTTTTTCCAATTCCCTTTTTCCCCTAATCTAATTTCTTGGGTACAGTATGTATGATTGATTGATTGCCTCTTCTATGATCTTGATCACTGTAACCAGATCCTGATAATTCCATTCCATGAAGAAAGGATCCTCAGAAAAAAGGAAATATCTTTCAAACGTCTTATTTCTCATCGACATCATTAAGTAAGTAGGACCCCCCCCCCCCCAAAAAAAAAGAAGAAGAAAAACCTCCCACCCGAAATGAGAGTAAACAGAAAATAGAAGCTTCCTTCGACGGCATCCCGGTGAACGTAATCGATGGCGTGTTACAGGGACCCCTCCCAACATTCTTCTATTTCTGAGTAATTGCTTGTTCAGCAAGGTGATGTGGAGCTATTGTGGCATCATGCGATGGATCAAATAAAAGAAATTGCTTGGTTATTTATTGCAGGAATAACGTTAACGTTATATTTTTACTATGTACATTAGTATTTGGAATATAATATGGCTCTGTGGTGGTTCGTAGTGTGGTGATCCGAACTGGTGGAGTAAAATGTGGAGGTGAGAGAGAGAGTATATTTTTAGGTACAGTAGACTGAAGATCTTTCAGGGGATGGATGCCTTTCCTGCGAAACAAAAAGTGTGTATTAGTCATGCTGGGGGGTCCTTGCTCTGCCTAACCCCCGTTGCTCCATGGGGGTGAGATTTCTTCTCTGTTCAGTCGCATGCTGTTTCAAATGCCACGTACGCCTTCATTTCGTTTTGTGAAAAAAGCTCTGGGAACATGAGATGGGTCTTTGTCAGAAAGGGTTAGAAGATCTGACCTGGAGGATAAGATCGACAGGTCTGTGCATGGGAGCAAAAAAATCGACCTACAGTATTCCCAGCGCGTATCTTCGAGGAAGTGGGAGCTGGCAGCTATACTTCAAAAAGGGGTGTATGTGTAGGTGTTCACGTCCATCAGCATGAAGGGAAAGGCTGGAGACATATCTGAGTCTTTTGTCAATGGGCAATCCTGTACGCAGGTAGCTAGCTTTTTCAATGGCGAAGGATTTGAACAAACAGCTATTGTCATGAGAAACGATATACTGAAGCTTCCTGGTTATGCAAGTCCGTATATTGAGAGAGACTCGGTGCTGCACGACACTGTAGAACGCCCGGCAGGCAAGCTACAGTATCAGAGATGCTGTAAGAGTACTGTGAAAATGATCTCGTCACACCCCAAAGGCTGACGGAATTTTCGTACCCCCATTCGAGCCCCTGATCTCCCACGACTTGAAAGATGGAAACACCCGCTGAAGCTATGACCAAGCCGATCTTGTACGTACAGTACTACCGATCTCCACGACAGGGCAGAGTGGAATTATACTGCTTTCGAAAGATCTGTCCACGCTCAGAGCTCTGTGCAGTGTGCACAAGCAAAGAGTGGGGGATTTGGAAGGGCAACGCAAACACCCCTCAAAAACTATCATGCATGCATGAGAATGCACGACAGCCGGCTTCAACCCCAAGGCAAGAGAAGCCGGAGCTTCTGCATCCTCCGTGGGCCCGTGAAGTGGGATCCGGATATCGTGTGTTTGTCCGCAAAAGCTACTCCACAAAAATCAAGATCTGTGACTGAAACTTTGGTACCCAATGAAAGAGGAGAATCCGGACATCTGACGCGGCTTCACCACGCCACGAAAGCCACGACTTCGTACAAGCGAAAACCAGTCGCTCGAATGGTCCATTTCCTCGAGAGCAAGGAAGAAGCTGTTGCGTTGTACATACTCTGGAGTACTCAGAGTAGACGGTGAGTCGGCGCTTGGGGGTCGTGCCATCCCACTTTGGGTGGACCGGCTCGCCTATGTCGGTTCTACTGTCCAGCGACTCGCTACTGTACACACATGATATTACACAGCAGTACTGAGTAGGAATTACTTGATTCTTCCTCAAAAGTAACTCGGCACGAGACGAAGAGGATACAGTAGCGCTATCAGACAACACCCAAATCATCAGCCCACCATATTCAGACGATGAGCCAAAGCGTCGGGCAAGAACTTGCTCCCATGTCATTTAAAGGTGAGTGAAGAATGGACGAAACACCGCCACGTACGGACCAGAGTGTACCAGGTGTCTAAGAGGGGCGGGGCCTACGTCATTTTTCGGAGACTACTCTGCAGCACTACTCTGTAAAGTCAACATTTACCAAGAAGAGTTAGTAGTAGAGGAAGATCTGCCTGACCGCCTAGCTCTGCATGGGTTGTGGACTAAAGATCAAGGTTACTCTGTACTCCGAGGGAAGTAATGAGTATGTTACGCAATACCGAAACAACTCGGCGTAAAGTTGGTTTATTTTACGACAAATTACATACCAGTCATGTGATAACTAGACTATTTAGGCAGGTGATTACCTAGAGCCTAGCCGGAGTCAGCTCTGGGGCCTCAAAGCCCTCTAAAAATCCGGCGCCTACCGGGGGTATCTCAGGGGGGCAGAGTACCCACGATATACTTGTACTACGCGTACAATACAGGTCAACAGATAACAGTACAATACGATATTGTTTATGCCAATCTGGCAATACAATAAAATACTCATCCCTAACGGTGGTACTCGGAGTAGATGTGTCACTCTGACGGCATGTTCCGGCGTCGGCAATACTTTCACATCTAGTCATCAGACACAATCAAAACGGAGATTTGGTTTGAACAATACCATAGGACCAAATCACATCGAGATAAGACGAAATGGCTTGACATCTACCAAAGAGGCAATCGCTTTGGTTCATCGGCATCCACTCCGCACGCCATGCCTGCCTGAGGAACAGCAATCTTCCGACGATCAGAAGCATGTTTCCTGCTTTTTGGACCATAGCGTGTAGGTACAAAGACAGTGAGAAGTACTCTGAATAGACTGACGTGGGCATGGATGCCAGACAAAGGGATTGTTGCATGGCATACAAGCGTCTTGATCTGCGGTCATAATGTGAGATGCCACATAGAGCGTGTATATTTTCCTAAATGGATATTTACAGGGTATTCTAATTAGCCGAAAAGTGTTTCCATTCGCAGAAAAGTGATCATTGAGAAGCGGGTTCAACATCAGAACCATGCCACAGCTTCAAGCATATCTTGTAGAACTGCTAGTCACATTGATGAGTCTGGCTCCGGTTGAGAATCGACATCGAAGAGAACTGGCAGCACTTAGCAGAACATGGCAATCAGAATTGTAATATCCATAGGTAAATAGTTACCTCGTGTAAACGCCAAATTCCTCCTGGCAGGTCACGGTCTGATATATTCAGTGGGAAGCACAAGGATTGGAAGCTGTGACCTTACCTGCCTAGGACCTTATTCTGCTATGGTACGCGCATTCAAGCGAGTCAAGTCTCTTTCAAAGAAGCGCCTCGTAGCATTACCGCTGCTGTAATGCATGCTCCTCGTACATCCTCGGTCGATGCAGTAGTAGCCTCGATGGAACCCGTAGCAAAGAGACTCGTGTCAGGGACAGGAAACCGTGAAGATTAATCCCATGTCTGGCATCGGCAAATGCTCATGTACAAACCCTGGACGGCAGGAAAACCAAAAGATTACGAATCTAGGGAGATAAGCACTAATACTGTTGTACGGTTGAGGAGTAGTTCATCTGGCAGGCAAAGAGAAAAGAAGGTGCCGAGGCGAGGGTGGCCGCGTAACATTGAAGATGGCTGAAACCAAGGTCTGAGTGTAGAAGATGATTCGCAAGCGGATTCCGCTGTATCTTCTGCCAATGGTGCGTTCTTTAGACCTGGAAGTATTGTAGTGCCTGGTTACAGAGTGGTCAGAGGTGACAGAAACGAGCACCTTTCCTAAATAGTGGGGATCCTTCCGAGATATCAATTCAGCTACCTTGTAAAGGAGAGGTCATCTAGAAGGAGCAGGTATTTCAGTACCTTGGCTTGACCAGCGGTGTAGGGTTTTGAGCACTCAGGTCTTGTGGTGTTCGGAAGACAGGCGGGAAGCGGACGGTACCCAAAGCAAGGTTGTCATATCTTCTGGCAGGCACCGATAGAGGAACAATGGTTGGTCCGACCAGTCCACCGAATGTAGGATGCTCTCAAGCCTTGCGAGTGAAGCACTCTTCTAGAGCAGGGCACGTCAAGGGAAAATTTAGCGATGACAGTCGGCAGGCGCAAATGAGCTAAAGGCTAGAATTTCACCCTAGGCAAGAACTTTACATGCCGACAAGGCTGCATCGGCATCACTTCCAGAGCCATTAACGGTTGGTGATCGCGATGAAGACCTGGAAAGGGCTGGTTGCGTGCGAGAGGGGTCTATGCCGTTTAGGATCGTCGAAAGGTGAGAATGGCCCTCGTTGGAGGTCTCGACGCAGGATGGCGATTTTGCCCATCGGTCTTCTCCAGATATTGTGTCAATTGGATCTTGCTTGATCAATGATAGTAAGGATAGTCAAGCAAGATCTTAGACCCGCACACGATCTTTCTGGTCATGTGCTTGGTGGGCCGTGTCGGTATACTCTGTAGGGAATTATATGCTGAGAGGAGAAGGGCTGGGCAAGTTAATGTCGATTTGTTTCAGTCAGCAAAACACTTTCGAGTGTCGCCTAAACGTCTTTGGTGGGCTCAGAAATCATTGCCGTCGCTTGACATGATGCAGCGCCACATGCAGTCAAGGCTGCGCCTGCGGTTTTCACATGTGTTGGCAAGGATCGGATCTGCACAGATCGAAGATGCTACTCCATGATCACGTAATGACCAGAAGAATCAGAGCTGATCGCGACGACCATCATGGAACATACACTTCGGTGGCAATGCAGTCATTATAGACATGCGGAGCCGAAATGCAGATAAGTGAGACTGCATCGACGTTATACCTGCGATATAGCACGATGTCGGAAGCCGAGAGCTAGAGGTTTGCAACCCCGCCTGCCTCCTGCGGGGGAACCCTATCAAACGTGCAATGGAGTCTAACGGGAAAGGATAAGAGATGTGCTTCTGTCCAAACTCGCTCCGACGTAACGGCATAGACAGTGTCCCGTTGTAAGTCTGAGAGCTTGCGAACGGGCCTCGACCTCAAAGTCATATGGGCTACAAGGTGTGCTCTACACTATGTCCAGTGAAGGAACGCTGATGTCTTCTCGAAGTTTGTAGGGGTTTGACTTTGGGCTGCAGCACGCATTTGGTTGATCTGGTCCCCTACATGGATAGAGGGTAACTGTTCCGCCCAGTACGCCCTGCAGTCACTACTCCTGTAGCGCTGAATCACGCGAGAAGTCTACGAAAGAGCCTCTTACTCTGCTGATGGGTGGCGACAGACAACAACATAACCAGTGCAGAAGAATTCTGGTCAGACAAGGATCAATATTGCTTGAGAAGCTTATTCGAAGGGAACGCGCTACCAGATCTGGATGCCAATGTAATCCGCAGAAGGCCTTTTGCAATGGCTGAGACGTTTCCCTTCTTCTCGGAGGCTATTGTACATCTTCACTTGGTCCGTACTATACAGTATTTAAGATAAATATACTACTAGGTAACATATGGCAGCGTACTGCACACATGTCGAGTGTTCAGACAGTGGCAGATGACCAGATCACTTTCAGATATGGCCACGATGCTGGATCGTTGAATCTGCTACGCTCTTGAAAAGTCAGGTAAAGTATAGTAAGATAGCCATATCATAGTATAAGTAGGTAGACAGTTGCTGTGTCCAATGCAACCCCCCTGGTCCAAAGAACCATCCCACTTGTCTCACAGCCCCTCCGCCCTTGTCGACCTAACCTTCCTGCAGACTGAATGACAATCAAGATGCCACCTACATGCAGATCATCATTCTTGTCAGTGGAGCAGTAGGTAATAACTCTGACTACAATTTTAATTCGACCTTCCTACCTCGTTATCGGTACATACCAGCCATAACGGACGGCTTGTTTGTCGTCTATTTGCAACCCAATAGAAGACCTGGTCCATCACTTCTGAACTGTCTTGTAAGATATTGTGGCCTGGTAAGAAGCTCGGGTCCTGAATCCTGAGGACAAGATGAGTGTGACAGAACTGGTCGGGAGCTGGGCTCCACGGCAAGTAGTCGACAGCCTCGTCTTTCACATGCCCACAGCATGACTATATTCCCGTGGTCATGTAGTCAAAGGAACCGGGAAGAGGCAGCCAGACCGCCGGGGAAAGAGTCGAAGCCAATCGAACGGTCTATCAACGAAGTTGCAAATACCCTGGTATCACCTAGCTACGAGGGCCAAAGAGGGCCAGCATTAGGTCAGGAGCTTTAAGTGCCTGCCTTAGGTAGGTACCTATCTTAGGTACCTAAGGTTGGTACCTGACTGAAAGTGCTGTCCACGCTCCGCTCGGTCTTCGTCGGAGCATTCTTTCTTTGCCGATGTAGAGCATGTGAGCGGTGAATGTGAAAATGGGCAGATCTGGCCGTCGTTCGGTGATAGCGAGGCAGGATGCAGGCAATGGTGACAACAATGTAATCTTCACTCATATTTCAGATAATCCGACACATCTCCGCCCCGAGCTTGGGCCAGTGGATTCGAATCCTGGATTGTCAGCGCACGGCATTTTGACTTTCGGGCGATCATTTCCCTGTACAAGGATTGCAGATGATTTCTAAACGAAGTTAAGATTGAATTGTAAACGAACACGCCGAAAGACACACTAGGCAATGCCTTACTCCGAGTATGATACTATGTATCGGCGTGGTCAACAATGACCGCCTAGAAGGTTTTTGCCGCACTTTGCAATTTCATATTCTTCCTGGTTGGGAGATCCAGGTTGGTATGTCGTTAGGAGAGGTACTGTAACATTTCTCGAATTGGTCGTCAATACTGACACCGGTACAAAATAGTATAGAAAAGATGGGGAGAGAATGAGTGACAATAGGTATTGTAATTCTAGAACTCTAAGGATACTCGGTGAAGATACGGTGATACTGTACAATACGTAATTCGTTGAGGAGCAATGCCTCCAAAGGCCCCCTTCCCCCCCAAAAGTACATAGGTAGTAGTATGGTACAGTACCATAGAAGATACCAACCAGTGCTGTCAGGTAATGTAAACTTTGGGCTTCAGCGAGCGGGTCGACCGCTTCGAGCGCTGCGATCGCTCAATTTGCAGTATGGATGTCTGTATGGGCAGGTTTTGGTCGCTACGCTTTCAGGACAAACATCGCGCAACCAGCGTGGGGTTATCCGTCTAGCTTCTCCTCTCAAATCGTCCAGACAAAGTGCAGAGACCGTGGTTGGATCACATGCAAACGATACATACTGTACATCGGTCATCTCTCCTAATTCATTCGAATATCGATCGTGACCTTATCATTGACCCTGCTTCGTGCGCTGTCTTCAGCATCGGTCCAGGTATCAACCATCCTGCTTTTCCCTGCAAGGTGATGTCAGTTTCCCACCTGGTATGTACAAGCCCCCCACATTGGTCTGCCAATTGAAACCATGTAAAACCCTGGAGCGTCTATCAACAAGCATGGGTAGAATACCTTTGCTCATGCGTTGAGACCCAATATAATTCAGGCACCTTTTTGTGCATATGTGGCCGATATCGTTCTAGATGGTTATAGCAACTTCTGCTCGAATCTGACGGTCTGAAGTTTCTCTACTTCGAATAGCACAATTGATGGGCTAGTGCTCAAGGGAGGGAAGCGCGGGCACCGAGATGGTGAAACAGGTGAAGAGTATCGTCTGAGATACGATATCGCAAGCGGACCAATGGGTGTTACGGGCAGCACGGCGTGTCATTTCGTTCTCCCGGCGCTGCAGTGTCGGTTTCACCGCTCGTTTCTTCGCAGTATATGTCGTGGTGTCGCAACCGATCTGGCAGGGGAGAAGTTTGGCTACCGGCGCTCGAGTCCGGCTGTCCTTTTCTTTCGTAACAACGTAATGCACTGGAGGACCTTTCAGCTTGAGACGAGTGTGAGCATATTTCTGTCATTCCAAGTGGAAGGTTCGTACGGTGGTGACTGATTTTGGTGATGCTGGCTTTGATGGCCATACATCATAGCCGATGAATGAGACATCATACCATCGCGTCCATGCGGATGCATCATTTGGCCTTGAAGCGTGTGCTGGATACTGTCTTGATTCAGGCTATTGTTCGAAATATATAGATCGTAATTATCATACCCTCGAGTGGCGAACTTGTCGCTGCCGGACGATTGAGGCGTCAACATGTATGGATTCCACGACGCATTCACTGGAATACCCATGTTTGAGTCGATCTGGCTGTCGCCCACAATAGTTTGCGAGCTCTGAGACATTGGAGAGAATGACCCTCGCTGCACCATCATGTCGTGTTGAACTGCTGGAAATATGTATGTCAGCAAAAAGTAGGTCACACTAGAATAAAGGCTACCGTACAACCTGTCCTCGACGACCCTGCCATGGTCTCCGGAGCCGCAGCGAAAGCCGATGCTTCGGCATACTGAATCTGATGGTGGAGAGACGCCAGTTGCTGCTTCAGACGATCTATCTCGGCTTCGAGCATAGCATTCTGCTGCAGAGCTGCATCCAATTGATCCTTTTTTCCCGTAAGATCAATCACCTGTCTTTCAAGGTTTTCGATATGTTCCTTATTCCGCTGTCTGATAGTCCGTTGTGCTTCCCTGTCATTGGCGCGTTTCCGCTCAAGCTGGGCGGGTGATAGCATGCTAACACTTCGGGTACCAGCTCTCGACTCGCGCTTGCGACGACCGCCGGGACTATCTTGACTGGTCGGCTTTTGCGAGACTTGTTCCCTATTCTTGTCCGTCGGCATGGTGCTCTGTGGGAGTGAGCCCATGTGGAAGAGAGAAAGAGGTCCGAAAGGGTTCGGTCCCTGGGGCTTTTCTAAAACCGTGACAAGGTGTCCGTCTTGGAATGGGTCGTTCCTTGTCAGAGCAAGCGCGTGACGGGTAAGGATTGGCGGTGGGGGCTCAGTTCTGAGGAGTCCGCTGAAGGGATCAGTTCCACAACGACTCGGTCCAGAGCGATGCGAGATGGGGAATCCCGTCCAGAAGGCGAAAGATTGTGATCCAGCTGCTGGAGACTGACTCTCGGGAAGGTAGAAGAAGAGTTCAATGCAATACTGGAGCCAGCAATGGAGACAGAAGAGAGGATCAGTTGGAGTAAGCTTTCTGTCGTGAAAGGAAATTACCAAACTGCTGATGGTAGCTGAATTGAGACGACTCACAAACAATGACCGCACCAAGACTATGATGGATCCCGGAGGGTCCTATATATACTGAATCAAAGCTTGACGATAAAGTTTTTTTTTGGTCCTTTCCTGGGTGGTCATGTAATACGTCTAGACGTTAAGTGGTAGTGGTTGTCATCGCGCTGCACGTACCGCGGACCGGGTTGGACAGGTGGTGAGTTTCGCCGTAGTTGGATCTTGGGAAATGAGCGTTTGGTCCCAAGACAACACATGAATGGAGGATCCTCCACGTCGGAAGCCAAAAGTCTGATTTGTGATAGCTCCATGACGAGTAAACGCCAGCGGCGATTTGGACTGAATCTGCATGTACTAATATGGAGTGCCACACACCCAGGCACAAGGACGGATGGAGACAGCTAGCATGATTCCACTATTACAGAAGGAGTAGTCGAAGGGGAAGGGGAAGGGAAGGGAAGGGAAGGGTGAACGGATGGATCCATACAGGTACTCAGAGTAGGTACTAATTATGTACCTACAGAGTATGTAGGTAGGGAATGGGGGTCCAGGATGGAGATGGATACTCCGAGTAGTGCTGTGTAACAATAGGTTCGTCGGTACGGTACCAAGTAGCACAAACTTTAAATCGTCTAGACAATCCACACAACCAGACCAGGCAAAAGGAGGATGGTCTAGGATAGAACATCCGATCTTATTCCTTCGACGGTACGATCCTGTACTCAGAATACCTAGGGGTCTGTACAAGGTGCTCTGTAAAAATACCTGGCTCGATTCGACTGGTATGCCGATGGTCAAGTTGGATGCGATATTCTCTTCTCTTTCTCCAGTAAGAACCAACCTGGTCCAATACGGGCGTGTTGGTGTCGAGAATTTGCCTCGCCTTCGCTCTCCCCCATCTCGCTTCCCTCCTCTTGCTGTCATTCTTATTGTTCTTTGGGCTAGCGGAGCTTCTTGCCTACAGAGTATTCCTAGGCCATGAGTGGAAACACAATTGACTTTCGTAGCTACAAAGACTATGCCGTCCTGGGGTTCTTCTTCAAATCCAAAAATCCCTTCAGATGGCATCCAGAGAGTGTGCAAGTCAGCCGATGATCTCTACACCTTGTACTTCGTGGATCTCGATGCGACGGTGTTCTAACTGACTGTGTATACACCGCAAATGAGACATGCCTCGTTCTTCCAATGAGAAAGAGAGACTTCGTGGCTGACGACGAACAGCAACCGTACGGTATTCTGTACCTGTCTGCTAACCGCACGGAAGATTTCTCTCGGTACGGTACTGTAATACTGCCCACTGATGGCGGTAATAAATCATCATGGATGATTGATGCTGCACTTCAGGTACATGTTCGTCGGGGAGCCTATCTCAATAGTGTTCCATGCCGACGGGAAGGTGGATGACAGCCTGGCTGAGATATGTCGACCCTCTGTGGTGCTGCCGTTGACATTCCCATGTACGCGTTGCCCGTCCCGGACTTTCTCCCAAGGTTTTTGCGAAGTAGCCAAAGGGCTGACAGGATCTAGAAAATGAAGAACCCATTCAAAACTGTCGCCCTTGCCGCCCCGTCGATATGCAAATTTGACGACATCGCGAAACCTACACAACTTCAATCTTATTGCCAAATTCGGGTTTGTCATCCGACCAGCCATCGCACATGCAGGATTCAGCACAGGTATGTAGATAGCGATCATCGTCACCGCCAAAAATGAATGGATCTCTCTCTCTGAGGTGCATACAGTACATGGCCTATACAGTAATCATGTCACGGTATTCATCAACGACCCGGATATCGTTGCTGGCAATGCTGGCCCGTCGAACCGGCCATTCACTGGGCTGAGATTAAGATTGCTTTTAGGACGATAGTCACTATCAATAGCGCTGATAATACTGCCTTGTTTTCTTGCGTCGCGAGTTATTCCGTCCTGGTCTGTTCCCAGTCGCCTTCAAATGCCGAGGGTTGCATACTCCCGCCAGCAGCCTTCGCTCGGCTGGGACGCCATACACAAGTCTCTTGCACCCAAGTACTGTCATAGCACGCGCCCACATTGCCGTAAGAGCTCTGCGAAAGGATACTTGGCTTTCATTACCGCGCAGCTCTGTATCGTGCAGGCATGCATGTAACCCTCGACAGCTGAAACACTGGCTATGCTAACGGAAGTGCCAAGTAGGTCTGGTGCCCTAAATGCAGTTCCTATGGCACCAACTAACCAAAAAATGCCTGATGCTATTCCTTCCAAGGGCATTGCTCAAGTACAGAACCGGTCTACCTTTTCAACCTTACACACAGTGCATACCCCTACCTCTCCACTCATTGAATAGCAAGTATTTCGCGTGAATTCCTGCCTTAATCGTTCTATTATGTACGTTGCACGTCTGTGCCACTTCGTGTTGATTATCGCCCAGCTTGATATTATAGGGATGGGTTTCGAAATTGGCATGTCAGCTGAGAGCTGCGAGACATTGGTTAAGGTTTACATCTCGAGCAGCCATATGCAATAAGCAGCTTCTGTCGACATTCCTTGGGCTTCTACTGTCGCCCAAGACACCAGCGACACCATCAACTGTATTTGGCCATGTACCGACAGTAGTCTGAAGGTCTGTGGATATCCCTCGATCCAATCGATTTCATTCCAGCCCGCTACAACACAAAGTGGATGGACGCCACTTGATCGCACACAGAAGCCTACCTTGCACTTCTCAATGGGGTTTCCTTTCGTGCGTCAGGGATTCGTGCTCTGTCCCGATGATCTGGGTAACTAGGATTTTGAACGACCACTAGTCGGCGGGAACAAGGATAGTGGTGCAACAAATACTGTTGTACCCAAGGCTTTGGCTCAGTCAATGGACAACAGCAACATTACTACGCGTCGTGTATACCGTAGTACTATGGCCTGAGTCCCTCCTGGATGGCACCGTAACATAAGCTCCCGGCGACTTGCATATCGACCTTAAAGAAACCACGGTCAACCGCCAATGTACGTCAGCTATCTTCATCACCACGAGAAATCAAGAAGTCACCGTGCCAAGCTGGCGATAGAATTTTTGCTTATCGGCCCGTTGCTCTTCACAGCGTTCCTGATCGTTGATTTGATGAGTTTTCACCCCTGCGAGACAGCGAGGTCTACCCACATGGAACCGCCGAAATCCATGATTAGCATTCAAATAGGAATATCGCCTGGGCTGAATCGGTGAAGGCATGCGACGTGCATCGGCTGGCCATCGGGGAACTGCCCTTAAACGTGGACCTAAAGCAAAATTTGAACAAGCTGCGGTGTTGGGAGTGGGGAACCACACATCGCCTATTCCCAATCGCTGTCGATAGCGCTATACTATACCACAAGAGAGGATTTGTAACCTCCAGTACCGATGCCGTAAGTGTGAACTTGCCATGTGGGAAATCAAATGGGCACCATCTGCTCATGCCAAGCGTAGTGTTCGAACCCTACCCATAGAAAGGGCAACACCTCTTCTTGCCCTTTCTTCATCGTCGTCTTTACCTACTAGGCGACCACAAACCTTAGGAAGGGTATTTAGCGACGAGGACGGTGATCGATGGATAGGTTCTGTCAACACAATTTGGGAATTCTAGCCAATCCGCTGCTCACAGCCCTACGTCGTCGTCATCACCATCCCAATTTGAAGCCCAATCTCGTCCCCGTCCTGCCCGATCCGACGTTCTAAATGTTACTCATTCTAAACCTCATCTAAGTGCGGAAGCGATGAAATGTTCGTCATGAGTCAGGAAGATGCAGCCGACGTCCCTAGGTAGCTCCCTCTGTCCGAGACCAGTCTGTCTGAAGCTGCAGCAAAACATCTTCTCTCCATCCGATGACTTTCTCCAAACACACACACCGCCTTCGCAATAACAAGCAGGTTATAAGTCTCGGTATCCTTGCCAGCAGCCAAGATCAACAGCGTAGGAGTGTGTGAGTGAAATCCAACTCGTGCATAACAATGCTTGGATATTTTTGGCGCCATTAGCGCTGCATACATTGTGTGCCGTATGCCAGGAAAGGTATTATCTGTCGCGCTGGGCTCTTCGGTACTACTTGGACTAGTAGGCATTACATTCCCGATAAATTCCCATACCCGACCGAACTCAAACCGGGAGTTCGTAAGATGTCCATGTCGCTATGTGATCGACACCAATCCGTGGGCCTGACGACGGCAGGGTGTTTCACCGACCCGTGCTTCCTGACAACGGCAAAGTGACTGACCGCCCGTGGCTTGAACCTTGTCGACACCATATTGTTCTCCTCCTTCGGCTAAGCAACTCTCTAAGCTCAGCTTGCACAGTGCTTCACGCCCCGCTGACGGAAATCCCTTCGAAAGATACTGGTACTAGTAGATTACAAGGTTTCCGATCGTGAGGAATACATCGTACCGAGCGACTGGAACTACTATGGTTAGAGGCTGAAAAGTATGGCCCACAGTCCCAAAGCTCCGGTAGCCCGTTTTCAAGGAGCTCAGCGAATGCGGTAAGGACTTTGTCTGGACTCGAAAGGAGTGTACTCTGGTACGGATATGCCCATACCTAGCAAAGCTTCCTCAACATGGGAGTCGGGAATGCCCCGAGTATATCCTGAAATCATATCGCTGATTGTCCGAATATCTGATGCATTCCATGTTGTCGAAGGAAAATTCTCGTCTTGCACGGTGATCTCATATACAGTTGAGCAAACTTGATCTAAGTCGCTATGCTCGCCACGTTCCCGGCACCCAATTACCCAACTCGCTACTCTCTTGCTGCCGGTCGATCAGAAGATCAGCCACATTTTTGATCATTGTTACTTTTATTTCTACCGCTCTCCCGAACCTCGCATTCTATGTATCAAGCTGGTCTGCGTACAAGGGTGTAATAGATAAAGGATCCTCGTCACTTTGCAATACTGCACTATAGTCGCAATACCGCCAGTACCGTCTAAATAGGGAATGCCAGTGCTGGAGGAGACCATGTCAACGAAACTGGAGCTAGCCTAGATGATCCGGTTGAATTACTGGTGAAAGGCCGCATCTGGTCAAGCTGCGTGGTCTTTGGCAGCAAAAACCACCTAGTAGAGAATTGATATCAATGGAACTTTCGCCGGCATTGCTCTCACATTTCGGTGTCTCCCACCTTTCCAAGAAAATAAACGCGAGCTTTGCTCTCCGAAGATATTCCTAAAAATAGGTTGGAAGCAGAAGGTACTGCTCGCAATGTAGTCCAATGACTTCTGTTTTATGAAGGCCCGAGGCCAACAGTGAAACACAACTGCACATTCCGTGTTCTAGATAGGCTTCTATTGGGTCGGCAAAGTTGTAGCAGGTCTCACGAGTTCGTGGCTAACTCCCAGACGGCTCGGCTGTTCAATGCCAAGAGAAAATGGGTTGATATTGGAGCTGACGACGACGACAAGCCTGACTTAATACATAGTAGATACTCCGCCGAAGCCAGTGATATTCGCCTGCCACGATGATGCATCTGAAAAGTCCCCGTCATAGAGACTGCTTCCCAGTCGCTCAAGATGAGGAACGCCTGCTGATATCACCTACCTCCGACTAGTCCCGATCTTGCGTCCGATAATGAAGGTCGTCTACACGGCCTTTCGCTTGTCAACGCTGGAGTCATGGCAATAAAGCGAAGCCTGCGACCTGGACGCCATCGGATCAAAAGGGCGATCCGTGCCAAAAGGCATGTTGTCACATTTCTAATCTTGATCAGAGGTCTGCTTCTTGAATTTCCCACAAGATAGACCACTGAGTTAGCTGGCATGTGACCTCAAATTACTGTGTAGTATTCTCACTATACATTGACGATCGAGCCAAGGCGGCAGCTTCTGATTGAGAATTGACGGAGACCATGTCGGTTCTCTAATAGGAAATATGTGTCCAGTCGCCCATCCTTTCTCCGATACAGGAACAGAGTACCTCGTCGACGACACTACTGTGAGAGAAGCGAATATCGCATCAATCCAGCTTCTCTTCTATACCCATCGGCCTTGGTATACACGGTATGAGTTCTTCTCTCGAACTAATTACCACAGCGCTACTCTCTACGACCCTTGCCTCCAAGTGTTGGAGCTACCGGGGTAAAGCTAAAGGAAACTCTGCTCACTTGCCCAAAAATCGGCCAGACCGCCCATTTTCCACCCATCGTAGAGAACTTCCCTCCTCCATATTGCCCGTGGCAATCTTCTCGAGTATTTCGTCGTACAATGCTCGGTCGACCCGTGTCTTGCGCACGGCTCTCCTCGAGCCAAGCAGGACAGCTGCACCACCAAACGTACGAAACATTTAACTTTTCTGCACCTTATGTCCCTACATTTTCAGCTCGCTTAAATATCTGTTTCGCCTAACCCTCAATCTCCGTTCACATCATCCTTCTCACCCGGTCGGCTCCTTCGTCGGGCTCCCCGATGCCATTGAAGAGGAGGCTATGCATCGCCATGGACTAGGATTGGACTGTTCTTGTATCAGCCAGATGTTGCAAAGGCATACCCCTCTTCCCTCCCATGCCTGCATACCGCGAAGGTACCGTCGACGACGATTATTTGTATTCAACGATCAGACAATATTGGTACACATCTACGCACGATGAGGTGACTAGGTACCCGGTCCGAAGACCGTCAGCGCGGTAACTTACTTGCCCTATTGGCTGTTCATGGCGAGGGTGTCGATCGATTCCCATGGTAGGGTCAATGTTGTTGATCGAATCTCTCTGTACGTTTGGTCATTGCGCCTGTCCTTACCAATATGGTAGGTAGTGTACTTATGTGACCAATTTGATAACGCACTCGACGGAGTATGGGCATACTGTACAATAACATCGTCTCTCCGCCCCCTCCCCGGCCCCCACCCCCTCCCTACCTTCCAGGTACAGTACACAACTTTACAGAGCACTGTAGGATCGGATCCAATTTTCTTGCGGCACACCAGCCATCCCATTCTCCATTGCTCCTACTATGTATGGTAGTTGTCGTCTATCATACATAGTATATTACTGCCATGTCTGTATTGTCTATCATCTCCTATCGTTTAGCTTCTTCGTGACGGTATGGTCGGTACATGTACTAGGGATGTACTGCGTTCCGTACCCCAGGTTTCAGCCTACAACCTGTGTTTCCATACCACCTTTGTGTCGGGTTAAACGGCAGAACGGATCGTTCAGCTTTTGAGGCTGGGAGTATTCTGGGACCCCTACGCTCAGGCATTTCTTGTATACATATTACTATGTACCTAGATGGCTACAAACCTTGACAATGTAACCCTGGCACGGCGTTCGCAGAAAACCAATGGGGCCTGGTTCATCGGTTCAGACGGCACCATTGGGATAATCCCCAAGGAAGCGAAGAGCAACAAGTAATTGGAGGATGCGTTTTCCCAGGCCGACTCTATCTCAGAAAAATTCCGAATCATCAGCCAGCCAAGCGTCACAATAGTGTCCAGACTCGAGACTTCGCCTATCCTCGCCAAGCTGGAAATCGCATAAATGGCCATCTGCTATAACTTGTACGAGAGGTACCGACGGAAGCTTTCCACTAAACTCTGGTGCCTACGTCTGAGAAACCGCGGCCCATGTCTTCCCGGCTTAGTTGATGTTTGGCCATAAGTCTCGCACAAAGTTTCCTCCGACCTTAGCTGGGTCGCGACTTCGGTTGGAATGGTCACGAACTCGATCTAGATACCATTTTCTGATGAAGAGAGTGTGTGATATCGGGTTACCACGAAAATAATACGATCGGAAGGATGCTGTCGGTGACTATGCCACTTGCCAAGTCAATCAAGGTGACAAATCTCACCAATGTCAGAAAATCAGAATGTGCATATAGGAATCGAATGAAGGACGTCATCTACCCTGTAGGGAATATACACTACCATGCAACCGGACACTGGCTTAAACATTGTGAGGCGCACTCTTCAATTCAGGGTCAAAGAGATTGGCATCGCGCTGTCAATCAAACTCGTTGCTCCAATCAAATAATCAAAGATTTGCGCATTCACAAGTCGGTTGACCACTTCCGTTTCGTAGGCTTCCAGTTGCCCAGGTCCAATATGAGCCACAACTCACTCTTCTGCATCATCATCTCCCCCACCTTAAGTTGTTCCTGACCTTTTCATTGCCTACGATTGTTTTACGCTGGGTAATGTTCAATGTTTGATTTCTACCCCACAACTCTGGATTCGAGACGGTAACCACTCTTACGCCTAGGCGAACGTCTTCGGAAACATTTCTCCGTTTCTCCTGACGTGTCTCAAGTTCCTTGAAGATGGAGGCGTTTTTTTTTTTTTTTTTTTTTTTCTTTTAATGAAGTTATTTAACGTTTTTCGAGACCGCCCTTTGGGTAGATCAGATACTAATGCCAAACAGATCACTTCCGCGACTTGAAATGATGGGCGATTCCTACATACCGTGGTAATTAGTATGGTTGTGCTTAGCATTAATATGGCAGCTTGCGCTAGCGCTACCTCAAGCTAATCAATTCTTTGCCGTGGTACTATGATACCATAGTATGTCTCAGCATGGTCCACCTCGCCATTGAATTCCAGTCCTTGGGTAGCGTTGAAGCACTTTCCGAGCGTCGGACCGCTGGGAGCGACATCAATGACATTCAGTTACCGCATCAAATTTTCCCAAAGGGTATGAGCATCAAGGTCACCGATACCTTTGGTAGCATCGAAACAAAACTAGTTAGTTGACCATCAATCCAATATTGAATGTATTGGTCCGCGCTCTCAGTTTCCTGACTGGCTCTCATCCGTCTTTACCAAGCACCGATGTCTTGGATAACTCTTCTGTCCTTCCACGCCTACGCGCTAATCATCTCAACCTGTCTGTCTCATACTCTGTAAGCTTGCTTGTCCGCCTTGATATCCACTCTTCAATCTAACTCCTCGGAGTGAGAATGCGCATGATTCTGCTCTATATTCTTCGTCTCTGCCTCCTAGAAGCTTGGATGAGTGAGATATAGAGACCGACGTCAACCTATATCTACTATCGCTCACGATATCCGCTCTTCGACCACTCTTTCAATTCCTACATGGTTGCCATAGAAAGGACAAGTTCTGTCCAATGTCGGAAAAGCCAATCATTAGTCTTGATTGGACAAATGTTAATATTCCGACACGCTATACATGGTGGACACTTATGACGCGAAGCCCCAATTTCCGTGTCTTTCAATCGGCAGTCGGAATACGAAGCGAGAAAATGACGGCCATGACCTGTCGAGGATGTAATCCGCCTCGTGTACAACAAGATCGGGTAGAGCTAGTCCACTTCGCTTGCGTCTCCTATTCTCTCTCCGGAGATTACTCTTGGTTACCCTTTCTGGCAGAAGCACTGAAACGGGGAGTACAAGAAGCCTCAATGAAACACAGTGCTAGGGTACTCACTTGCGAGAAATATGAGGATACAGATCCATCCTCCGTCTACTGGACGGGGCTTCTCGACCGCTGGACCGGACCGGCTGCTGGATAAAACATCTTCTAAAATCTGGCTTCCAGTGCCACAATACCCAAACAATGGCCCATATACTCTAATGGACGATTTTACTCTGTTACGAGTGTATTCATCTCTCCTAGCTTGGCCCTCAACTTCTGGTGACCTGCACCGATCACATCAAGATCGTGCCGGGTAACGGCAATCGCAAGCCACTAGCCTTGCATCTTTTCAGCAATGGGGGCGAGGTTGATCCCAATCCAGTCCAAGGCGGATTTTTGGGTCTCCGTCAGCTCTGCTTTTCGTTCACCTCACCTCTTCGGGGATTTCCACAGGATGAGGCATTGATTGTCGTATCCCGAACTCCTCCAGGTCGGTCAGATTCCTTGGGGAAATTTCCTTTTTTTTTTTTTTGGAAGTCCCATCCGATCCGAACAAAATAGCATAGCCAGAAAGCCAAGAGTGCTATTATATTTCTCGTCAAAACAGCACTGAAATACCATGTTACGTCGACGGGTTGACGAAGTTCACCTTAGAAACTCCGAATTTAGCAACGGGATCTGGCAGGCTTATCCTCTCTGATCATGCAGCCGAATCTAACCCTGATGTTCTCATGTGTATTTTGGTTCATGGTATGATCGGGGATATCATGGGAAGAAAGAGTGAGGAGGGAGTTGGGTTTATTTGTAAAAAGGAAGAGGGAAGAGATCAAGGGCGTGGATTTATGAGTATGTAGATAACGTATAAGTTAAGTTATATATAATATGAATTTGTAGGTATGTATGTACATGTGTAGATAGTAGATAAGATAGATGGATGGATGGATGGGATTAGGTAGGTAGCTAGCTAGCTAGTTACCGAGTATGTAATAGATATCTATCTGTCCATAGACAGATAGAGTGTCTTGTCTCTACTATAGACCTCTATTATTATATTCAATATGATTTTCAATTTATGAAACGTTGCGTTGTACATAGTTATAGCATTATACAGTCTGCTTATTGTTTGATATTGATATATGATAAGTTAGATAAATCGTTGAGACGAATGATTCACAGGTTGAGATCTCGAATTCGGAACACAACAACCTTGTTGGTCTTTCAAGTATCTTTCGGTTTTTTGGGGGGGGTTGTCTTTTGCTGGTCTTGATAAAAGTTGATGTCTCACTTCATTGCACAAGGGATAATTATCTATTTTTCTTTCGACGAGCACCACACTATCTAGGGTCTGTGCTACAGTATCCTCTGTCTCACAGATTCATTCTCCTATTCATCTTCCACCTCCCTAAGCAATCTTCTTTGCCAATAATACTTTTACAGCTTGATCTTCCACCCCATCCGCTCCAATCCCATTGCCGACCCAGCAATGACCATCGCATAAGCGATCAAAATCCCCATAGCCATCACAGGAACTGTATCGAGAGTCGGCACGAAGAGATTTACAGCACCGGTTAATAGGTTCGCGAAAAGAAAAATTGCGAGACCGTTGCGATTCATGGCGGTGAGGATGAGTGGGGTCGCGGCTTGGTTGTGAAAAGGGGAAGGTTTCGCTTTTTGGGTGGTACCGGTATTGTCGGAGGCGGGATCTGACGAAGATGGAGGGAAGTAATATGTTTCTATTGAACAAAATAGGAAGATCTGTAGGGTGTTGAAAGCTATGACCCAAATCACGTAGGGAAGGTTGGCAAGCCGCCGGGAGACAGAGAGACCTAAGCCAAGGTCAAGCATGGGGATTCCTTTATCTGCCAAGAAGGACGGAAGTGGTGGAATAAAGATGTGTGGGAGACTGGTAATGAAGTATATGAGCCACCAATTTATTATGCGGGTAAGGAGGGATTCGAGAAGGGCGCGACGGCGAGTTGCTGGTGTTGACGTGTCATTGGTGATAGTTGACTTGGATCTGTTCAATAACGGTGTCTCTGGGATAACGACGAGCCCCGTTCCCCGACCAGCCAGAAAGATGGCTAGATAACCTATAAACGAAAATATTCCTTCGCGATTCTTGGATAGCAGGGAGTCTCCACGAGGGGAGATCAAGATATATGCCTTAAGATCCGTAAAGTTGAGTACACATTCATAAGCTATTACCAACAGAATGGCTAAGGCGTCGTAGGATGGGATCAATGTTGTGGCTATGCTGTCGAATATCTCCACGGAAGGAGGGAGGAACCCAAGAGTGAAGAAAAAATTCCAGTGAACACCGTATTCTGTGACATGTTCGGCGTAGTCCAAACCTTTGACGCTATAGAGGCGGATCAATCCAAGGATGAGTAGAGGTATCGAATGCCGTATCGACGATATGAGACGCTGTATAAATGGTTTTGCATTCCCCTGTGTAGTCTGCTTCGTGAGTATGGCTCGGGCAGATACTAGCCCTGCGGAAAAGACAAAGGATCCCACACCCATATCCATCAAAGAGGTGCCCCAATTCTCAACTTTAGCGAATCGACGGGGGAATATCTTGAAGTCGACGGCAAGAATGGCGAGGCATGTTATGACCATCATCGACCCTCGATATGTAGTGAGAAAGGGTCTGTTGGGCAACTGATTTGTTGCAGGGCGGGACGCTTCTGCTGTAGTAGGAGCTTGTGGAAGACGAGACTTTGACTTTCTCGATCGCCTTGGTCTCGCTGATAGTGTGATTAATATTGCTGGAGATATGAGTAACACGTTGAGAAGTGATGGGTGTGATGAATATGCCGTGATAGCGAGTAGAATGGCTCCGATGTTGAGGAGAAAATCTGTTACGAACGCTACAGGGCGGTATGGAGTGAAGAATGAAAGCCTGGATTGTAAGGTTGACCAAAGCAGGACACCGGCCTGTCACCGGCAGTGAGTAGGTGAAGATAAAGGTAGATATCAGCAGACTTACAGGAGCAACAAGGGTGACGAGAATTATCTCATGTAGCGGACCTCCTGAGAGGTTGGAGACGAATTCCTCCTTTCTTATTTTGTAGGATTTGTCCATTTTACGCGTGGGCTTGTCTCTCGCAAGGATGGGTAATGTATGTCAGTGCTGAATCACAGCTTCATCGGATCTTGCTAAAGCGTCCCCTTCTCCAGTGGAAAAGAATATCTATTCGCCCAGTGTCGTTGTTTTTGTTATGAAATCTGGCTTCTCCACGAAGCACAAATATTACTGTACCCTGATAATTTAAAAGATCAATCATTCGAGCTAAAGGATACAGCTCCAGAACAACGCAAAGCCACAGAACAGATAATCATCAACATCAGAGCGTTCGAAATTTAAAATGCCTCACGGCGAACAATTGGTATCAGGCTACTGGTAGTGACACTCGATCAGACATCTTACAAGAGCAAAAGCCGATTTCTCAAGATCCCTGTATACCTGTGACAGGTCGTGCACAGGCAGTAGTACAGCGGACTATTGTATAGATGTACTTAATTACCTAGTAACAGGAAGAAAACACCAATAGACGCATGGGATAATCCTCACCAGCTCGTCTGTCATGCCTATCAGATTGTGGGAGCTTTCAGGCGAAGGAGGGACAGGGCGAGATGCCCACCAAAGTCTGTTTACGGGACTGGATTTTTACATAGTATATCGGCTTTCCCAGCCTGAGAGTCCTACCAGGAGTAACATGCTATATACGCAATACCCTAGTTGGAGGAATCCGAGGAGTTTGGCGAGAATCGAGAGCCATCAAAGCCGCACACTTCACACTCGCCAGGCGCCTGTCTCGGGTGGCCACACTGGTCACATTCCACTGGTGGCCCATTATATCGTGCGTATATAGCAGCTCTATTCCGTGCCCTCCGCCTACTCCTTCGGGAGCCACCGCTTGTTGTTCCCCCTTCTAGGAATCCCCTGGTTGAAATATTCTTTCGATGATTGGGAGCCTCGGCTTTCCCCCGGATAATGGGGGACACAACAGTGGCGCTATCTGTTTCAACACCATCATCAGCCCGGCCCACAGCCGAACCTATATCTATATCGCTTTTCCCGTCCCTCGAAGACCTCGAGACCTTCCCAGCAGCGTCAACCCCCAATATGGATGCCATCCTGTTGCTCAGGACATCTACTAAAGAAGTCTTTCGAGGATGCCTTGCACTCGTAAGCCTCCTCTGAGATCCCCGAGGGCTGGATGGACTGGGAGAATACCCTGGACTAATCCCTGATCTTGGTCGCGAATCCCTTGAGACAGGGCTGGACAACCCCGACCGGATAGCGTCGCCAATGCGATAGTCAAGGATCATTCCTCGGCGGAGCTCCTGAGGATCAAGCGTATTTTCTCCCAGGCTAGCATCGCTGCCACTGGCCAGACTGAGGTACGACACAGAACCACTGGATCCACCGGGGGGCGACGTTGCCGCATTCGTCACAGGGGTCCACGCTGGGCTTTGTTCCGCTGGAGTTTTGGGCCGTGAGAAAGGCATGGTCGACAATGGAAGACCCGATCGCCTGTAGGTGAATCGGTATAAGCCAGGTTTTGCTCATCGGGCGACAGTCTGCAAGATGTGATTGTAAGTCCCGCTGGATTTCGATAGTACAGCGCACCGAAGCTCCATACCAAGTCTTAACCAGCGCCGCGATGAACGCTTCGTGAGTAGAATCTCCCAAAACCTTTGAACACTCGAAACTTTTGTCGCAATGACCAGCGCTTATCAAGAGCGGTGCTTGTCACTGCTTGCACTTTCTAACAGCAGAGTTTGAAGGTCCACTTGCTTGATCGATGAGAAGTAGACAAACCTGCGGAAAGATGACAAAACCTTGTGTTCCTCAGCCGTGTAACCATGTGAAGGGGTCGCACAAAAGCGGAAATGCCAGTCGGGTGTAACAATGCATTTGCCCTGATAGTTGCAATCACAGCATGGTGTGATGAAAGAGAATTTTCCTGGTCGGTGCATGCGACGAGGCATTCAAGTTCATCAACATTTGATGCGGGAGTCGGCACGGAGAATGCTATGATGACCAAAGTACTGGATCACACAGGAGTACCAAGACCCACTAACGCAAGCAGAGACTTGGTTGGTTGTATCGCTAATGGTCACAGGATATGAAAGAGAGACAATGTCGAAGCCTCATGGGAGCGAGACCAAGTCGGTTAAGCGAAACATGAAAGAGGAGTTCAGAGCAAAATTCCGAAAGGAGGTATGTATCAGCGAGGTCGGTGATAGACTGCCGTGATGTGTAGCTTCATATACATATATAACTGTCATATTGGTCACGCTCTGCAAAATGGTCGCGAAATTGTGAGAATGCAAGGAGGATAAGGCGCGTCATGCATCATATGTGACGTCTCAATTTTTGGGCCGCATCGGTAAATCCCATGCGCCAAAATGCCGAGCTCGATGCAAATTGGACAGTAGCAGAAAGTTTCTGACGTTCCGGCCTAAAGCAATGCTGGCCGGCTGTCTGATGCGGGTAACAGATGTACGTGGCTGTTGGGAGATTGCAAGGAAAGTGATTTGACACGGCTGCAGTGTTGCTGTCGAGCTCCATTAGTGTGGGGGATGCGAGGTGCATCGAAATGGTGCCTCTAACTTGCCGCTGTCTTCAAGGAACAGCATTTGTTGCTGGTGAGTATCGTTGATAGGTATAGTCCAACATTGATGTCTGTTCTCTGATCATATGTTTCTCATTATACCCCGTAGCTTGCCTGAGTGGTCTGTTGATGATTGGCATAGTCTGAGGTTTCCAGCATTCTGATATACTCCCCAGCAACTTTCCATCTCATGTCTAGTAACCGTAGCGCCTCGACTAAATTATTATAAGACGCAACCATTTCAGGTGTCCCTCGTTCTGACGCCAACCAAGCATAGGTTGATGCAGCTCCATATAAACTGTCAGCGATCAAGGGGCTGATAGCTGCCAGGTCGTAGGTCATTGTTCTTTTGAGATGCTGTGCAAATCTGAGCACTTCGTCCGCGGTGGCTTGGAGCCCACTGATGGCAATGCCTTGCATCTCAGTCTCTTCGACGGTATGCTCTCCCTCATTGGATTCTGTGCACGAGTAGGGATCATACAAGGCAAGCATTGCACTGTAGCAAAGAGCCATAGCAGTACTCAATCGCTCCGGTGCAGTCTCAAATTCAGAAGGAAGTAAACTTGCAAGGGCAATGATCGTGCGATGTAACTGCACCGCCTCCGAAAATCTGAACGGCGAGTCTAGCGACCTGTCATTCTTGTGGACCACTACTCTTCCTACCAGATGTGCCGCTTGACAAGTTCGTGCAAATGGACCAGCTTTGACACTGGTGGCGGAGGAAACGAAGATAGGTTCTGAGGTGACCATTTCACCTTGATCCCATGGGGCGTCGTCGGAGGGTAATACTTCATTTCGTGAAGGGCCATCACTTGCTAGAGGATGCCCGAAGCTGCCGATATTGACATATCTACAAGGTTGTGAGCCATGACCCTGCTTTTCAGAAGTCAAACAGGACTCACCTATCAAGGACCATGACGGCCCACCAAATTCTGCGTATTTCCTCTTGCTCCGTCCAGGTCGGAGGTCGTTTAGTAACTTGAGGCGCCTCTTTGCGGTTATGAATACCTAGAGCTTGGCCAAGCCTAGCCGAGTGACCAGCAGTCAAATACGCACCTGGATAGATTCCGTGTCCTACTTCGTAACAGCATATGAGGACCGACGCTTGAACTAATTGCGGTGTGAGTAGTCCATTTGACTCAACAAGAGATAGATAATTTTTTGCCGTCCAGTATAATGGAGTTTCTGAAGGAGCACATTGGTCGGGAGGACGTTCCACGGCCAATTTCATGCAGAGAAAAAGGAGAGCATAGTCGGCACCAGGTTCGAAGCCGGGATTCGAAAGCAAGGAATACATTCTCTTCTTCGACACCATTGGTAGCCACGCGTGTATGGTCAGGAAGTACGAGCCAACGATATGTTGTATATCACCATGACTTCCGAGTTGAGCAAGCACGTTAGGCGGAACACGCAGGCTGGGACGAGGAACATCCCGCCTCTGCTCCTGAAAAGATGTTGTATCGAGGAAGAACATAGCAGGAAATGATGCAGCGTCTTTTCCGGATGAAGCGACCATGGATGTCATCCCAGCGCTTACAGCCTGTTCTGATATCGGCCCATTTCCATTCATAGGTGGATTTGACAACGGCGAGGCGCCGGTAGCACCTGGTACCGAAGGACTTGTCAATAGCTTCTGTTCAAGATCATATACTTTTTGCCGAAGCATTGCGAAATCATCTGAGCTCGGAGGCGGTGTTATGTCTGAATAGTCGCATATCCTGCCCATGCGTGCGCAAAGCCCACAGTTGGGCACTGATTTGTCGCAACGACGTTTTCTCTTCCGACAAGCGGCGCATGCTTGGGATGCTCTGATCGGAGACGGTCCCATGGTATCATCACTCGTCGAGGAGATTGTGGATGTCATATTGGGTGTGTTCTCGGCGATACTATTCTGAGATCAATAGTCATACTTCAGAGCAAATCCCGTATGCTCTCTTCGAGCCTGCGCGGTGGGGGCTGCGAGCCCCTTTGCTCGTCGCGGAGGTGCCGCTGTTGAGCTATAGATTGGAATGAGAGATGAACTCGTCCTGAGCTCGTGGGCATGAGCTTTATATACAACGTCTTTTGAGTCGAGGAAAATAATCTTGGGGTTTGCACAGTATCGTTACCTTAGGTAGCTACTTGTTTGATAGCTACCATTTGAAATACAGCATACTCCAAACCCACCGACGAATGAAAGCTGCCCTCATCTACAATTTAGGAGCCTCTCCGACACCCCGCGTATGATTTCTACTACTGTACCAAGGGGAGCTGATTAATCGTACAGTACTATGTACATACTTTTTATTCGCGCCTGTAGAGTACCCAGAGAGTGCTCATAGGTGCAGTAATCAGAGAAGTGCTTTAGGTACATGAATCCAACTAATTGCCAGCAGCATTCAATACTTTTATTACCTTCTCTTCTGTCAGACTGCTGTAGATACACAGATCTATAAGATCTGAGAGAATGCCAAAAGGATGAAATGGAGTGGTGTAACGATTCCAAACAAAAAACCAATATTTTAAACATGGCATCTCATGCTCCTCCTCGGCCAGCTATCCCAACGCCCTGTCTTTAGAACCTTAAATTGAGGACACGAAAACATACGACACTTTTCCGTAACCGCCATTGCACTCTGATCGTCTAACCAAGATTGATGTCCGTCCGTCTAGCATAAGCCTCTAAACGCCAGCCTTCGAACTCCTGAAGTGCACAGAATCAAGTATGTAGGGAGGCGTACCCAGCACCGTTGTCCGAGGCCCATATCGTGGAGATCGTTCCGGATACCCTAAAGCCCTAAAAGAAAGGAAGCCACCTGTACATGTTCCGAAGAATGCACCTGCAATCCAGGCCCGCTCGGTTATGGCGGTGACTAATGGCAAAGTGGCAAGCCTGACCACTGAAATCGATGAACCTCGCAGGCAAGGTATCTGAAGTAGTGGCAGGAGAACGCCTGCAAGCCGAGCGTAGCTGTTACCGCAAATCTTTGGCCTCACTTGAAGTGAAGAAAAGCAAACTTCAGCGTGATCTAGCTGCTCGCTAGAGATTTGATGGAACGTTGTTTGCTGACAGCTCATAGATCATTGACGCTATGGCTGATCAAGAAAGTTGTTAGTAGTAACCCGCAAACGATCAAGGTGCCATAGCAGCGCTGGGGTTGATGGTTTGAGCTGGTATCATGCCAGCAATGCCCATTTGGCGTGCAGCATTTGCAGCCTGGATCTCTGGATTACAGGGTGGTGAGTGCGCTTTGTGATATTTAAGTCCATTCAAATTCTTATATCGTTTGCCACAAGTCTCGCACTTGTACGGTTTTTCCTTTTCCATGCCCATCGTGCCTGGATACGGAGCCGATGTCTCAGGATCGACGATAGAGAAAGTCCCATCGCCATTCTCGTGTAATCTTTGATTGTTGTGGCCGTGCTGATTTGGATTAGCAAGTCATTTATATATAATTTGAGTAGAAGAGTGCTTACCGCTTTGTGATATTTGAGACCATTCTGGTTCTTGTACGCCTTCTCACATCCAATAACCGGGCATCTGAAGGGTTTTGGTTCCTCATGCGGTAGGATATTTGTTGTGGTGTCAGCAAGACCTGCAGCCATCTGCTGTTCACGAATACGCCGAGCAATGTCGCTATTGGCACTATATTGGCCATTGCCGAGGCGAAATTGGTTGACATTTTGGGTACCACCGAAGCCTCCAGATCCGCCTGTGGGGCTGAAAAGGCGTTTTGCTGGTTCGTCAATGCAGAGATCTAGCATGTCATTATTCGTGCCGAAGCCTAGTCCAAAATTTTGACCGTTCATAAAGAGAGGATTGTTCTGCATCGACATGTCTCCCATTGCCCCAAGCAAGCTCTCGTCAATCTCACCTGGCGTGCCTGGAGCAGATGAATCTGGAGTATGCTGAAATCCTTGTAATTGTTGTTGCATGGGATTTGCCATCAACGTAGGGGTGTTCACAGAAGAAACCGTTGGATTATTCTGTAAAGGACGACCAGATGCGACAGGAGTAGAGGGTTGTGAACTTCGCAAGCCTGATTGACCTTGCATCATGCTCACATTAAGTGGCGTTATCCGGGGTTGATTTGTCTGCCCATAGCCTGATTGAGACTGCTGAGTCTGTCCGTTCTGGAATCCGTTTCCGGGAGGAGTTGTCGCATCACCATCTAACATCGCATCGTCCATTTCCATGTCTTCCACGGTATCCATATCTGGTATGGTTTGTAGCTGCGTGGTTTGGAAACCAGATGGCTTCGACTGTATTGGTTGCCCAAAAGATTGTCGTGGCGTAGTTTGTGCAGAAGGAGTCGACTGCGACTGAGCTTCTTGGCGCTGTGCTTGTTCTTGCACCGCTGCGGCAGTATTTGTGGCGATTGCGGCTCGATTGTTTGGAATTGCCGGTCGATCCTGGCCAGCTCTCGAGCCCTGTGGTGGTTTTTCTGCATGAGCCTCTTCGTAATGCTGTAGCAGATCGTGTAATGTTGGGAGTGTGGTGCCACAGCAAGAGAAATCCCTCATGAAGTTTGCCTCGAGTTTTGGAAGATAAGAAGAGGAGTGATAAGAAGGAGATTGAAAGGTGAACGGAGACGTGCCGGTCATTATCATGCTGCGAACATTGTTAGCATAGGATACGCTGCGTAGGAAGCAAACTACCTACTCGTCACGAATGAAACTGCCTACTGATATGCCTCCCCAGCTCATGCCACCAGTCATGCTGGCGGCAAAAGACTCTCTGCGATTACGATCTGACATTCCCATAGAGATGGGTCTGGAAGTGCCGTTCGTCCAGGAAGGTGCTGCCATACTTATTGAGTCCGATCGAGACTCGGTTCGTTGCAGCGCATCGGAGGAAATGTTACTATTGGCGGCGGCATTGCCTGGACCGTTCATGCCCTTCGCGCCTTGCAGCGCTGTCGTCAGATTCGACTTCTGGTCCCGGGGCGACATGGAAGACTGTCGCTGGATATCGATCGGCGAGGCCGCCATGATTTGCGAGGTTGGTGAAGTTCCAAATAGCGGAAATGGATCGGACTCGGGTTGTGGCTCTGTCAGAGTAGAATCGAGGAACAGGCTAGATGTACTCGGCGCCTTTTCGATCGGGCGTTTGAACCAGGGTAACGGAGTGTCTTTAGCAGACCTGCGAGAAACTGGAGGTCCAAACCCGACTGGTGTGCTCACAGGAGTCGACTCGCGTGAAGACGGTGCTCTATCGCTCAGTGATGGAGAACGATGTAAAGATGGCGGACTGTCTGAGTAATCCTGCATGAATACCGTCACTGGTCACTCGGCAAAAGAGGGTCACGGATACCGGCGGTGGCGATGTGAGTTGAGAGAGGAGGCGATAAAGATGAAGATAGGAAGAGTGACGGGTAAGGTCGAGTCGACGTAAAGTCGGTGATGGTAGATATAGTGCCGACAAAGCGATGTGAAGCACTGTTGCAAACCAGACTAGGTCGGGTTAGGTATTCGCTCTGAGGCGACGATGGCGGTCCTCTCTTTTAGTTTTAGTACAGGATATTTCTGTGATGGCCACAAACTACCCTACCATTACAGTATGGTACTTCCCACCAGGCAATACCTAACTGCGCGTGGTTGATGTAATTATGGTTTCGGTCACGGGTTATACATAGTAATATACGGAGCGATACCTGTAAGATTAATGTTTTATCATTGAAATTGGTCCAGTACGACATGTATCATGGTAACGCATGGTCAGTTTCCTGCCTGCATTCTATCAACCATACAGAGAACCCCCCAAAACTACAGTTGAACTGTTCCCAGCTGAAAAAGCGGCGGTCCGGGTCCGGGCGACTTGTCCAGCAAAGCCTTGGACATGTACCTATAAGTTGCTGAGTCCCGGCGCAGTTTACCTTCCCAGATGCTCCCATATTATACTCGGGAGGACTTCCTTTGAGGGACCGGAGGATTGCAGAGAGCGAGGACGGGTGAGCGAAGGCGATGAGATGTCCACCTCACACGTATTGATGTCGTAACGGTATTGGAATGAAGCTACGATACTCGGCAGACCGCGTCCTTCTGACGGAGTAAGTCGATTTGCCAAGGACCCTTAGAGGACCAACACTTTGCCTGACAGGGCTAAGGCGACGGGCATTCTAACGAGAGAAGCCGCCTAGAAGCCGAAGGAGGGGGAGCTTCAGTCACGGAGGAAAGGACGATTCAAGTCGCAAGCGTCTATTCCCCATCTCGGGAATACCTGATGCATCCATGGTCGGTCGCATCCCAGCCGCACCAGATACCACCGGATGCGTTCACTGCATAGGGACCGCTGATTCAGATAAGCCACCAAGAACGTCCCCTGGCAATCAAAATTTCTAAACCACGCAGGTCAGCTTGTGCTTGATTTGTCGAATCATCTCTGTATTGGAGAAAGTGAGAGCGAGATAGCGATGAATTGATAGATAATCATGTAAAAGCGGCCACATTTATTTTCGTATGCCCTTCGCGACGGGTAAATTACGGCACGGAGACATTTCCCGTAATGTAATCAATCTCGTAAATACTTGCTCTATTACTTAGGATAAAGAACATTTATTAGGTACTGTACCGTTAAGTATTACCCGGTTGAGAGAGAGGCGGTAGATACCTACGGTATTATGGTGCACAGTATTAGTTACGCACCTAGATGAATCAATATTGCATTGATTTCAAGGTAAAACAGTCTAGTTACTCCTTATATCTTTGGTTAACAAGCAATTCCAAACTGGGTTTGCCTTTTGACTATTTGCTGTTACTCTTCACATGTGATCGTATTGTGCAAGGCTAATTGAAACTAGTGTCGCCAGTTGATGAGATGGATGGTGACGATAAGAATAACTGCAATATTCGTCGCTGCCTCTAAGGAAAAGCCCATGATCGAGAATCCTTCTCGCCAACTCGGTGGCTCTAGACATGGCAGATTCAGTCGCAGACGATTGCAGTCAATATTTTACCCACCGGGGGCGTTCGACGATTGCCCCAGGATCTCGGATGAGCCATACTGTCTACACCGTCTTGCGTCTCCGGATATGGGACGGTGGCCCTGCGACCAAGTAAGTGCCTGACTGGCACCGCATCCCATGATAAGTTTGGGTGCTTGGAATTGCGACGCGCTTGATGTCATCTCCGAAGTAAACTGTGGTCTTCGTATCGCGTCCCAAAGGATAGAGGCTTCAATCATCCATGGACGAAAGCTACACTCTGCAGCCAGAATGGTGATGTACTATGTACTCGGGGTACACAATCTGATCGATCCCATCCGTGGCTGTGACTTTTGATTGGAGAAACAATTTGTTCCCAGATTGAGAATTATCTACATAGTAATTCTGTAACCCCTCCGTCCCAGTCTTCCAGATGTGATGCTTGACTATAAGGGGGTATCTGGAGTGCTGGTGGATCGTATTGTAGGTTAGTTCTTCGGAGCCTGTACGTCGAATCATTTCAACGGTTTACTGCCCTTTTGTTAGGCTTCATACACAGTACTCTAGGAGAGAGATTCGCCCAAAGATCTCCCCTGTCTCCACTGTGCTTGGGACCCCAATTCAACTTTAAAGGTCGCCCAACGTTGCAGCAGCTGGCGCTACGGGGTGAAAGATCTTGGTCAGTGGTCGCAATCACAATGCAACTGCTCCATATCAAGCCTCTCCCCCCACTTTCCCCCTTGTCTTGGACCTGTTTTCAACGCCAGTCCCAGATCCGATGAGCGATTTAATCAAAGATCTCGCCTTTACCAACCGAGCACAGAGTACCAGAGTAGTACCCGTGAATCAAGAGAAGAAACTTTGATTATATAGAAGAGAACAAATAGAATAGGGTCTTGGAAACACGAGGCATCATAGTGAACTCTCATCATACACAACGCTGTTCGAAGAGCCGCCTCTCTTCCGTGCCTGATGGTTCGTGGCTGTGGCCGATGCTATGTATCAAATACGGTTGGATACAGCTACTCTGTTCAGAGATCGACGAGGCCGAGCACGGACCTCAGAGCTTAACACCCACAGATTACCCTGCCCTTCGAGTATTGACGTAGCTGTACTCTGTAGGCAACAAAGTACTTATCATCCTATTGGAAGTGTTAGATCGAAATTGACTTCGTTTAGCATTGAGCGTCAATGCTTATTGCTGGACCTAGCCAGTGGAATTGATATGGTCATGAATCAGCAAACGAATATTTATACATTGTCAATCTGGGTATGCCACCATATCGATAGGGCAAATTATTGTACGGTCGTACTATGTATGATGCATGCCAACAATGGCAGGCGTCCACATGGTTCACCTGTCGGGTCTCATGTACCCACCCAGTTGGCGGTTGGATGTGTCAAAGGAACACCGAAGTCAAGGGTCAGGGCCATTGCCGATGAGAGCATCTCCAAGGAGGGATCGAAAGCCGAGACAATCCCGCACTTGGTACTAAAATCGTCAAGCCCTTCAACATCTGCTGCTTGTGAATTGAAGAAGGTGCATTATTTTGGACGCTGTAGTATACATCTACTTCTATGCCCTCAAGCTGTCGACCTATGTCCAACGTCTGCGGTCGGTATTTACTCGCTCTCAAGGCCGAGGAGGAATTGCGTTGCATGGTTTGGACCGGTAGGCTCTGCTTGATGAGGACCGAACTCCAAATTGGACAGACTGCCGTTGTCTCGGCTGTTTCAAGATACATAGTACTCACGTAGCAGCCAACCGGTCATCTTATTATTGTAGATCTCGGCCGCAGCGGCGCTCGAGGGACTCCATGTCCCATTGACTGCAGGCTTTGAAAGGCTAGACAATATACTGCATTGAGATACCCGTGCGCGTACAGGCAAAGGGTGGACCGTCGGCGAGTATCCACGTGGTGACGAAGGGGTGAGACTAAGATCCAGCCAGAAGGCGTAAGGATGCTAAGTGCCGACCTGCAACAATCCTGCGGGATGAGGATGCCGAGACATGCCATGCATCTTCTCGTCCATCAACGGTCTTGGAAGATTCAAGACCATTCAAACACAGTCAAATGGCTGCGATGTGATGATTTTCGATGATTATAATCAGATTTCGCAATGTCATGGGAAGCCAGCATAAGGCTTCTGAACGTACTTGTGGTACAGGACAGTACAGTACAATGAAAAGAATTTTTGGGTGTCAGCCGCAATTAGTGTGTTCCGTAACAATGGAAACAGATCCTCACGGGTCTTAAACTAATCACATGTAATTACATACCCATGTATGTAAGAGCAGGTATTCCGCCCGAATGACCGGTGCGGACATGTACCGCCCGCATTGAATTTTCGCAGTGGCCATCAGACATCTGTTTCACTCGGGGCTATTATTTGCTTTCATATTGTACCATCTATAGTCTGATGGATGCCACGTCCCATTTGATGAGTCAATGTTTGAGCAACACACCAATCGTAGACCTGGGGACTGCAATTTCCCCCACAAATGGTGTTCAGTGTCGTACGATGAAATTCCTGGACAAGATACTACGAGATGAACGATCTAGAAGGATCTCGATGTATTCTGTATAGTGCAGAAGGTACGTATTGGAGGAGGTCGATGGCTGCTGGTCGGCAGGAAGGTTTTTGGCTCTATCTGTATACATTGTCACAGTGACCTGCTACTTATGTATTGTAAGCTGTCGTACTGAGCAAGTAACGCCTTCCAGACGTTATGCCAATTTGGATCTATTGCACGGCTATTGCCTCGATCTCGACAGGAACCCCTTTTGGAAGTTGATATACTGCAACACAGCTCCTGGCTGGCTTGTGTGTGAACCACTTTCCGTATTCAGCGTTCATCTCGGCGAAGTTCTTCATGTCCGTGAGGAACACCTAGAAGGCATGAATTAGCTCTGAGTCGGTGATTCGTTGTGCCATCGCCACGATTTCGTGATGATTTTATAGAACAACATTGACCACTTACGCCGACGCGGACCACTTTGTCCAGACTGCTCCCACTGGCTTCCAAGATGGCTTTCAGATTCTTGCAGCACTGAGCCGTTTTTTCGCCAATTGATCCATCGATGAGATTTCCTGAAGTGTCAGCGGGAATCTGTCCTGCTACCCAGACCTGGCCGGCTGCTTTGACAGCCTGACTGTATGGCCCAGCCGCTATTACAATGAGTTAGTGGCACGTGATCGAAGCAACGGATAAACTTCTGATGGCAGGACGTACGAGGGCATGCATCTTTTGTCAACACGTTGGTCAGTTCAGACATCTTGGAGCTTGAGCTAAAGCAAAGATGAGGATTTGGTCCAGAACGTTGTAGAAGTCTTGTCGCGGAGATCGAGGTCCGGCTGGTGGCAGTGATGATGGGGCAAGAGAATATGGAGTAAGGGACAGTCAGTCTTCTGGGAAGCATCGGAGAGTTCATTCAAGGTGAGATTCAAATCGTTGAGAACGCTGGTCTATATGCTTGGCTGAGAAGCCGGCAGAAGAGGGAAGCTTGTTCACTATGTGGGGTGCCTGAACGAGGGGTTTCTAAATTCTCCGATCGCGGTAACATCTCATGGTTTTATAATATCTCATCGGAGCCTTTTCCTTGGGGGATTCTCATATCTGTAGTATCTAATACTACTTATGCCCTGCAGATGTTGAATATTGTATACTGCTGAGTTTGTGATACTTCTGTATGGTTATTGACTTGCTGTTTTGCAAGTATACGTGCTCATATAGAGCCGAGTATCACTTTTGTTTGCGAATTCACTGATCATAGATTAACAGCGACTACACATTGGTTGGAACGTGCCAATTACGAACTACTGTGTGGGTTGTGATAAACCAGTCTCTCTTCCAACTTTTCAGAATCTAAACACTGTGGTATTGCAGGCTAATCGTCTCTGAGGAAGTACGCTCACCTCGTGCTTCTTCAAGCGAGACGACTTTCAGGTCACGGGATCGCAAGTTTTCTGCAAGTGGAGACGACCTCGTGCTGGACTCATACCTACCTACGTACTTTCTGAATCTCCATTCGTGGAAGTGAAGATGCTCTGGATAAGGTTGACCCTGTCAGTATGCTACTTGTCCCTATTGTCCATAGCAGGACTAGTAGTGTAAGGCTGTGTGAGTAAGATATCTAGCATTTCATTGCTGCAAAATATTCTCAATTTCGTGCAGTCATATTATCCCAGACTTTCACGAAAAAGGATAACGCAGAAAATATGACGGGACTGAATTGAAGGAGCTGAGAGGGTGAAAAATAAAATGGTCTGGGAAAGAAGGCTGGGAAATCCACGACGCGCTGGTCGTCTGCCAGTTCATGTACGGTAAGGGAAATAGACTCCAAGGGAACTGGGACTATGAGTCCGTTGATCGAATCTTGCGTAGCAAATTAAATGAATATATACAATGTGACTACCCTGACCAAGGTTCCTTGTCACCAGCCTTGCGGGCCTGTAGCAAGTTAGCATTCGCGGGGTATTGTCATGTCATGTCCAAGAAACCTACCCTTAATGCATTCGGCCCACCAAGCTCAGCCTCCAAGCCATCTGCATACTCCTTGGGATAGCTCGGCCTGTCCGGGTAGGTCAAATAGACCGCTGTGCTCAAAGTTGCAATACATGAAAGGAAGCCTCCCCACAAGATAAGGCCTCTCCCTGAAGAAAAATGTCGATACGCATAAGGTGAGAATCGACCTAGAATATCGAAGTCTTCGTGCACCGGTTCGCCAAAGTTTCGTCGCTCTTGAGGATCCGTCCATTCTCCGTAAGGGTCACGATCTTCTCGCTTCTGTCTTGGTGGATTGAGGTAGCCTCCATTCTGTAGAATGTATCAGTGTCCAAAACAACCCGACGTGTAGCTGATAAGTACCATTTCTGGGTCATTGTCGACAGTCTCGGAAGCTCGAATATTGCGTGTGGATGAGAATGCTGCTCGTTGGATGGTGTTGCGCGAATGAAGGAGCTGCGCCAGCCGCGAGCTTTGCGCGAGTCGTTTAGACATCATCTGAAGAAAGAACACGTTAAACTAATATGCGCAACCATTTGCAATTGCAGACACGTACCGTGCATCAATCAATGATGGATAGACATCGACTTTCTTTGCCTCGAAAGTGAAAGATCAAGTCGGTGATGATAGGACGTCGATAATGATACGGGTAGCTAAATATGCATATGTGGCAAATATGCTTTGGGCCAATGCTACTTGAGCCAATTCAAATGCTTGGCGAAGACAAAGCCCATCACCGACTCAAGATTTACTTGCTTGACCTTTTGGTTCTTGAACACATTGTACAGTACCTTTCTTGTCACCTTCACCACAGCAGACCCTCATGGGTCCTCATCCACTGCTGCGAGCTCATTCTTGAAACACAGGTTATGAGTACATATCCCCCAGAACATCATCTGGGACGGAATTCCCGTGAGGTTGCTGACTCGAAGCAGCCATCATATTTTAATTTCTACCACTTTAGATCAATCACTTCCGTTAGCTACAATATTTGGGCAGTTTTTCTCGCTTTTTCCATTCCCCCTGCCATAGTCTCTGAAGTCACTGCCTTTTAGATATTCTTCGTACCTCAGGTGGATCAGTATCTCAAAGTACAAAGTCTCCGGATCGCTGTTCATCTTGAAGTTATACTCGGCTTCTACTTTCCCAACCAGCCTTTTTCCATCTTGCCTCCCGCCACAGCGGCGTCGACTAGCAATTGGACACGACAGCTCCTTTCCAGTACCCTGTACGAGAAAGCGGCCTCATCAACGGTTTGCACCACTGTTAGCAATCCATGGTTCATGAGGACTGTCGCCTTGCCATTGCCCAGGGCAGCGGCAATGTTCTCCCGTTCTTCTGCGGCAAGGGCAACCCCGCCATAAGAAGTATAGACTGAGTGTGCGTTATAAAAATTGCACACGTCTTGATTGAGCATTTCGAGAGGTTTGCCCAAAGCTGAGTAAGCACGCCCGTAGATCGAGTGAGCGTGGCAAACAGCATGGACATCAGGGCGGCGTTTATGAGTAGCGCTGTGGATCTGGACACCGGCAGCATTGGCTGGAATTTCCTAATGATGCAATCATTTAGGACAATGGCGTTTAGAAGCTATCATTGATTGTTTCACTTATAGTGTTCTCCCCCACAACCTGGCCAGTCTTGAAGTTGATACAGATCATGTCACTGGCTTTTAGCATTCCATAGTGGATGCCGAGGGGGTTAATTCACATTCGATCTTCGAGCTCTGGATCGCCGACACTTATATGATCGCTGATACCCTCAGCATAGCCCTCTCGAGCCCAAACGCGAAAGGCTCCTGCTATGTGTTCCAACTGCCATCGTCATGTTTCTGCAAAACTCCCAAAAACTGGAATTTTGGGCAATGACTTGCTGTTCTCTCTATGTGCTAGAGACTCCAAAGGCGTCAGCTCTCTATCCCCAGATGAGGAGGCAGGTTTGTTGGTAGTGTTATCTGGTCGACACCGTCGTAAATAGCCGTGGGACTCATGTTGGGAAAAACGAGGGTGTGAGAGCAACTTCGTTGAGTACGCTCACTCTAGGTAATTAGATTTGTTTTATATAACAGACACTTGGGTATTGGAAAGTATCAATGTCTGTATGCTTCCAACCTACTTGCCATTCGGCATTAGAGGTGCCTGGACAAATGAACCAGACGTGGGAAGTTAGATGAAGAACATACTCGTCCCGATGTGGTAATCAATACCATGATCTGCTAACCCTAGAGCTGCGTCGGTATTGCCACCATTACAGTGATGGCCCTAAAGCCAAAGCTACAAGAGAGGCAGCGCCTCTCGCTGTTAACAGCACTGGCCTCAGAACTGGCCTTCCTTTGCCCCCATGTTCTCATTTCACAATCTCCCGGAGAATCTGGTGAATTTTTGAAAGTGTTACTTTTCAGTTCATCATGTTGAGCGATGGTTCAAAGGGTTGTAATTCCGGCGCAACGCTGGACAACAATAACAGCCAGATCAAGGATGTCTTCGACCCAAAGGTGCCAACCAAGAAACAATAATTAGACGTTATCTGAGTTGTTGACTGTTTTTGGTAGATTCATCTGGCATACGAACCACCAAAGGAAAGGCTCACTCTCGACGATTTGAAGCTACGGCCAACATCCACGAGCACCGAAGTTGCTGCTACTGCTCCATTTCCTATCCTCTCACCAGAGGGTGTTCGTTGCTACCGTCGGGCACTCTTCTCATCAGATGTCCTGACTAGTTGTGTCGGTTCACCATTTCCTGGCACATTGACTATTAGAAATGCTGCCGCTTTCTCGTCTTTCATCAACGACTTTTGGCGACATCCTGAAACAATGAAGATGCTTTCAGAAGCTGCTGAGGTTCCTCTTTCGATAGTCATGCAGACTGAGATAGCCCACACGAATATACAAACATTCAGCGAAACGATCGACGAGATGGTGTCTGAGCTGAGTGTCGAGCCGGACACAACAAAGATACCCTTGACCCAGGAGCAGAAGGAATACGATCCCTTGAACTCTGCTTCGATCATCCCTTGGCAGTCTGTGAACCCACCGGTGTCTTCTCCCAATGCTGACTAGGCATTCATGATTCATTCCCTTACGTATGCGTAATCATGTTGAGTGACACGGACGGCATGGTAGGTGGAGAGACATACATCAAAACTGGAGAAGGAAAGCCAATGAAAGTACGAGACAGAGTCCAAAAACGAATGACAATGGTTAATGTTCGAAATAGGTCGAAGGTCCTGCATTGGGTTGGGGTGTTCTGCTCCAGGGCCGTACAGTCGAACATCTTGCTGCCAGAGGTTACGGCAAACGAGAACGTATCTCCACGATAACATCCTTTTGTGCAGATGTGCCGCACGTATACGACTCGAGTTACATTACAAATATTCGCTATTACAGCGACCGGACAATTCTGTATCAACAGTGGGCGGAATTTCGCCTGGAGAAGATGAAGCGACAGATCGAGTTGCTGCAGACACAAATCGCAAACACAGCTATCCTTATAGATGTATCACGAATGCACGATTTCGCCGAAAAGCAAATCAGTTATCTGAAACGGACAGCCCAACAAATGATTCCTTTTGAGCAGTGTGAGATCATTAATGCCAAGTTTGGTAATTCCGTTATACGGAATGCTCGCAATCTATGGGCTAGAGCCGAGATATTGGAACAATTTTCAGGATGCGTAGCGTCCATCAGGCAACAGGATTGGATGACGGATAGTCCAATATGGATAGATCTCGCTGAAAGTCAACTGGCATTGAGATGTGGTGAGGCCTTAGAGTCACAGACTGGTCTGATATGGTGGACAAAGGATCGCCAATTCTGTTTGGGTGATGAATTGCTCCGACAAGGCCTCCCAGAAATGTTTTTGCTTTGATTGGATGCTACGGGTTTGTACGCGTTGCTGGAGCCATAGGCTGCGTATAGTCAATTTATGTATTGATAGAAGACTTCCATGAATGCCCTTCGGGAAGGTGGGTTCTGCCAGGCTGATTGCGCAACAACAATAGCGCGAACAGCTTTGGGACGGCAAGCCGCAGAGCGTGAATCATGAGAACATCATGTCGCCACTTGAAGCGTATCTCACTTCTCATCAACTTGTGTGCCCCTTGCCATAGAGTTCAGACAACGCGGTCTCTCTTGAGAACAAACCAGCAGTTGCTATACACTTGCGGGAGAAGTGACGGGATGCCAGCCTGATAACAAAAGCATCCCGTGTAGCCGCAGATATCTCATGTCATGATAATCGCATGGTCTAGTAATACGTAGAGACTCTTAAAAGATGACCAGCTCGAGTTCTTACTCAGTTCGCCGCTCAATGATATGACTTGTATCACTTTCCGATTGCAGTCATTCTCTCAGACACTCATCTGATTGGGCATGAGGTATTTGTCGCAGCGCCAAGAGAAAATGGGAATGGCATACAGTAATCTGTTCGACCGCGGAACCAAAAGCTCAGAAAATCCACCTTCTCATACAACACGCCTGACTCGACACAGATCGACCTATACGCAACGCAAATTGGACGATAACTGAGCCAAACTTCGCATGGAGAATGACATGACTCTTCTGTATTGATTGATGTGTTTTATACTGGATTCCGACCCACGGTTGTCGAGAAAATTGGGGTCTGGGTTTTGGAGGAAGGGGTGTCATCAGTCCCCGAACACAAGAAATGCAAGACGGGATCAACAATGGCGATCACAACGAGCAACCAGTTCTTGTAGCGAAAATTGAAGGTATTCAACAACATAAATTGCTATTGACAATCCACAACTAACATTTTGTATAGAAGAAGAAAATGGATCTGGCGCTGTCGTCAAGACAGAGGAGGCTGCGCCACTCAGAGATGAAGAGCCACCATGTAAAAAGAGAAAGCTTGGAGATCCGAGTACACCGACACTGACGTCGTCGCCACGGCCTATATCTCCTCCCTGGAAGAAGGTCGGGGTCGAGGGGCCAACGTCATTCATCGAAAATGGGAGGCGCAAATCATCACGAACAAACACTGTACCACTTGATATGCAACCCCAATCTGTAACAAGAAAGACACGTGCAGCAGTGTCGAAGGTGACTGACAAGGCCAAAATAAATCAGAAAACATACAATTATAACGCGTCCTCGAGAAACAATGAAACACAAGCCAGGCGACCAGGCTCCGCAGGAAAAACAACAAGTGTACCGGCTGCTAATAGGTCATCATCCCAAGCGCGTTCCACGCACAAATACGTGGAATCATCAAGATCAAGCACCTCCAAGCAACCAAGGTCATCATCTCACGGCGCACATAGCTCATCTCCATATTCTCACAGTCGCGCCGCAAATGGTCAACATCATCACATCAACGACGCCTCGGATGGGACAAGGACTCGCAGACACCGCAGATCGTCGGCAGAACTTTCTGATCTACGATTTCAGAAGATGAATGGGCATGCTACTTCTGACTCTCCGCAGGACCAACATGGACAATTGATCACGAGCCCCCTAAGGCGTATCAAATTCAAAGTGAAAATGCCGACGGTCGCAATTGAGAATCCTTCTCACATTGTCCCACTAAGAAAGTACACCTCATTCAAGCAGTGGTTTGAGGAAGACAAAGAAGAACCAGGGCCAGGACAAGACGTTCTTCCCGAAGCTGAAATTAAGGAACGAGCAACTGAGCTTGTCCACGTTCGCACAGGTTTTGAAGAAGGAGGTCTGTTAACAGATTCTAGCTTACGGTTGCACCACTTAGATCCTGACGCCGCAAATGATTTTGACCATCAAGAAGAGCCCGCAAAACAGTACAGCCACTATGACCATCTTGTTGCCCACGCCTTACATTTTCGCAAATTGCTTGACAGAGAACATGCACATCATGTTCGTGTTGCCAAACAGGTTGCGTCTGAGATAGTACGAGGTGTCGCCGTGGCCAAGTCATCTCGACCGAAGACCGAGGAAGAACTTGAAGAGGAGCGTCGAGCAGCAATGCGACAGATCTATCGTCAAGTCAATGCAGATCTGAAGAAGCAATGGTCTATGGTAGAAGAGGAAGTGAATAAATCCCGACTTGCGGAGTGGCAAAAGGAGCAAGAGGCTCTTGGGAAGGAACATCTGAATAGAGTTTTGGAACAGCATACACAGATGTTGGAGGCTCGTAAACTTCGCGAGTCAGATGATGAGAGCTTGCTGGAAGATGACGAGGACCTTGATTCAATTGACAGAGAGAACAAGTCATCAGATATCGAGTCTGATGAGGATGAGTCTAATATGTCGGAAAGCAGCGAGGAAGGCGAAGAGGATGATAAGTCAGAAGACGTGGATAACGATGCCAAACTCACTGTGGAAGAGCTGCGGCAGAAGTACGCTAGCGTATCAGAAACACCTAAAGAGACGCCGGATTTGGAATATGGGGAGTCTAGCATGATGGATGATATGCTCGCCGATGACCAGTCAGGGATAGTCACCAACCCTGACGATCCGCAGGAGCTGGATGAATCTATGATGGATGATAGTGACCCATCAATAGAAATGGATTCTGATATAAGCCAAGAGGACAGTGATGAGGACAGCGAGGACGGTGATAGTAATAGTGACTCAAGTGCAGAAGCAAGTGAGGATGAAGATGTTGCTGGAGGTGGTCTACTAGGATTCTTTGGTGCGTCTGCTCGAAAGCAAATACTGGAGACAGCACCACTGCAGGAGAGTCAATCTATAGATGTAGTTGACTCCGGCCTACCAGAGACTGAAGATATTGCATCGTATCATGCCGCTGTGGAGGGACAGACTGTTGCTGCCGCTACCGGTGAACCCACAGATTCACCGTCAGAAACTGCCATACCATTTTCTACAGATGAAGTCAACGCAGATCTCACTCAGGCGGCGAAGGTTGACGGGATAGCTGCGGTTCCTTCCAGCCGTGAACAAGACCCGGATCAAGTGGAAGTGGTTCGCCATGTCACCGAATCGATGGATGTTGATGAAGTCGTCAACGATTCGCATGCTAGTCACGGGCCTTCTAGTCAAGCATCACCGGGCACTTTTGCAACAAAGGAGTCTGAAGCTGAGTCATTCTCATCCGTAGATGGACAGATGAGGGATAGTACAGAGCTTGCCGAATCAAAACAGACTGCCACGATAAAGACGCCAGTGCCATCATTACTTCGAGGTAACCTACGTGAATACCAGCATTTTGGCCTCGATTGGCTTGCAAAACTCTATGCCAACAATACAAATGGTATATTAGCTGACGAAATGGGGCTGGGAAAGACAATTCAGAGCATTGCTCTCTTAGCTCATCTCGCAGAGGTTCACGAAGCTTGGGGTCCTCACCTGATCATTGTTCCAACGAGTGTAATGTTGAATTGGGAGATGGAGTTCAAAAAGTTCCTTCCGGGTTTCAAGATTCTGACGTATTATGGCAGTCAAGAAGAGAGAAAGGCAAAGCGAAGGGGTTGGCTTGATGACGACCTCTGGAATGTCTGCATAACTTCTTATCAGCTTGTCTTGCAGGACCAGGTCGCCTTCAAACGGAGAAACTGGCATTACATGATCCTCGACGAAGCTCACAACATCAAAAACTTTCGCTCACAACGGTGGCAGACGCTTCTGGGTTTCAAGACTCGTGCGCGATTACTTCTTACCGGAACGCCATTGCAGAACAACCTGACGGAATTGTGGTCCCTCCTCTTCTTTTTGCAGCCCTCAGACAATGCTGGTGAGCAGGATGAAGGCTTTGCGGGTCTAAAAGATTTTTCCGAATGGTTTCGCAAGCCTGTTGACCAAATTCTCGAACACGGTCGAGATATAATGGATGACGAAGCCCGGGAACAAGTCACAAAGCTCCATAAAGTCATCCGACCTTTTTTGCTAAGACGTCTGAAAGCGGACGTAGAGAAACAGATGCCCGCGAAGTACGAACATGTGGAACTTTGCCGACTGTCAAAACGTCAGCGACAACTGTATGATGGATTCATGTCTCGTGCACAGACGAAGGAAACCCTCGCCTCAGGCAATTACCTATCGATCATCAATTGCCTTATGCAGCTCAGGAAAGTCTGCAATCATCCAGACTTATTCGAGACAAGGCCGATCACAACATCCTTTGCAATGTCTCGGTCTGCTGTGGCTGACTTCGAGATACAGGACCTGTTTGTTCGCCGAAAATTCCTTCAGCAAGAGGATGAGAAGCTAAACCTTGGATTTCTTCAGCTAGCTCCAATATCGCGAGAAGACAGGTCTACATTTGAGTTGTTGGATAGTTCGAATTTCAAGGCAAATCAGCAAATTCAACTCTTGCGGGATCGTCAGCGCAGCAGAATTGACTGGGAAGCACTTTATGATGGCACATCTACGAAAAAAGTTTTGAGATCAATGGACAACTCAGAAAGATTGTCTAGACTGACGAAACTGGATGGGCTGCTCTATGGGGAAAGCTTTAAGCACAGTGCTAGGAAAATATGGGGTGGAAGCCTGATGAAAAAGCTGTCCATCAGTCTGCGTCATCACAAGGTGAACGCTCTTTCCAAAAATCGAGCCGAAACTCTGAGAACCGGGAATGCGAAACCCGTCGCCTTGCAGGATCTGATGCTGTCCGTCAATGAAAGAGCATTCCGCATGGAGCCTATCATTCAGAAATTTGCATGTATCACTCCGAGTGTTGTTGCTCCAAACATGCCGCTGATAACCCTGACTTCCGAGGGTGCGATAGTTGTTCAAGATGCCCAAAAAGCATTGCCAGATAATCCTTTCCACGAGGCCCAGACTCGTCTATCAATCGCTTTCCCAGATAAGCGACTGTTACAGTACGACTGCGGGAAGCTTCAACGCCTGGACAAACTCCTGCGGCAACTGCAGTCTGGTGGTCATCGAGCCTTGATCTTCACACAGATGACAAAAGTACTAGATATTCTTGAACAATTCTTGAATATTCACGGACATCGATACTTGCGATTGGATGGGTCGACCAAGCTTGAGCAGCGCCAAGCCCTCACTGATCGATTCAATAATGATACGCGGATTCTCGCCTTCATCCTCTCTTCACGCTCTGGTGGACTTGGGATCAATTTGACAGGTGCCGACACAGTCATCTTTTATGATCTTGACTGGAATCCTGCTATGGACAAGCAGTGTCAAGATCGTGCTCACCGAATCGGACAAACTCGGGATGTGCATATCTATCGCTTTGTTTCGGAGCACACGATCGAGTCCAACATCTTGCGCAAATCTAACCAGAAACGTATGCTGGACGATGTCGTTATTCAAGAAGGCGATTTCACTACAGACTATTTCAACAAGGTGACCTACCGTGACGTGCTTCCTGATGCTGGCGAGGAAGACGACGAGGCTAATGTTGCGATGGACCGTGTCCTTGGTAACAGTCGCGGAGGTATCGGCTCTGCCTTCGCTCAAGTTGAAGATACCGAGGACGCCGCGGCTGCTAAGGCAGCTGAGAAAGAGATTCAACATGTAGATGCGGGTGATTTCGATGAGAAAGCGCAATCCGCTACACCAAAGGCCGGTGCAGATACGCCTCATGAAACTGCATCGGTTTTCGATGGACAGGACCATGGCGAAGATGCACTCGGCAGTATCGACGACCACATGCTCAAGATCCAAGCGTACTTGTTGAAAGATACCCCACTCCCATTGCCGGTGAACAAGAACAGGAAGAGGTCGAAGAAGGGCCAAGAGCACCGGATCAAACGAAAGCGGTGATGAGGTCGAGGGTGAAGTTATTGTACGATTGACGCTGCAATTTGTAGCCTTGGGTTTGCGTAAAATGTTACGATATACTATGATATCCCGGATGCAGTCAAGTCCGTCTCGCTATGAGCGGGCTACCATGTACATATTATCGAAATTCAAAAGCACCTTGAGATGTTGTCACAATCTCTCCCTCACTGTGTAAACCCATGTTCTCCATCCATCGTCTGATCCCTTCCCACACTTGTCGTCGGCCATGTCGGTAACCACGCATGCACTGGTACAGTACAATGCAGAGTGCTAGAGTTGCAAGTAATGAATTAAGTAGACGTGTAACTGTGATTATACACATATGGTTGATTTCTATCCAGTCAAATGAACCATGGGCATTTCCCTGACCTTGGAACACAGGACCGATGTCGGATGACGACCGCTGCCGGTCAAATCTCAGAGCCCGCGCCTGATCATTTTGAAGCCGTTCAGGGTGTCCGATTAGGCTGTCATACTATCTTGTAAACAATATCATGTTTGCTGCATCTTTGCCTGTCCTAATCGCGATAGGCGTTGAAGTCCGCCGTTAAGCTCCACCGTTAAGCTCCACCGTTAAGCTCCACCACCGATCGTCCCTAAGGAGGTGGGCGCAGTTAGTGCTAGTGAGTACCGACACTGGTTCCCCGGCCTGGTGTCTATATATTACCATAGTACATACTCTGTGGTACATGGCACTCTGTAAGTAGTATCTGTATTGGTATTGGACTGTATCAAAGGTCATGCATGACCTTATCGTTGGTTTACGCGCCCCCCCGGCACTATGTTACTCTGGGTGTTCAAACCACTCCAGTAGTACCACATTCCTCACGCTGAACTGATATGAGATATAGAAATATAGGATTTGCCCAGCGGGCGCTTCTTTCATCGTCCGTCAAATCCTATATAGACGTCAAATCCAAAATATGATGGTCAAGAATTGATAACAACACTACTTCGATCTAAATGCTTCTTTGGCCCTAGAACAAACCTTGGAAAATCCTTGGCCCCCCTCTACAAATTGCTTATCTTCAGGATCAGTTGCCCGTTACGTACCGCTTCATCACTCCACGCAAAATTCCGGTATTACTGTATACATAGTAGTAGTGCAACCTCATCCCTGTGGAGGAACGTCACATCGTTCTGCCAGAAATTCATCGCTGAAGATAAAGCCTAGTAATATGATTGGCCGACTGTTTCACAGGACCCTTCCCAATGGACCCTTCCCAATGGGCTGGGCGACGGGGGTCTGGCCCTGCAATGTACTATGTACGACGACCAATGTCTACAAGATTGAGCATCATGTCCGCCTTTTCCAGAATCTCTCTTTCCATTCATCCTTCACGGTCGCCTCGAGATGCTAAACATGGAAACTGAGAAGGTGCCCGTTGCCGCTGCTGCCAGCGGCGAAAGCTCACCTCATGCGTATCCTGACAAGACCGCTCACAATGTCCATCCAGACCAAGACATCATGCTGGAACACGGCCATTTGGCTGAATTGGAGGTTGATATGGCACGCGTCTTGACGAAAGAACCAGAAGAAACTGACTATGCGGCGGATACAAGTCCGTTCCCGGAAGTCAGGTGAAATATATCTACCTATGTGATTTTTTGCAAACACTAAACGATTTCTCACAGGGCTGTAGTTCCTGAGACAGATGATACAGAAATACCGGTTAATACGTTCCGCGCATGGTTCCTAGGAATAGTAAGCTGGCCTGCCGGGGATCACGGCTTTTTGAGGCTAATTTCGCTGCAGGTGTTCGTCTTCATCGGCGCTGGCGTCAATGAGTTCTTCGCCCTTCGCTACCCCAGTGTACATATTGTGGCTCTTGTGGCGGAACTTTTGGCCTACCCACTGGGTGTCTTTATTGCTAATATCCTACCAATCTGCCGATTCAACCCCGATCGCCGTTTCAACATCAAGGAGCACGCGCTTGTCACTATCATGAGCAATGTCTCCTTTGGCTTTGGATCTGCTGACGCAACGAACATCATACAAGCGGCCAGATTTTATGGTTTCACTATGAAGACCGGATTTTCCGTCATGGTCGTCCTATGCTGCCAATTGCTCGGTTACGGTGTCGCTGGACTCGCTGCTCCTTTCCTTGTGAAACCAGCGGCAATGATATGGCCAGGAGTCCTGAGCAACGTTGCACTGCTCAGTTCGTTACATTCTAGAGCGAACGCTATTGCTGATGGCTGGAGGATCACACGTATCAAGTTCTTCCTTGTCGTCGGAGGTATTGCCTTCCTCTGGTATTGGTTGCCTGGGCTCATGTTCACGGGATTATCTTACTTCACATGGATTTGCTGGATCGCCCCCAATAATTTGGCTGTCAATCAAGTATTTGGAATGGTAACTGGCCTTGGTTTGTTCCCTCTAACATTTGATTGGAGTATGATCGCCTACAATACCAATCCACTGTTGTCGCCCCACTGGGCGGCTGCAAATGTCTTCGTTGGGTTTGCCATTTTCTTCTGGATCGTCACGCCGGCCATATATTACACCAATACCTGGTTCACCTCTTACCTCCCATTATGCACGGCGGATGTTTATGATCGATTCGGGAACGAGTATGATACGACGAAGGTCGTCACTGGCACTCGCTTCGATGAAGCTAAGTACAAGGAATACTCGCCTCCTTACCTGCCAGCCACTTTCGCATTTGTCTACGGGCTGTCGTTTGCATCCATAACATCAGTCCTCAGCCATGTATACTTCTTCCACTGGGATGAGATCGTTGAGGCTCTCAAGGGCACACTGAAACTCGACATCCACGCGCGCTTGATGATGTCGTACAAAAAGGTGCCTTGGTGGTGGTGGACAGCGATCGTGGCCATTGTATTAGCCATGAGTATTGCCATGACAGAAGTGTACGAAACCGGGCTACCCGTATATGGTATATTCTTGGCGTTCATAATACCAGCCGTCTACATGATACCCTGTGGGATGATCCAGGGTGTTACAAATGTTGACGCCAATCAACTTAACGTCCTGTCTGAGTTTATTGGAGGGTACATGTTCCAAGGCCGGCCAATCGCCAACATGATTTTCAAAATCCTTTCCACAGATGTTGTCGGGCAAGGATTGTACTTTGCGGCAGATATGAAGCTTGGTCATTATCTGAAGATCCCACCCAAAACACTCTTCATGGCACAAGGCTTGGCAACAATTCTTGGGGCCCTTACACAGACCGGAGTTGTCCTCTGGATGCTGGGAAATGTCCCCGGTATCTGTGATGAAGATCAGGCAAACGGGTTCAGCTGCCCCAACGGCCGCACTGTCTTCTCATCTTCCGTCATCTGGGGTCTGGTGGGACCAGGTCGGCTCTACTCCGTTGGACGGATCTATTCGGGCCTGCTCCACTTCTTCTGGATCGGCTTGATAGCACCCCCTATCACTTGGTACATTTGGAAGAAGACAGGCTCAGACTTTATACGTAAAGTCAACTGGCCCTTAATATTTGTTGGAACTTACAATGTTCCCCCCGCAACCGGGTAAGCTGTTTATAAGATGATAAAAGTGATTATATGCTAACTTATGGGTAGAATCAATTATTCCTCATGGTATATTGTTAATCTTATCTTCAATAAGATTATTTTCCGCAGGTTTTATGCTTGGGTATGTATCAGAGTACCAAGTTATAGGGTGGATTAAACAGGGCTAATGAGGAACAGTGGACAAAATACAACTACGTTCTTGCTGCTGCTTTAGATACGGGGCTTGCATTATCAGGAATCATAATATTCTTTGCGGTGACCTATGGCCCGGTAAGAATAGCACCCCCTACCCATTGTTAAAAGATACAGCTAACACCAAATAGAATGTTTCATTCCCTGACTGGTGGGGAAATACTGTCTGGGAGAACACCGCAGACTACCTGGGGACCCCATGGAAAACAATGCCTTCAGTCGGATACTTCGGACCTCCCAATGGGACCTGGACCTGATAAGGCACCCTCATCCTATGGGTTCCGGCTAATCTAACTTAATAATACACCCTGAGAGTCAATCTGGTGTCTAATTTGTATTGTTTATAATAGGTATCACATGAATCTGTATTCAAAGGCCGGACTCGGCATCGCAATGGACCCTTTATCTATTAGAAGAATATATCTAAATATCCAAGACACCTAAAATATTATATACCCTATAAGTCTATAAATACCCCAGGAGTTAAGAATATAAGATAATATTACAATCAAAAGCAACAAGACAACTGAAACGATCGGGGCAGTCGAAGTCAACGAGACAGCCGGTAGTAACCAGGTGGTTGAGGACAACGAAGGAACCCAAGCCAATAAGACAGCCGAAGCCAGCGATACAGCCGGAAGCCACTAAGTCAGCTGAGATCAAAGAGATGGCATGAAATAAAGATCCTGCTGTGCATCGGGAGAGTTTCTCTATCTATACCTTCACACCTATTTTTACCCTTTTATCCTTCACTTCAGCTTGGTAAGAAAAGGTGATAAGAGTATAATACTGTAGTACAGCTGAGAGTTGCTATAGTGTAGTTATAACACAGACCAGTTCAAATTACAGTACTGTAGCTTTCCGGTTCAACAGCTGAATATTCAGTAATACTGTATATATTGATACTGATTCTTTGTATTGTTGGGCAGAGAAGCTGTGGAGTTGGAATAATATCGGTCGTAAAGATTGGTCTTCTGTGAAATAACGTAACTATGTATTACCCGGTAATTACAGGAGGTTTGTTCCGATTGTTTATGAGTTATATGTAGCATCCTTATACAGTATATCTTATCTTACATAGTATTTCTCTTTGTATGAAGGCTTGCCAGTTATTGTCGAATACCTGTGGTTTCTGTAACAGCACCAGAGTGCTGAGACAGGAGAATAATTAATTCTTGCTAATACTGTAAGACGATGAGAAGATCATGATGGTTTTCTCTTTCTAAGCTTTTGTGGGTCCTATACAGTATCAAGCTTTCACAATTACTGTACTATGTAGTTAGTTATGTCTTAATTAATCATAGCCCCCCGTTATTGAAAGGTTCCTTCCGGCTCAGCTCTTTCCTATCCCTCTATACCTCACCAAAATTATTGTACTGTATCATACAGCATCTTACTTGTCTACAAATAAATGGCTCTGAGTTTTCCTCGATCGGTCAGATCTCGTATCATCATAGCTAGGAGTATTTCGCAGCGACAACCTACTGTCGGATCCCGCCCACCACCACCACCTTCACCACCTAAGAAAGTATACTCTACGTCTTCGAAACTTCAAATTCAGAAGCGAAGGAAGTTCTCTTCTTCGGCCATAGCGATGGGAAAATATAGTCATCTCCCCTTGTCGACGAGGGGGCCTATCGAATGCCCATTGGAGGTCAGTGCATAAAGTCTCAACATTCCCCCCCTCTTCCGTGGGGATGACGGATTCATGAGAAGTGTTTCTCACTTAGACATTTTCTCGTTCTAGGGTCAAGCGTTATTGCATTCTCCTCAGTTTAATAAGGGCAGTGCTCATTCGGAGGAGGAACGGAAGGAGTTTGGGTTGTATGGATTTCTGCCTCCGAATGTGCAAACCCTTGAGGAGCAGGTGTCGAGAGCATATGAACAGTATTGCTCACGTGGGGATAATATTCAGAAGAATTCTTTTATGACGAGTATGTATGAGCAGAATGAGGTGCTTTATTTCAAGGTATGACCTTTACGTTATACGGGTCTGACCGTGGTTTGAAGACAATCAGCGGAAGGTATTGATGTGCTGTCTATAGCTTATTCTTGAGCACCTCAAGGAGATGTTTCCTGTCATTTATACTCCAACAGAAGGTGAGAACTCAAGAAGGATGTCATCCAACAGCTTCTAAGCTACAGTTATTTGCAAAAATCAGTAAATGTCTTAGTAAAAACCCGAAATTATATACTTTATTTACGTATGCTCCAAAATAGATCAGTCCTTATTAAAC
>LCWF01000114.1:0-79379 GCA_001006345.1 Phaeomoniella chlamydospora | reverse complement strand
ATAATAATAATAATAATAATAATAATAATAATAATAATAATAATAATAATAATAATAATAATACCCAACAACTAGAATATTGATTGTGGTGACATTTGTATGAATATGAAGTTTGATGACCCGTCTGGTGGTGGCATGGCCATGTTCATTACAGATTATGGAAAATCCATTCTGTATTACAGTATGTCCTGTACACAATAGTATTATACGGTTCTACAGTACTGTAGCTTCTCTCAACTTCTTCTTTCTGACTTCCCATCGGTAACGTATGTAATTACATACCATAGTATATTAAGTGATTGGGTATGTACTGTAAATAGTACCATAGTAAATAGATAGATGCCTTGAGTACCGAGCATCCCTGCATCCTGTCGTCAAATTGCTTGAGTAAAAACCTAAATTGAGATCAACTACTGTATCCATGTCGTTTTCTTCATTCATTCATTCAGCTACGATAGTGATATAATTAGTCATTCCCAGGAAAAGGTACTGTATATATTTTCGATTTTACTTTGGCTCCCGGAGGGAAGAAGGGGGGGGGGGGGGGGGGAATACATAGTAAAAAGCTAGCTGGGTTTTGTGAGTGAAACGGTTACAATGTCGGTTTTCTTTTCTTCTCTTTCTCTCGAGATTTGAAATGCTGGACTAGCTAGATTCATGGCATGGTGTTATTTGATTTGCTACATACTGTAGGTATTGTAGTATAAGTAAATAAGTAGCTTCAGCATAGAGAAGGAAACGAACTATCGGAAATTTCGGGTCCCGAGCGAGAGGTATCGTTTACCGCCATCCGTCCATCTTATACATATCGTCGGCAGAGGAAAGGACTTGATTAGTGGAGGACAAGGTTGGGGGATCAGATTAGGCTGTGTTGTTGGAACATATTAAAGAAACGTTGAAAGTTTCTGGAGGATAGGGTAGGATCTATCTGATAGAATTCAAACTTAATTCCTCGTATCTCTTGATCCCAGCTAGTCTGTCTGTCTGGCTTTTTCCCGAATGCAATGCTAGGATCTTGCTAGGTCGACGAGCGAGAGAGAGAGACAGAACGCTTGATCATCTCGTCTTGTTATAATAGTAGATGTAACCTCACTGACACTCGGTGGATCGGGATTTCAGGTGATTGATTGATGATCGTTTGGATTTGCCGAAACGGCTCTGGGAGGGTTTGGTTCCAGTGCTGGTATCACGGTCCCAGGGGAAGTGTGCGAGTATATCGTGCAGTGGTTGAAGGAATACGAAAAAGCATGAGATGTGGCTCTAGTCTTCTTGGGGGAAACATGGGCCTTGCAAGATACCAGAACATCCAACCTCCACAGTTGTATCGACTAAGGAAGTAAATACAACGGCAAATATCAAGAGGGATGAAAAGGGAACGGAGGATTCTCTCCTCCTGAGGACGCTGTCGTCAATATATAAACCGCCTCCCTCATCATCACCTCAAAAACAGAGTTTATTCTTTCTTCCAGAATCTCTCAAGTCCTCAATCCTCACATCACCACCAAACACCCCGTAAACAACCTGATTGAACACTCCCTCCCCCCAAGGCCCTAATAAACAACTCCTCCCCTGCCATTCAATTCCATCCCATCCAAACCTCGATCCAAAATGAAGTTCACGCTCGTCTCCCTCCTGGCCCTTGGCCTCTTCCAAACCCAAACCACCTCAGCCGACTACATAATCAAATACATCGACTACGCGGCTCTGAATGCCGGGGATAGGGTCCCATGTTCCAAGATCGGCAAGAGCTGGATGTATTGTAAAGGATCACCACCTGCGAATGTGTATACTCGTGGTTGTTCGTAAGTTTCGAACTTCCCCATATGTGGCCCCCCCCCCTTCTGGCGGTTTATGTTGAGGAACAACAAGAGAAGGAAGGAAGAAAAAGAAAAGGAGGTGATGATGGATTGCTAATGATTAATCGATACCTTAGATCAATCACTCGCTGTCGTGCTGCAGCCACTGAAGAAGAAGCAAATTAGAAATAGATTGAAGAATACCAACTAGGACTGGGGGTGGTAGTGGTGGTGGTGGTTATGATGATGGCAGATATATTGTTATACGTGGGCCGATTGCGAGGCTAGTTAGTTAGACAGACAGATAGACAGATAGATGGACAATATTGCTGGGCTGATGGATGTGAATAGTGAGTGTAAGGGAGCCGATACATGCCTTAAAGGTTGAATGAGTTGACAGCTTCGTGATCCACGGGTGTTAGACAGAGAGCTAACTAAAGCCACTCGTTTCAGTGAAATGGGATTTTGCTTCGAATGGAATTGAATTGAATGGAATCTCAACTCTGGAACGTATTTGAAAATCAGGATATAACCTTCTGGAAAACTAGCTTCTATATTGTTATAGCTAGGATATACACAACTGTACACTGTCAAGATATGTGTAAATTCTAAATCAACATTGAAGGTTTCTTATGGGTTCTTCGAGATTCTTGTTATGTATCAAGACCTTATGAAACTCACCAACACTGTTGGTTCGATGATCGTCTATGGGCAACAGACTGGGAAGATAGACACATACCGAACATTGATGTAACCGTTATCAATAACCATGACATTCTGCAAACACATCAAGTTCTTCGAAATTCAATTCTTCAGGCTTGGAGTTTTCGAAGAAAGCATCCACCTCAGGATTCCAGTCAAGGCCAAGATCGCCATCGTTGATAAACGAAATGGGATGATTCGTGTCTTCAGTGTTCCGAAGATTTTCTAGCTCTGAAATGGTTAAGTCACTTGCTGCTTCGACACCAGAAACCGTTTGTCTATCTGTATGCACGAGTTGATCTGCCACAATCCGTGAGCCTTGTTGGCAACCTTGTCGCGCAGTCGGTGTTTGAGGGATACTGGAAGACGATGTATTTGACGCGATATCTAGGCTAGCACCATGTTCGGCGGGGTCTGTTGTATGCGCGTTTACTGAATCTCTAGCTATAAGGGTCGTCCATCTAGTATTGGATGCATCATCAGAGGGACCCGCTCGGTTGTTGCTGACAGGATCTATGTTTGCGACACGAGGATGACCGAGGTGTGGCATGGACTTGCTGAAGATGTGCTCAAGGTAGCATTGCCCTGCTTCTTGCTGAACCTCCTGTTGTAGTTGGAGATCATCCTCCTGTGACAAGGCTGGTCCTAATCTAAGACGCTGGCGAACAATGGGAAGTAAGTCTCCTATTACCTGTGTCGTGAAATGCAAAAATCGATGAAGATGCTCGGTAGCCGGTCCATCATAATCTGTTCGACTAGTCAGCTCGAGTGGTAAAGAGATACCTAAAGATCACTTGCATGGATTGACTGGCCGTATTTCTGCCTCTCCAGGGAAAAATGTATCGTATATTCTATGCCAATATTCGACCCGATCCGTGCCAGGGGCATTCTTGCGGTCGAGTCCAAGCTCTTCTCTAAGATCGCTGCCAATTCTCTCTCGGTAAAGCGGAGGGTCCATCTTCTCACAAGGTGGCTCCTCTCGGATATGTAACGCGACCATAGCCTGAGAAGCAAAATCGCGCCTGCAGCAACGAAAACAATAATAGCGTGGAACATAGTGATTCCGTCGAAGGTGTTGCCTGGGACAAGTCAGCTTGTATTCTGATTACAGGGTTTGGAACTTCACTTGAGATGCCCAATATGGACGAAGCTGCATGTTGCACACCCATGATATGACTCGTCAGGGGAATCTGGACCGAACAGTCTATTGTCAAATTTGTTAAAGGGGCAAGCCAGGGGTCGATTTTTCAGTATTCCAAAACTGTCGCCATCTGGACAACGATGGCTAGCGCCTGTGTAATTGTCTCTATCTTCATAATTGTCTCCATTCTCACTCAGTTTTCTTTTGTGACTTCTGGCTATATCTTGCGTAGACTGCTGACCTTCAGAGCCATCTGAAACTACCCTTGGTCCCTTTGAGTATTGCTGATTGGAATTCGAAGGTAGTTCACGGACTACTAATCTCTCGTGAACGTTCAGCAAAATACGACATGACGCGGAAACCAATGACGAGATAACCGGGTCAGGTCCATCATCATCCCATTCAGAACTTGAGAGGTCTGACTCTTCTGGTCTGGGCTTTATGCCAACCTCCTGGACTTGTTTCTGTGAAAACAAAGATGGTGGTGAATCCGTGACGTATGGTGGCAAATTTGGTTGGCCAAGTGAAGGGAAGCTTGGAGCCAAGTCGGCGACGGCCGTAGAGGCAGCGCTAGAGAAAGTTGATACTGAAGTTTTGGTATCACTAGGCCGATTTCTAACATTCTTTTCGAGGAAAGAAAATGAATCCGAGTCCAAAGATCCGCCTGACAACAATGCTCTGAAATATTCGGCACCTTCTAAGACGGGGGTCGGTTTGAGGTTGTACTCGAGTGACGCAACTTGCCCACCCATGGTGCTATTTGGGCGATGCTGGTCAACATGAGTCCATGCATCAACCTTGTAATCGTCAGAGCCATACAGAGGCGGTAGTTGCTGAAGGTGAGTGCTCCCATAGCCTTTCATTGCCTTTGTAGCATCCGGAACGACGGTGGATGCCTTTGGGGAAGGTTCTGCCTCATCTAGAAGATCACGAATGTTTTCGGCGAAAAGAGGGTAGACCAGGCTGGTGACGTTTGCCTTGTTGGCAAAATAGAGCGCTCGCTCCAAAGGGATCCTAATCTTGTCAACGAGATCCATGACGCAAAGAAAAGCCTACCAGATGCCCCTAAGGTGCATGGACCCCCTTTTCACAAAATGAAGATTCTGCTCAGACTTCAACAGACGATACCGTTCCTGCCGGGGAACACGAGCGACCATCATAAGTTTTGAGGCATTGATGAAGTTGTTGTCTTCCCGACGAGTAACATGGATCCCATTGACTTCAATCTGATAGCATAAACTGCCCTCATCCTTCCACTGAAATATAATAAGACTTGGCTTCGTACCTGAAGCGGTCATCTGGTCTGTTACGCCCAGTTGTTGCTCAGCACGCGGCATGGGCCGTTGATCAACAGGATGGCGGGTGACATCTTGGTTGTTAGGAACTCCAATCTCTTCCAGAGTAGAAGTTGAGTATTGACCTGAAGGATCATGATCTGGAACTCGAAACGACAGGGAATAGCAGCCTTCCTCTGAAGCCATGGCGGCTAGCACTCGCTTTGCAAATAATTGGCTGCTGCAGGTTGAGGCTCACTAGAGACCATGGAAGACTATGTTGACTCGACGTAGGTCAAATTCCCAATTGAAAATAAACCACGAAACCTACCGGGAAAAAGATCGAGTTTACCAGCTGGCGCAGAAACAGCTGGGTTTATCTTTCATGACAGAGACATGGTCTTACTCCTTATCAGCCTGGTCTAACGTCATTTCACAGATGTGAACTGAATGAGCATTGGAGTCAGCCTTGTGGTCGGAGAAATATTGCCCCCAACCTCGAAGTCTTCTACGTACTAGATAAGCGCTGTAGACAGCGATAGTTACTAAACTCTAGCTTGGTTATCAATCACGAGCCTGCGGTCTCCAAGACAACATGTCTGCCCATGAATGGAAACGAGTTAACAGCTGTGAAGAAGTGAATGACTTCACATCTGTGAACTCTATGTTATGACAACACAACTACTTGAGTATCCTATACTTCTGTGAGATGTTCGTTACGTCTGCTCAAGCAGCCATGTCTATGGCCAGGTCAGTCACGTATAAAAAATCCTCATCATTAGTCCGGCACAAAGATAGCAGGATAGAACTTGTACTATATAAGTCTTCCGACCTTTTGTTCTCTCATTTCCTTTACCAATTTTGGTGTCCCTGATGATGGCCGATCTAACAACCCCTTCAAAGCTCCAAGTCATCTTCCAAAAGCAGGAACAATATGCATATCTTACCGCAGTCGACGTCTCCCTAGACGAGACCACATCCTCCGTCATCGCACGCTTGAAAGTTTTATACTTCAATGGAAGCTTATACAATCGTCTTCTGTTTGCAACGTATAGAATCATGACTAGCCAAGAGCTAGTCATTTCGATTATGAATCTATCTTCGGTCCGTACCTTGAGGAGGAAGGAGAGGGAGGAGGAGGAGGGAGGGGGGGATGATGATGCCCACTTTTGATTCCCTTCCCTTTCGTTTCTCTCCCGACGGGAACCATATGGGTACTCTTGCTTACTCATTTTTCTTCGGTTCAGGTTACTTTAATTGACTCGGAGCACGTGTCGAATCTGCGAAGAGTATTTGTCGAATGTCGTGATCATGATAGACTCTTGACGTCGGCTTTCAGAGATATTTCGTTGATACAGCACGAAACGCCTTTTGCGCGATTGTACCCGCATCTATGCGATCATGCGGCGTATACTATGAGGTTCTCGTCAAATGCATTGGTCTTTTCACTTCGTTTCAGCTCTGCTCGAGCAATGTCACTTTTCATGGTCACAGTCTTAGCTGCTTTGGTGCTGGGTGTTCTTTTGAGTGTACTTTTTCATAGCCCCGACATGGGCTTGAGGGCCTTCGCCTTGATACTTGGCATGATGACGGTATTGCAAGGCTACTTGCTATGGCGACGTGGGTAGGCAATGGAGCCAGCATGGAGGTAACTAAGAATAAAGAGTGAAGCAATGTATAGAATTTCCAACATCAAAAATGATATAAACCCTTGAAAGTTAGGTATAGCGAGGTATGATAGCGACGAGGCGATTCCATCATTCCAGACCCAAAGCAGATAACTTCCAAAATCACACGAGATCAAGGATATCCAAAACGAGATAGGTATAGATAGGCTGTACTGTCGGTACATAGACGACAGACAAAATATGGTACGCGCTCAATATCCAATGAACCCCCTTACCCGGCCTGATGTCCACCTAGTATTGGTATTCAAGAGGTATTTTGCAACAGCACCAAACTGTATTGGCATAAAGAAGGCCGCAGAAGCTCGAGTATATCCAAAGTCTTCCTTGCATGCCCCGGCTTTCCTTTTTGCAATGCTCCGTCAACACCAGATGCAGAGAGGTATTCGGCGCTGAACCACAAAACAAAGCCACGACGACTGTAATTATATTGTACAGAATGCCATCACCGCCTTGATCAATGCGTTGCACCTTAAAAAAGCATCAAACCGTCAAAATCCAAAGCTCAATCGATTTCCAGACGCAACTAGACTTCAGCACCATTATCGACTCCATAGCCACCGTCTAGTCCCAATCCAGCCGCATCAAAGCTGAAACCTGTAGCTCCAACGCCTTCGTCAGGATTGTTCAAGAAACTATCGAAATCGAAGTTCTCAAGAACGTCGGGTGCGTCTAGAGGGCCGAAGTCGAGATTGAACGATGGATCAACACCGTTGAAATCACCGAATGATGCAGCAGCCATTCCCATGTGATTCGGATCTGCAGCGTTACCAGCGGCTACACCACCTGGTTGTTGACCTGCTGCGCCTTGTTGAGGCTGTTGACCTGCGGTTGCAGCATTGGGCTGAGGTGCAGATGTAGGCGCTGACGTGTTGCCCGCTGAAGCATTACCAGAAGATGGAGCATTCTTGTTAAATGCGTTAGGATGCACAGGGGTGATGGGAGTGGATGGAGTGGGAGTAGCCGGAGGATCGGAAGCTTCTGCGTTGTTTGCAGCCGCCGAGTTCGCGGTATTTTTCTTTTGAGGACGGTTCTGTGGAGATGTTAGCACAAATCCGTGTCGTGGGAAAACCAATCAGATCGAGATGAAGGGATGTAATTTGACGTACCTTTGCATTACCTTTCTCAGATTTCTTACCCTTTCCGGTAGGATTGCCTTTACTGGTTTGCTGAGGCGTGGGCGGTGCCTGAGCCGTAGTTTGCGGAGATGATGGCTGTGTACCTCTTCCAGCGTTGGGTCCCGCGGCGGCAGGCGCCTGAGGTGGTGGCATTTCGTTGCGTTGCTGAGGAGTCCCAATATTACCTTGTGGTTGTCCTTGTTGGGAGGGCTGTTGCATCATGGGTTGACCTCCTGGACCGCCTTGTTGCCAGTTCGCAGGCATTCGACCTGCTTGCATGGCTGGGTTCATGCCATTTGGTGGCCGGACACCTTGTCCAGGCATCATCCCTTCACCTAATTTGCCCATAGCGAACATTTGATTGCTGAAATCCTGGGGCATTTGACCATTGAAGTTCATTGGTGCAGGCGAACCGGTTGGGCCACCAGGCGTGGGAGATCCTGGAATGCCGGACTGTCCAAGTTGCGGAGTTCGTTTCATCTGCTCGTTTGGGTTTGGAGAAGGCCCGTTTCGACTACCAGAAGGAGACATACCGGGGGGCTGCATACCTTGCTGGGCAGGAATTCCGGGTTGGCCGTCAGCTCGAGTCATGCTATCTTGTTCCTGTCGCGCCATCATTAACCTTTTCTTATTCTGTTGTTCGAGTAGCATCAGTTGCATCTGATAGTCTTGCAGCGCATGATTACCACCTTGCCCACCGTTGGCAGCTGCTTGCTGCGCCATAGTAGCCCTCATTTGAGCACTGACCGCGGGGTTGTTGAAGTTGGGATCAAGAATGAAATTCTCGTTCATTTGCTGCATCATAGGAGAGCCTTGATTTGGCATAACTCCTGCCGGATTCATCATACCGTTTGGCATGGCACCCTGATTCATAGCTGAGCGGTTGTGATGTTGCGCCAGGTTTTGGGCATATACCTGAATAGACTTTGCCTGAACCGCCGGGTTCTGGGCTGCAAACGACTGATACTGCTGCGGCGTCATTCCCTGCACGTTCACCCCATTCTTCATCATCATGTTGGTCATGGCATTCTGGCCCATGTTCGGCGCCATTCCCTGGCCGCGACCATTGGGACCCATTTGTTGTCCATTAAACTGCGCGCCTTCTAAACGGGGTCGCTTGTTTGGCGAACCAGTGTTTTCTCCCGAAGGAGACTGTGGCCGTTGACCGTTCATTTCCATGTCAGCCTGCTCGCCACGCTGCATGTTCTGCATCAATTTGTTTTGAGTCGCCAATTGTTGCATTTGTTGGGGTGTCCTGCGTCACTTGTGAGCGGCACATTGCGAAATTACCTTGCGGACGAAGACGAATCGCGCTTACATATTGCTCTGTATCATTCGCTTCTGCATTTCAGCATTCGTCATTGCGCCATTTCGTATTCGCATATTATTGAACTGATTCATTTGACTAGCCATCATCTGCGGGTTTCCTCGTAGCATTTGACCGTTTTGACTGTCGCGCAGTCGTTGAAGGTTCTATACACGCATTAGTGGTGAGTAATTGACACGCGTACCTTTCACCAACCTCAGCCTGCCAAAGATACTGTCTGATAGCACTAGGTTGTCCTGGCTTGCCTTTCGTGCGTTGAGCTTGGAACACATCGGAGAAGAGACAATACCAATCAAAAAGAAAGGAATTGCCAGATGGGTCTGGTCCACCAAGAGATGGCCTTGGAAGGTCATCGGGAATCCGGACATCATCCTTAGAATCGGTGTCCATGTCATCCACACCGTTGACTTGGCGACCTGGACTCTGCTTGGTGTTGGTAGTGGTGCTGATCTGGAACTTCTCATCCCTAACCAGCGCACGCGCGCTCTCGTAGAAACCATGCTTCAGAAAGTAATCATAGATATACGTGTTGAACCGAATTTTCATCGATTCGTTGGATTCAGGCGGGTTGGATGTTGTTGCATTATGCATCATGGGCACACCGCCGCCGACTGGGCCACCAGCGGCGTGGTTCATGTTAGGCATATTCATATTATTCATTGCGGAGATGTCGAGGCAAGCCTCGAAGGCTGATGTAGCGTGCCGCAATACCTGTTCAAATCAGTTTACGTTCTGTTAGAAAGTTGTGTTGTTCAGTGGAGAAACGAGATCCTGAGGTCGTGTCGTTGCTGATTTAAAGCTGGTGGCGCGCAGGGATTTTGTCGGAACGTCGAATTATGGGAACGCTCCACCGAAAAGATGTCGCGACTGAACGAGGTCAAATGATAGTTGAAAGAAGCATGGCGATAAAAAGGTTGATGATGCGCGATGAATTATTGCTCAATCGATGGAATGAGCGGTGGGTGCGATAAATTGGAAAAGGAGATCGGTATGGTGGTGGATAGTATAGGATAGAAGTTGTGGTGAGGCGTGCCCAGAACGCCAGATGCGACTTGCGAGGCCAGCAGATCAGTCACGGCAACGTCCGCCTGGGGTGAATGCGGTCAGTCGCGCAAATTTGCGGGTAGATAAGAGTTTACTCGGGCGATTTCCTCGAGGCAAAGAATCTTGCGAGTGAACCGACGGAGATTGCGATTTCGGCGACGACGATGTCTGGGGAGTCCGGAAGGGAAACAGTCTCGTCGAGTCTGAGGTGCTCTTTGCAGAGAATTGCTCTAAGGGTAGTGAGGTGGAGAGAATTCGGGCAGCGAAAGTTGAAGGAGTGGGAGATTTTTTGGGGGGGAAGAGAAGTTGATACTGTAATTCGATAGGGCCGGACGGGGAAATGTTCCCACAAGGTATCGTTTAAGTTACCGTACCGTCAGGGACCGAAATGATGGGTTACTCTGTAAAAGGGTGGCAGGAAGCGCAGCGTTTTCGACACCTAAGTTCCTAGTACATACAGTCAAGTTGCTGCACAACAGGGTCCTGTAGATGAATCTGATGAACACGATATGTGAGTTCTTGCGAAAACAACACCTTACACTTCGGGATCCTCAGGTGTAAATCTGGTCAGGTAGCAGGCTGTCCCTCCGAATGGGTCCGTTTGCTGGGGGGCGGATGCAAAAATAGTACGTGTACTCAAGAGTATTGATCAAAAGACCTCGAAGGTTGGCGGCCAACTCAAACAGTCAGCAGCCCTTGCGTATGGCCGCGGGCGACTACCCTCTGCCAAGAGGATTCTGCTTACTTGCTCGACTTTTGCTTGAGCAAGTTGTACTACCTAGGTACTGTAGGTACTGTAGGTACTGTAATTAGGTACTGTAATTAGGTACTGTAATTAGGTAGGTACCCAAGGTCGTATGCGTCTGCTACCCGGGAGATCTGCTGTGTAAGATGCTGTGTATTGTACTACTGCGGTACCTGAATGTGCTTCCGGGAACCCAGGTCTGCAATGTGGATCAAGGCGGTCTTGGATAGCGAGCTCTGTGTCTTTTATGTACCGGTCACCCTGGTCATGGGGAAGCAGATGATTGATGATAAGCGACTGATGGAAGAAGAGAAGGAAAAGGTAAGTGAGAATGAGGATTGATGACCCGGTGGCTGCGATGCAGACATCATATTCGAGGGGGAGGTGTCTATTGTAGTACAAGATTGTGGTGTAAGGAATCTTACTCCCCACGTTCATCGAGTCCTCATCTCACGGAATGATACGCATATACAGCAACTGCTCAACACCTGGGATGGCCACTTGCTTCATAACAAGCATGGCATTGATCACCAAATAGAAATGTATGCCGGTGAATCGAACCGTCTATACCATTCGTTGGGAAGGCCTGCATCGAGCCAGATTTAGGCACGGATCTTGCACCCAGAGCCACCTTGCCTGGCTAGGTACATGTAGATATACAGTACCTTCACCAAAGCCACTCACCTACAGATAGGATAAGGCGGAATAACCCTCCCGGGACCTTAGGCATCAACGCCCCCCAAGCATTGTGTCGATTTGATGATGTTCTCCGGTGAGGTCAAGTCTATTCAGGTCTACAGTAACATCTGATGCCTCCCTGGCCCTGTATCTCGTTAGGCTACATGTACCTAGGTATGCATGTATCAACAAGCACTCGGTATATCAGGTACTGTACTTTTTTTTGGCGTTGTCCATGATTAGGTATACCTGGTGCCTTGTACGTCCAGAGTACCTGTTCTTCTACCTCACTCCTTTCCATCGTCTTCCCCATTGTTTTCAAACACCCACCCAAACTCTACCTACCCTCCAAAATCACGAGTGTTTGCCCTATCTCTCAGACCATTTCATGTCATGGCACCACAATTGTTTCTATCCTCAATCGTATGGACAAGAAGTGTTCCATCTCATCCTCCTTTACTCAGAGTAACAACCCTCCCATCCACTTTTTCTGCTACGGTCTCCCTTCCTCTTGGCGCTGTGATTGGCTATTGCAACAACCATGCTGAGATTTACTGCGAGGAGTGGAGACTAAAATCACGCTATTGGAGGGGTTGTCGATGAATTGGGGTTGGAACATCTCGAGATACTGTAACATGGTAAAGTCGCTTTACTCCTTATCCGCTGTTTCTTAAATTACCAATACCGTATCGATGTCTTCGAGAGTGATCCTACATAGTACTATTAATACTGCTGTCCCCAACAGCGGAGCCGATATCATTGTCGTCGTCCAAATTCGTGGGTTACAGGTTAGACAATCTACGTAAGTCGGCCAGCGTTCCCGTACGGGTTGATGTCCTACGAGGTTAAGTCCTAGATTCCTTGACATATCTCGAGTAATGGTTGTACACAGTACCCCGTAGATCTTGAATCCCTACCTACCTATTTGGCCAGTATTCTGGGACATGGGATGTGAGATGTCATTTTCTTAAATGAGTGTTTCCATCACGCCGGCCAATCTTGTCAATTACCAGTAGCTTGGTATTACACCACTCAAATTCTCAAGACCTTCTGGATTGAGACCCGGGGGCATGTGGAAATCGTGGCAATTGGTATATTATTGTCGCATCAGACCAAGCCACCGACATCGACTCGGTATCGGCCAGTCTGGAACTGCCCCTACGCCACGACCTCATGTCTGCCAGGAGATCCGTGCTCTTTCGCAACTGCCATCCTATTGAGTGCACTTTGTTTCTACTTGAATTTGAGATCATATCTTGTATCCTCATTTCGTGTCCTGTGTAGGACGGTATGCTACCGCTAGATGGGATTCGAGACCCCCAAGTGAGCAACTCATATGAAGACAATATGTCACCGACACAAGTACATTCATTGTGCTTGAGTAGCGATAGGCATATGCCCCTGCAGCATAGGAAAAGGACAAGGGAAATGACGAGGATGGGAGAGGAGATATAGATAGAATATGTCAGTCAACGCAGGTGTCATTATTGTTAACTTTGGCATCTGCTGAAGAAAGCAGTGGGATAGTCACGCTCATCTTGACATCCACAGGGATTTTTGTGCGACCGGTGACAGTCCTCTTCCTCAAGCCGACCTCAGTGATGTATCCGACTGCAGCCACGCCATCTCAAATTCCTCAACAACCGTACACGTAGATGTTCCCCCTCAGCCAAGGAAGAAGTGTATCAGGCTGAACGCTATCGATCCAGCAGTTGCAGGAGCTGGTAAACTCGTTTCTGCATACTAGCATCATATTTGAAGTCCCTTATGAATCCACGCTCGGCAGGTTGTCGACATACAGCTGAATGATTATGCCGAGAAGTGCTTGATCGAGTAAGCTGCAATGGACCATTTTGTAGCAAATACACTTTGCTAGAGGATGAACAATGGACCGTGATGTTTGGGATGGGGGCAAATGGGTGCGAGATAGAGACAAGAAGACGGATGATTCTTGAAGCTGGTTGATGGTGGCTATGGCCGATCGACTTCTTGCTTGGGAACCCCCGCGGCCCTTCAAGCTTATCGAGCTCAGCCCATTCTTGCAGGTCGAAGGCCCCTGATCATTAAATGACTATTCGTCATCAGGGGGCATCTCGTCTTCGATATAACGAATGAGAGATATTCGCATTTCTGTTGTGTCGTTTCCTCGCAGGACATCACTCACAAAGTGAGCCTCGACTTGCATTTGCACCTATATTGCATCAATAGCCTATCCATAGCGACCTCAGGTGGATCGTGTATATAGCTAGAAGAGACCACGACTTACCATTTCCAGAGCACCTCTTAGGATACCACATAGAATGTTGGAAAACCATAATTCATCCTGGGCCCTCCCATCATCCGGTAGTTCCACAAAATCCGCCAACGGGTTCTCATCGAATACCAACGAAAATTGTTTATTGTCATTCGTCCAGTTCGTCACTGTTGGTGTAATATTGAGAAATATCTTGAAGCCGACCTAGTCCTTGTCAGGATCTGCTTGTTTTCTTTGGATTAAAACATGCTTGCTGCCAGCTCAAGCTCACCTTTGAAATCATTTCTGCAGTTTCCCGAAAGCTACTGCATCTTCCTGACCCCGACTTTGCAAGGAAATCCTCGATCAATCGACATCCAATATTGTAGCCCATCTTCTCTAGCTGTTTATTGACTTCGACATAATCGTTGTCATAGTCTTGGCACAGCTGGGCTACAATGGTTCCATATGTAAGAGTTACCAACTCAGCATTGACTTTGTCAACTTTGGTCCTGGATCAATCGTGAGCAAACTTTTAGACCATTTTGTACGGTTTCTGCTCACTTCCACACCCTATCAAAATTAGCCGATGGCACTTGTAATACGCAAGAGTACATACTCCTCTCCTAGCCGTGCAGCTTTGGTGCTAGAGGCCATTACCACGAATTGTTAGATCGAGGATGTAATAGGCCTTAAGACTCCTCGAGAATGGGAACCCAGTCCGCACGCCAAATGTTTGTCTGAAAGGTGTACTAGAAGCTGCTTCCCAAAAGACGAGCCGTTTGGTACACTGGGCTTGCCGGGCACGATGGTAGACTCCAATATATAAGGCAGGCTTGGGCCGACAAGAGCATTTAATGAACGTATGGCAACAAGATGGTCCCTAGTCTCATTCATCAATCAATATATTGCCATTCAAATCATATAAAAGGTCGTTGGAATGGTTGTAAGCGTAGTTACTGTCTCTAAAAATGAGGTTACTTCGGCAGCTCTCCAGGTACACGGAACCTTTGACCACCTTACCTTATTTGGACAGCTTTTGAAATAATTCTGCCCGTATTCTATCAACCATTTTGCGCCAACGACCGCTTAAGACATCGATTACCAACAGTAGCAGCAGATCGAGTATTTGAAGGCGTGTAAGGAGAGTCCATAAGTGCAACAATGGCATCCGAAAAGCGCTCAGCTCCAGCATCCTTTGGATCAAACCAGATTGTTGTGAAACGCCAGAAATCCGACAATAACCTGAACAGCAATTCCGCGATTGCTGTAGTTGAGAATGGCGGCCAGAATGGGGCACTCATCCAGTCCGTAAGTCTCTCAGCATCTGGCATCCAATCAAATAGAGCGTCCAGGACTTCTTGGGAAGCAATGGCTAACAATTGTACCCTCGGACCAGGTCATGCGGACGAGTGGTTTACAAGCACCGATCATGGAGCTCACGGGTCACTCCAGCGAGGTTTTCGCTGCCCGTTTCGACCAGACTGGACAGCATATTGCCTCAGGGTCAATGGACAGATCAATAAGTAAGGTGTCTGCTGGGATTTAATCTATAAAATGCTGATGCTGGCCAATAGTGCTTTGGAGAACCTATGGGGAATGCGAGAACTACGGAGTGTTATCTGGTCATAAGGGGGCTGTACTTGACTTGCATTGGTCAAGAGACTCAAGGAATATCTTCTCGGCATCGGCTGATATGACAGTCGCAAGTTGGGATCTTGAGACCGGACTGCGGATACGGCGACATGTTGGCCACGAAGAAGTGATCAATTGCTTGGCTGTGAATCGAAGAGGGCAAGAATTGCTTGCGAGCGGCAGTGACGACGGATTCATATGTCTGTGGGATCCTCGGCAGAAGGAAGCTATTGAGTCAATCGAGACGGACTTTCCCGTGACGGCTGTTGCCATCCCCGAAGCTGGCAATGAGATATATTCCGGTGGAATCGATAACGATATCAAGGTTTGGGATGCGCGCAAACTCCAGGTTGTTTACACGATGACGGGCCACACCGACACAGTCACATCCTTGGAAGTCTCACCGGATTCACAAGCACTGTTGTCCAATTCTCATGATTCAACGGTACGGACATGGGACATCAGGCCATTTGCACCTTCAGATCGTCATATGAAGACCTACGATGGTGCTCCTACAGGGCTCGAGAAAAACCTGATACGGGCGAGTTGGTCACCGAAGGGCGACCGCATCGCTGCAGGTAGTGGAGACCGTACTGCTGTTGTCTGGGACGTCAATACAGGAAAATTGTTGTACAAGCTACCTGGCCACAAAGGCACAGTCAATGATGTCCGCTTCGCTCCAGGAGACGAACCCATCAGTAAGTTGAACGAAATCGATAGAGATTGCGAGCCCAACTAATCACTCCGCAGTTGTGTCTTGCTCATCTGACCGAAATCTTCTTCTGGGAGAATTGGGAAAGTGATCCTAGGACAGCAGTATTTTATCCCACCACGACGCTACGTCTGCATTCAGGGACGGCACCGGACAAGACCAGATAGATGCCCATTGGCTTGGCAGAATCATGAGTTTCACTGACGAACATCTCATACACGATTCCGCAAACGTGGTTGCCACAATGTCGTGGCTCCGGTCGTAGGCACCGGGTTGACCGAGCATTTGAAACCTACGGGTCATTTGTTGACATGCTCGAAGTGGCGTGCTTGAAGCCAAGCAGCATAATGGCTCATGATCAAGAACTATACAGTTGATTACCCATCCACGCACTTGGTACACGTCAGTAATGTCATGTTGGCGTTTAACACAATGCTACAATACGTCACAGACTAAGTTGGTGATGCATGTCAGATGATACTGGGGATGAAGCTAGGTGGGATCTATTACCGGCGAGCCAGACTCATTGACCGGACGTGGCATCTTATCCAGCCGAAAAGGGATGCTACCGTCAGACTTTGATACCATTAAAGTCTTCTATGCGACCGATGGTGTCACGACTAAGTGTAGATCGAAAGTTGCTGGCCTGGGCACATGGATTTCATCACGTGACTGGAGATTAAGTAGTAGAACCAAGGGGGGTTGCAGACTGCAGAGGCGAGATGAGCTCGAAGCAAGGGCAGCCTGATGGCATCTGAGAGAGATTGACAATTAGTTGGCTTGCATAGATATGCGGAATCAATGACATGAAATGATATGGGGTTTTGCGTGTTCATCAGGAGCCATAGCATCATCTTCAGCCAGCTACCTACTTCGGATCAAGTCCCCTGTCAACTTGATTTTGTACATGCAGTAATTAGTATTTTCGAGAAAAGGCTACAAGGCCATGTGTCCGAGTTGGTTGATCACAGTGATCATTCGCAAAGTGGGATGGAGATGGGGAATGGAGAGGATTGATACTCCGAGTATGACCCATTGTGTCACAGATGAGCCTTGCAGTGGATGCCACTTTGTGCGTCGTGGGAGTGTGGGAGAGCGGAGTGTTTGGGGGATGGGTACGTAGTCCAATCAATTCGAGGGTGCCCGTGTCAAACCCCTTAAACGCGGCGGAGCTCTCTCGTTGGTCAATGGCCAACCTCAATTTGGCATCAACCAAGTTCCTCCTTCAGCCCCAATTTGAAACCGTAGCCCCTTGACTCTTTTGCATCAGATTATTATCTGGCACGGGCTTCATTCACATCATGCATCAGACCAGAGCCAATTAATCCGATTGATCGACAGCCTTTGGCATGTTGAGTGTTCACCTCCACGAGCATAAGCTAATCTACCCGGGTCCACAGGTTTGTTGTGCATGTCCCGTGTCTGGGTCACTCTCTCTCCCTCTCTGGGATCCATGATGTGTGGTCGTCTCGATCTCTTGGACCGAGAGCATAGTGCGACTTGTTTGGAGCACTCTTGATGCCTATCGTCGTCAACCCTCCAACAAGCTGTCTGACCTCACTCATCCGTCCCGGATAGCTCTTCCCAATGTCCATTGCTCCTACTGCTGGCCATGTAGAGCATGCTTCTTTCGACAGTTTCTATCCATTCATTCTTGACCAATTCTACCCTCTTAGAATTCTATGCACCTTGTCGGGCCTGTGATTAATTCCCAGTACCTCACCTCCTTGCTTTCTTTTTATCGAGCTCCAGTTAACCTGTCGACCTCGCCTCATTCCAAGCCTGACACCAAATCCAATACAGAGATGTCGAAGCAACCTTGACGAATCATACCGCAGGGTTGTTCTCAATATCACCCACATCTTCACTCTGTTTTCGAGTCGACTTTTGCTGTCGGCGTGCACTCCAACACTCGATTGGCCGCTGAAAATCTACAGTTTAGGGTTGGGACAAGGAGATTGTGTATTGAGCAGGAAAGAACACATAAGAGGCAGAACTCCCAGATACAAGGGGATTATCTTCAGGTGCTGTGGGCTTCGCCGGCGTCTTGGACCAGCTTCGCACCGTGAGCTCTCCTCGACGTTACTGCGAGATCCCTGATGGCTTCGAGCGAGCCAACGGGGAGCCGACCCTCACGGCCAAACCTGCGCCTTGAGATTCCCAGTACGCCGTCGAGTGGCTCGCCGATAAGTCGAATGCGATCTCAAGTATCCTCTCTTTTCCACGGGAGAAGTGTCATTGAGCGGCGTCCTTCAGGTGCGAGTCAGCCATCTCCCAAACCCAACGGCCCGAGAATTGGACTCTCCCTGTTCAACAACCTCCGAAATGGCGTTCCCTATCACTCCAGACGTCCTGCAAGAACTGCTAGATCACCGACCTCTACACAATCTATCATAGACCCTTCCGGATCGCCCTCGGATAACATACGGCCGATTCCTGTAGCTGCGCTGGGTCGAAGAGCTACAGCTTCAAGAGCCCACACATCCCGACGGCAGCGTTCGGATGCGAGTCCGGGCGAATCAAGCATGGCTGGTGGTGCGGACCCTGGAGAAGATACCTTGTTACACTTGGTCACAAGTCAACAGCGGGGGAGAAGGCGTAAGACAAAGAGGCGAGTTACGGAGCGGGATGGAAATCATCGATCTGTATGGAGCAGGAGAAAGGTCCGCCACAGAGCTTGTACTTGCCTGCTTCTTGGTATCATTCTTGCCTTTGTTCTAAGCATTTGTAAGTCCTCCTGGATCCAGCATTTTCCAAAAACACATACTAATGCCGCGCATACAGACCTCGCCCTCGCTGTGACAAATGCCGCAGCCGGTCAAGAATTTCACATCCTCCTTATTATGATCGTCTTGATACTCACTGTCTTCTTCTGTCATTCTGTCATTCGCCTGTGCATGATTCTTATGCGTCCAGGCAAAGATGATGATCGACCTCGAGTTCCTCCTCTCTTGGGCTCTGGAGGCTACGCCCAACCCGAGAGACCAATACCCATCAGATTGGCCCAAGATGAAGAAATGGCTGTGGAAACCAGTGTAGCCGTCACCGAGGATGCAGACAAACCAACCGTCAGACCACCTCCTCCAGCTTACGGTCTTTGGAGAACCAGTGTGGTAAGTTGATCTGTTCCCAACAACCGCAGAGACATGTCCGAGCCTTCCAAAACCAATTCATGCTAACACCACCTCTAACTAGCGAATGAACCCCAATCTCGTCCACTGGCAACGTATCAACCCAACCACCGAATCCCCCCAAGACATCAACCAGCCTCGCACTGCAACCCACGAATCCGAAGGCCCAAGACCACCGAGTTACATCTCCGAAGATGGTGTTGAATACGTTCTAGAAGCCCAACCTAGATCGACCGTATATGATATACCACTACCTCCTCATCCATCAGAACGAGGCCGACTGGATGATACCAGGCTTTGAAAGAACGAGACCGCCAGCTCCATTTGAAGAAAGAGAGGCATTCATCCACGTCCGTGGAGAAAAAAAAATATATATATACCTACGATGTCGAACTCAATGCTAGTATTTTGTAATAGTACGATCAAGATTCCACGTCTTTTTCCTTGTTTTCTCATCACATCTTTATCCAATTTTGTCTTTGTGTTAACGTATTTCCCTTCTTCTTCTCCCGTCTTTTCGCGAAGTCATGTCAAAATTTTAGCGTCTAGTCAATCAGAGAGCCACGAGTCTCAATCCAAGGAAAGTCGGTAAATGAACTTTGGAATGGGTATATTGGATCGGGAAAACCAGCGAGTTAGCGTATGAGCGAACAAGTCAGCGATAGGAGTTAGGTGTTACTTACATAGGTACTATGATGAATTTTTTAGGAGCGTGTAACATGATCCTTATCATGTCGATCATTTGATCAGTCCCTTTTTCTTCTTCTTTTGGACTGTGATATTACAGTAGTAGACAGACAGATAGACAGGTAGGTAGACAGGCAGATATTATCTAGTCAGTGTAAGAGATCATCGTGATTTTTCCTTTTGGGAATTTGGAAAATATGAATTCCAAATTGTAAATGTTTAGTGTACGTACGTATGTTTGAGTAGATGAGAGGTAAGTTATGCAAGTGGGTGGATGGGTATCATCTACCATATCTAATATATCTAAACCTTCCTCACCTCTCTCTGGATGAAAATGTCGTCATCGTCCTTCATCATCTAGTAGACATATCTCTATCTATCTGCTCGATTTATTTCCGAAATTTAGATCTCCATCCTCCTTTTTTCTCACCTCCACTACCTTCCGCAATATCGTCACCTGTCTTTGTTTCTCCGGCTTCTATTTCTTCTCCGGCGCCTGCTATCTCTGCTGCTCGTTCTCTGCCTCTTTCACCGCCCCAGCTGATTCTGGTGGATGTTCGACTTGGAGGTCCGGATCTTACGCCACCATTCTCAGCGGCGACGGGAACAGGGCTGTCTCCATTACCTTGCGGAGATTCGGGGGTGACAAATTGGACTTTGTGTTTGGTTTGGCGAGGGGCATTTTCGTCTTCGTCGGAAGACGATTCTTCGTCTCTCGATGTTCCGAGTGCGGCTAAACGACGACGCTTTTCGGCGGCGGTTTCTCCGATGTCTTCAGAGTCCGAGTCTTGAGGAATTCCTCTGCCGCTTGGGGACACATTCGCTTCTTGTTCGGAGTCGGACACGTCGGTACGGGAGAGTCGTTCTCGTCGGCGAGCGGCGGCGGTGTCCTGGCCGTAGCGGGCTAATGCGGCGGTGACGTTGTGGATCGGAATGTCAACTGATTCCAAGGATTCAGATGTTTCTACTCGTTGGAGAGGTGGAGGAGGGGATGTGTTGGTTGGGTTAGCTTTGGAACGTGGTTGTCCTTGCTCCAGACCTGTCCGATCTTGTGGTATTTGCTTGGGTGATGGGGTTTCGCCTTCAGGGAGAGGTCTGGAGGAAGAAGGTGCTGTACTTGATCTTGTGCGCCCCCTGGAATGGTTGGTGAAATAATCGGGTTCCTCTTCTACCATCGGAACGTTTGCCTGACGTTGGATGTCTCTTTTGACCCCTTCGGATGCTGTACTTTCTTGTAAAGCTTCGATGCGGGATTTTGGATCTAATGATTTGATTTGTTTGATGAAGTCCTGCTTCGACATTCTGCGACCAGAAGAGACAACGGTAGGTGGGTCGCCTGGCTTCTCGCGCTTTGTACCGAATGGACCATGACGTTCTGCTTTGGACACAGTGTAACGTATGCCTTCGTCATCGGACTCATCGTCAGGGCTATGTTCGACCTTCATAGTTCCACCATCTCCGGCTGTTTCAGCAGCTGCGTTGACTGCAGCTTTGTCTGCGTCTGCGACGCTTCCGCCACCTAAGCCGACCCATGTGCCCATGCGGGTCAGCCCTTTTTTCATATCGTCGCCGCCCATTACTTTCCCGGTCTTTTCTAGCCAACCAGACTCACCAGGTGGTCGTCTTGGCCTGTCTCCGGCCGGTATGGTAATTTTCTTTACGACCTCGCCGTCCTCATCTTCAACAATAATGGTGTTGCCAAATTGATATGCGTGGGCGGGTCCACGTTTGCGCTCAGGAGCTGGTTTAGTCTTCTTTTTCTTTGCCGGCCGTGTTTCACTTGGTCCGGCCTCGTCAGCAGGTTTCTTAGACATGCTCAATCCACGGAATCTTCCTAATTGCTTGCGGATAGCGGTTTCTGGATGGCCAGCAGCGTCTTCCAATACCTCTTCGATTTCTTCGCCCTCGGTCTTACCGTGAGGTTCATGTTTGTGCTTCGCATGTTCGCCTGTCGTTTCAGCTGCAAGGTCTCGCCTCGTCTGACTAATATGGCGAGCAATTTCTTCGGGGCTCTCTCCTTTAGTAGATTCTTGTCGAATGACATTGCCTTCTTCGTCTTCAATGATCAATTCATCACCTTCTTCAAATACTTCGATATCAGCGTCTTCTTGCGGCCGAGTCGGGCTTGGCGGTTCAGAGATCTCTCCTGTCTCATAGGCTGCCCTTCTCTGAGCCCTTTCCTCTTCACCCTTCTCTTGATCAAGTAGAGTGTCGCTACCACTCTCTTGCTGAGCAAGTAATTGCTCCGATCGACGGACAGGTCGGATAGCGCTTTCTTCGACTTTACCGCCAGGACGCAACTCGTGATCACGAGTCTTCCGCCTTCTAATCGGCCGGAGACTCGAGGCTCGCGATCCAGGTCGAGACGTGTCTTCTTCTCTCTGACGTCGAAGGAAATTCCTAGGAAGCCCTACAGGTGGCAGAGTATCCGGCGGGAACTGGGGTTTCTCGAGTGAAGACAATGACTCTTCAGATTTAGCCATGGACCTTGATTGTGACGAAATACGAGGCAAACGGTCCATCCACCCACGGGACTCGTTATCCTGGGTGTAAGACAAGGTGATGGACAAGGTATTGATGCGCTTTCCAAGGGTGAAGACCGCAATTGAGGAGCCGTGGACAATGATAGAGGCGATGACCAAGAAAGTGGTGATCGGCCAAATTAGCTGAATCAATTTGTAATCGGGGTCTTCCGTGGGAAGTTCTGCCAATGGGGTCGTTCCATCTGTCTCAAGCTCTGCTCGAGCTAAGATTGCAGCAAAGATGGCACCAACCCCAATAGGTCCAAAATGGCCGGCGAAAAGAGCCTCTCGCCACGTCTTCACGTCCGGTATTATTGGCTTGAGCGCAAGCATTGCCGGAATACGCCTGAAGAAAATGACGAAAAGTGCGATAACCACCAATTTCCAGGGCACAAGACCAATGCTAGGATTGTTAAATTGATCCCACGGGATGATGGAACCAAAGTACACAAAGTAGGCCAAATTGAGCAAAAGGTCGATGACGTTTGACACATGGGACTCCTCTGTCTTCTCAGTGAACCACCCGTCATTTGAGAAGCCGACACCGGCTGCAAAACCGATCAGCAGGTCGTCCATCCCTAGTAAACTTCCTGAACCTGCGCAAAAGAGCGCCAACACGAAGTAAAACACCAAGAAGCTCTCTCGATCAATGATTCCCTTCTTTTCGGCTGCTTTGATCATATGCCTAGCAATATAGCCGACGAGAAATCCGAAGACTGCGCCGAATAGGCACTCGTATAAGATGGTAAAGCACATCCAATGAAAGGTCACTTCCCCTGCATTAGGTCGATATTTGATTAAGTACAAAGACAAGTAGATAAAAGGAAATGCCATGCCATCATTGCAACCAGATTCTGCGGAGAGCACATCACGGAGATGTTTAGGAACTCGTCGTGCAAATTTACCTTTCCCAACAACCGAAGATGCTAGGACAGGGTCTGTAGCCGTGACACACGCAGCGCAAGCCAAACTTTCCAACCAATCCAAAGGGGGCACCATCCACCAGATGAACAAGCTGGTGGCAAGCCAGCCCCATGTCATAATCGGTATCAGTAAGAGCGCGACGGACTTCCAATGCCTCTCCATGTATGCTTTCGGCAACTCGACTCCGATGGCGAAACATTGTACCACAAGGACGATTCTTGAGCACTCCAGCGTGATTTGATCAGTATTGCCCCATGTCAATGGATTGAATAGGTTTGCCGCATGAGGTCCAAATATCACACCGACGAGTGTAGCAACCGTCGCTTCGCCGATATAGAGCTTTTCCTTGATGACCAGCGAACATAACATGAAAAGACTGGTGAATCCTCCCAGGATGACATAGGCCAAATGTGGCCGATTGATCGAGAGCTGTTCCCAGACCATGCTCGCGGGGTCCAATGGCTTCGGGGACTGCCCAAGCCAAGCCTTCAAACCAAAGATATATGTGAGCCTCTGACCTGGCGTCGAATGCGGTATGATAGTCCACGCCTCTTCAGCCAGATTCGGACGTTGTTATCCCCCAGTCTCTAGCCTCCCTCTGTCTGATCCTGTTAACCGCACGCGACTGCATACAGGAAGTGGTCGCGCCCAGTCGCCGCTCCTCAATTCTTGCTGGGGCTGTTGCAATAGCCGGTCTCGCCGGGGAATCTTTCGAGGACCGTTCTCCGTTAAGGTATGAGAACTAATCAGGGAACGTAACGGAATAGGTTGTTCAGGGATACGAAAGGACAGACTGTAAAGACAGACGAGAGTACGGTAGAGGAGATCTGGGCCCAAGGGTCGAGTAGGACTTAAGGTCAGTCGGGTCGGAAAAGGTAGGATGAGATAAGTAAGTCAGGAATAATATGTGCAGCAATGGGCGGACATGGATGACCTCCCAGAAAGAAACAGTGTTTTCCCGGCTTATGTATGGTACAGTATTATGGTACTACGGTACGTAGACAATAATAATCCTCGGCCCCGATATGAGTGTACTAGAGTAATACGGGGTACCTAATGGAATTACTGGGGGCCGGTAGGGAAGGCCGAGTTCGTGGCTAAAGGACCTATCCGACTGTACAGAGTATGTTCGATTACCCACCTTTAACTAATTGTACTTACCTAAACACCAGAAGAAGCAGCGAAGATACCAGTAATGATGACCGCGATTCGTTACATGTTCTAATTCTGTTTCGTTCGATCCATTATTATTATCCACGCCGAGCCTTTGCCCAGACCCAAGGTATTCAACTAGAAGGCAAAAAGTTGCATCATCGTACTCGAATTGAATCCTCTAAGCTCCTTAGCTTCAACTTGGCAACGCAATCAATTCCAGCCTTCGCCCTTGTAGCTGGGCCATGGGAAACGCTTCCATTGCAAAACCGAAGCGAGACGCGGAAAGAAGACGAGATAAGCTGGGTAAGCGATACATTTGACTTACAGAGTACATCCCTGCCAATCGATACGCTCTGCAAAATTTATCACGTCTCAATTAGCTGTCGGTTATTGGCTGAGACCGTTGACTTATCCCCCGCGCTGCCTTGAAGATCGCTTTCCAGAGTTCGGGTGACGCAGGGTTGCTTTGCCTCTATCATCAATCAGGACTTAGGCTGGCAACGTGCTTTATAACCCCCCCATTAAACCCCCCACTGCTGCTCAGTAATGCTTTACCCAGGTGGGTGGGGAAACCACATATACAATTAGGGCCAATAAGTTTTTACCCACCCCCCATTTCTAGGGCAAAACCTATTAACTTCAACAACCTATCTTTCGACCAAATAATATAATATCTATATTAAATTGATAATATATGTAAAAAATTGATAAAATTTTTATCTAAATCTCTATTTAATATAATAAGAATGGACTATTAGAGAATTATATACGTTGAAAAACAGACTAAAATCTTTATACACTGATTTTCCTGCGGCCGCACGCTAATTTTTAAGTCCTATATTTTTACAGCTTAATATCTTTTTGAAACCGAAAAGAAACTTAATGAAAATTAATGTGTAACTATATAATTTAACTAATTATCTTTAATATCTGTTTATTTCATTAAATTATCTTTTGAATTGGTTGAAATATAAGTTATTGAAGTTGATGGGTTTTGCCCCAGAAAGGGGGGGTGGGTAAAAACTTATTGGCCCTAATTGTACTCTTACGCAGTGCTAGTCATGCAGAGATCAACCTCATCTGATCAAATGCCCTGACAAGTCGAAGCGATGTCCGCGAGCTCATCCTCACACTTGGACCCAATCTACAAGATCATCTATCAATCCTTCCGCTTTCGAACATGCCCCCCCTGCACGCGATACAAAGTATGATAGAGTATGTGTTTTCAAGGGCAACACTACCACCGAGTCTCGCTTGGTATCTGCTCCGTTCAAAATTTCGACCATAGAGGTGGTAATGGCGTGCTAGTCCTCTCAAATACGATTGACAATCGCACCAGGTAGGAATTCTCGTAATTATTTTTACTCAGAGTATTGAGGATATGATCTTGAAAGTTACATCTCGAAGCTCCTTGGCTGATACCAGGTCTACGTAAATTCTTCCTAGATTGATAGCCATAGCTCAAGCAGTCAATATCCTAGGCAAGCTCCCAACCCAAGACTCCTTGAAACCCCATGGCCGTCCGTCCTTTTCCTTCTTTGAACTCCCTAACACTCAGTCCTCGACATGCCTCCCCTTTCCTGTTTCCAAACGAGGTGACCGCAAACAACGTGACTGTCTGACCGGGCGCACCCAACTCCCGAGCTTCAACGTCTGCGTACCAAATGTCTCCACCACCGCCCGGGTTCTGTCCGTGCATATGCTCTAGGGGGATGAAATCGTCTCTGCGACCATCTAAGCCATGGATGGCTAGGATGTAGACAAACGGCGGCCCTCTTCGTACGTGTCTATCAAGCGTGGCATGCTCGCAGATCAGACCGAATTGAAATCGAATTCGGCCAGTGCGGCGAGGATTCAGTTTCTTCGCCGTCGGCAGTATTGTCCGAGGTCCGACTCCATGCTCTTCCGTGGCATTGCTGAATACGGTGGGCTGTTCGACCGTGTACGGCCAGAATGCAGGGTTGATCTGGATATATTCCTCCCATGACCAGCCAGCATTTCCGGGTAGATAGAACTGTGTCCGATCATTTGGAAAATGCCTGGTCCCGAACTCCTCGTTAGTCATAGTGAAATGCTTAGGGTCAAATTTTTGTGCGTAAGGCATGCCGGCTCCTTGAACATGACCGGCGCCCCAGCATGTATCGATGAGTTTCCATTCATCGCCATCAATTTTGACCACATTCCAAGCATGATTACCCTGAAAGGGAGGAATCGCCTGTCCCGGCTGTAATGCCGTGTAGCCAAAGCCTTTCCCATGACCTGAGATCACCAGAGATTCAAGGCCTGCATGTGTAGCCAGAGTTGTGAACAGTCCCGCGAATCCCTCACAAACTGCCAGACCGCTAGCTAAGGTTGAGGCAGGGGTGGAAGGTCTGACGGTCCCCGCAAAGAAAGATTGGACGTCGTAGAGAATGTTATGATGGAGCCATGTAAAAATAGCACGGGCTTTGTCCGTACGTGAGAGGAATGGGGCTGTTAGCTGTTCTGCAAGATATACGAGGGCATTCTGTTGAGGAAGAGTATGGCGAGGGAAACGAGTTGCATGGCTGTCCGGCTCACCAAAGTCCCTGCAGAGCATACAGGGGACCTCAGAGCTTGGAAATGGAGATGACGCATGCTTTGGCTTCGTAGACTGGATCTTGCTGAGGTCTGGCCGAGAGGCGAGGGGCACAGGCGGTGGTCCTGGAGCAGAGATAGAGCGGAGGTTCTCTGATCCTACTTCACTTATCTCAACGGGGGTGTCGTCCCTGGCCACCCTCTCCGAATTGAGTCCAAATGACAAGGCTGAGGGCCGAGAAGCAGTCGCCTGTCGTACCTCTGAATGCTGCAAATTCCCTGACACGCTTTGTGTGTTTTGTCGAAGGGGTAGCCTGGGTGGTAAAGAAGGTTTCGTCGCTTTGGCCTGACTTGTTACATTTATAGATGAGCTGCTTGGGACAGATGTAGAATGCCCGTTCGACTCTTGCGCCGGAGTTTTTGTTGGTAAGGACGGAAGCACGCCTGGATCCCAAGCAGGTGCCTTTGTCCTGGCCAGCGATTCTCTTGATTTTGATCTCGACTGATGTTCGCCGGCACCCAGACTTATCCCAGAAATACCAGAGGCGAGGGACGAGGTCGCGGAGTCCAAAAACTCTCTTCGATCGGACTGCTCAGATGATGTGCGGAGTGGCAGGGCAGGGCTTTCCGAGGGTCGTCGCACAGGTAGTGGAGGTGGCGTCGCTTTGGCTTTCGGTGGTGGGGGATGGAAACCATTTGGTTTAATGCCATTGGGTCCGTTGTGACGTGTAGGGACTGAGACGGTCACAGCAGCAGGAGGATTGTTTACAGAATGCTGGCGAACGGAAACATCAAGCCTCTTCTTAGGCAATTGCGGCTTGGGGCGCAAGCTTAGGGATGGTCCTGGATTCTGGCCCAAATGTGAAGCATTCAACAAAGCAATGCGCTCTTGAAGTGTTCGAGGCTCGGGATCTTCTGCCATGATCGTTCTCTGTATATCCGGCCGATACGGCTAATTGTGAACGATAAAATCAGTACCGCTCCATGATGAGCGTGTCTTTCCTCTCTCGCGAAGCCGAGTCCAACGGCCGGACTTGACTGGAAGGCTGGCGGTTGGGGGCTGGATTGGTATGTATATTCGTGTTTGTTACATCCTTTGATACGAACGTGCGGGGCCAAACGCGGTTTTGAGCCTCAAGCGGACTGCCCCCACTAGAGGCTGATCCAAGAAGCGTATCAATACATGCAAGGCACACATCACAATGTAGTGGATTACGGAACAAGGGTCGTGACTTTGGCGGAGGCAATTACAGAAGACAGAATATGAGGCAGAGCCACGTTTGTGACTTGAGAAGCTTTCAGCTATGTATTTACGTCTTGCTGCTGAGGAGCGGTGAACCAGATCTGACCAACCGCAACTTCGGCATGCAGAGAGTCATACGTGACAACAACTCAGTCTTATCGTCCAGACAGCGACCCCATCAAGTATTGGCTGCGGAAATCCAGCTCAGAGACAGAGTCTTATATGTCCCCAAGAAAACGACGCCGGCATTGCGTCCACAACCCCGGTCGATTTGGTGGTTGAGCAAATCGTCAACAATGTTAAGCCATGAATAATAGACCTTAAACCAAAGCTCCATGCTAACTGCAAAACAAAGAGTGTAGAGGAGTGTTTGATCCCGAAGTTGACGTCCAACCACATATCATAGAATACCATTAATTCGTCTAACGTACATTCAATGTTTCTCAAGAGAAGCATCAGCCGACGCTTTGGTAGAGTAGCAACGGCTCGCCAACGTTTTCTATCTCAGGAATGGTGCATTTCAAGTCAAACGCTTTAGACAGAACAATTTTGAAGATCTGCGGCAAGTCAGTAGTCCGTCAGACGAATAGCTCATTGCAACATCTGAAATACCTTTTGCACATTGATACTGTGGCTTGTGCTGCTGAAAATTAAGCTTGCTCTCATGGCCTTTGCAAAACGGCGAGCCTGCGGAATAATAAGTCAATTATCTGTTGACGTTGTATAGGGCAACTTGACGTACTTGTGTACTGATCTCTTCTTGGTCTTCTCTTGGGAAATTAACGAAATGATCATATTTTGTCCCAATGAGGAAGGGTATAGCCGTTTTGTTGAAGCCCCTGCCCTGCCTGTACCATTCTTTAATACTATTCAGTGTACTCTTTCTTGTCAAATCAAACATGAATAAGATAGCGACAGCATCGTTGCAGACGAGTGGCAGCATGTTGACGAACTCTCTTTGGCCTCCCAAATCCCATATAGAGAAAGTGATCTCCGTATTACGAATTGAAATGGTCTTCTCCATGAAATTGACACCTGCATAAGGTCAGCAACCGCAAGCGAGATAGGAAGCTATCCATATACCCAGTGTCTGAATGTAATCTTCATCCCAGCTTCCCTCTACGTATTTGACCATGAGACTCGTCTTTCCTATCTGCGCATCGCCCACCATTCCGACTTTGATGACCACACTATTCTTGCTGGGCTGGGATTGCGGTCGAGCCTGGTCTTGGTATTGTTTCTGGTAATCTTGTTGACCCGAAAGACCAGACCCAGGGCGCGAACCTGGCTGTTGGTACATCATGTTCGGCGAATTATATCTTGAGCCTTCCCCCTCTAGTGAAGGCGAGAAAGTCTGGTTCGATTGCCCATATTCTGCCGATTGTGAAATGTGATGCCCTTGCTGACCATTACTGTATTCTCCATGTGTAGGCTCCTCAACACCTCCCATTGCCTGATCATCTGGAAGAGTCTGTTGCGCAACGTCTTGAGCGTCTGCTGGTGCGTCCTGCATTGAAGGGTCCATGGTGTGTGTCAGCGGTTAAAGGGAGGGATGATGTCGGTCTTTGATTCCTCGGGAAGCGCCAGTGAGGGATTCAATCGGAAAAGTGCCTCGAAAGGCTAGAGTAGCCGTAGCGATATCTTCGTACAAGTCGAATGCATGTGAGCAGACGAAGAATAGTGAAAGATAGTATATGTTCTCTTCGAAAAATGGATGGTCGTTCAAATTGGCAGTTTGTGCTGCGGAACAGATTCAGTCAAAAGAACTTGGGACAAGCATTCTACGCGATGATTGGGCACAACTTCATCAACGGACGCGTTTTAGCGTAGGGAATGCGCCCAAATGGAGATCTTTGTGTCATCTGGTATATCAAAATACTAACGAGGTTTATCATTCTACACAGACGGACAATCCCTTAACCGAATTTGTTTTACGCTATTGAATCCTTACGCCATATCTTGTGCCCATTAAGACCATAGTTTGTTGTGTGTTTACGTTATTCTCAAGCTCAATACTTAAGCCGGAGGCGTTATAGGACAGGATCTCTGGCATTGATGACCACCGCGCCTCCAAACGGGCCACAGAAATTCATGAATCCTACCAACGGCCGCCAACCACATGTTACGGTTCGTGCTACTCTGCGGTGATATTGAAGGGTCTGTCCAAAGGACAAAGACAGTGCCCGATGTTGAGCAACAACGAAATGTTATAGACTGGTACGGAGCAGATAGCACATAGACAACTCCACATATGTTCAAAAAACTATTGCCGATGCGCAACCTAGAAAGTCCTTGCCTGTTTATGTAAGTTCTCAAGCCATCGATATTCATGGCGCTGAACACTCGTATAACCATTGATCATATAGACACAACTGCAAGGCCAGCAACGTATGGTCACTGGCCATAGGGTCGCGAGAGTATAATTGTCAGCGGTCGTTCTTTTGACCACTTCCATGGCTGGCCGTGACTCTTGATCCTGAGCCTAATATAGCGAAGCGATGATAAATATGTGGTAGCATGAAGCTTTGTAGCATCAACATGTCTGAGATTGGCGACTGGACGTGTTCGTCAGCACATTACTACTCAAAAACACTCATCCAGACGACATTAGACTCCCTGTTCGAGGGACTTCATGGAGGAGGATGATCAGATAGATTGCGAGTAGTGTTGAGGCAATGAGCACATTCACTGGAGTCACGCTCCTCCAGAATCTTCAGGGTGCACAGAGTACACAGAACAAAGTTGTACCCTCGAGAGCATAATTGTAAACACCTAGCTCCGATAGGTCTCTAGGATGTCGTTAATAGTGACGTGGAAATGGGATTTGAGATCCGTAGATGGATTTGATGATGACGATGATGAGATTGATTATTGAGGCAAAAGTCGGTGCCAAAACATGCTCTGGTAATCGATAGCATTCGATCCACTTCTCCTGACACCTTTGCCTCTTCAAGTCACACTAAAGTGAACCATTTGTGTACAGAGTATCCATCGTAGGTGGCTACTTTTTACTCCTTAGCTGCTGTACCTGCTCACTTGGTACTTGATGTCTGCCGTACACACTTCGTCACTTCACTGAGGCCTAACCGGAGCTCCAGTTAATTAATTACCCAGTTGACCGATTGTGGTGCATGCACTTCTGGCGCTGTGGCCAGCTCCATTCCATCTTACCTTTACGTCGTTCCTAGCAGACTACAGGACCTTTGCCTTCTCTCTTCATCTTACTGTTTCCACCTCAACAACCTGCATCCCTGCGATTGTTCTTCATTATCTTCGTTCATAAATCTCTTGCAATCTTCTTTGCAGATTGCACCATTACCACTTGATCCCTTCTGACCTTCTCTCCGGCTTGTTGCCAGCTTCCCTACCTCTACAGACAAGCTCCCCCGTCCCTACGGTCCTAGATCTGAGATCTGCCCATCATGTCTGGGGAACCAGATCATGTCCAGCACAAGGCCAAGGTCAACCTAAAGTAAGTTTCAAGCAATAGGCGATCTTCGTTTTAACAGCAACGGTTGATTCTAACGATCGGATAGTGACGCCTCGGGCGCAGAAAAGAAAGAGGTAATGTCACCGGGAGAGAGGGCCGACTGATGCAAGACTCACGATATTGTAGGAGTTGGATACATCTACAGCCATCCTGAAAAAGAAGAAGAAGCCAAACTCGTTGATGTAAGCGCAGAGACTATCATTTGCAGATCGATGTACTGACATAGTGGCAACAGCGTCACAGATGCAACGAACGATGACAACTCAATCATTGCACTGTCGAACAATACGATGGAGACATTGCAGCTCTTCCGAGGCGACACAGTTCTAGTCAAGGGCAAAAAGAGGAAAGATACCGTCTTGATTGTCTTGGCCGACGATGATCTCGACGACGGAAGTGCACGCATCAACCGTGTGGTGCGACATAACTTGCGTGTGAAGCATGGCGACATCATCACCGTTCACCCTTGTCCAGATATCAAATATGTGAGTTTTGGCGGTTCTCTACTTCCGATTCAGGATCTGACAGAATAAGGCCAAACGTATTGCGGTCCTTCCAATCGCCGACACTATTGAAGGTCTTACTGGTTCTTTGTTCGACGTCTTCCTTGCTCCATACTTCCGAGAAGCTTATCGACCTGTAAGACAAGGTGATCTCTTCACTGTTCGAGCTAGTATGAGGCAAGTCGAGTTCAAGGTGGTCGAGGTGGATCCTCCAGAATATGGCATTGTGGCTCAAGATACAGTCATCCACGCCGAGGGTGAGCCCATCCAGCGTGAGGACGAGGAAGGTAACCTCAATGAAGTCGGTTATGACGACATCGGCGGTTGTCGCAAACAAATGGCGCAAGTCCGTGAGTTGGTGGAGTTGCCGCTGCGACATCCTCAGCTCTTCAAGTCGATCGGTATCAAACCACCACGAGGTATCCTCATGTTCGGACCTCCAGGAACAGGAAAGACCCTGATGGCACGAGCTGTGGCAAACGAGACTGGCGCCTTTTTCTTCCTGATCAACGGTCCTGAGATCATGTCTAAGATGGCTGGTGAATCCGAATCAAACCTTCGCAAGGCTTTTGAAGAGGCTGAAAAGAATTCGCCCGCAATCATCTTCATCGATGAGATTGACTCCATTGCACCAAAGCGTGAAAAGACAAATGGTGAAGTCGAGCGTCGTGTCGTCTCCCAGCTTTTGACATTGATGGATGGTATGAAAGCTCGATCCAACATCGTCGTGATGGCAGCTACCAATCGCCCCAACTCAATCGATCCTGCTCTTCGACGATTTGGACGTTTCGACCGTGAAGTCGATATCGGAATCCCAGATCCTACAGGTCGTCTCGAAATCCTTCAGATCCACACCAAGAACATGAAATTGGGAGAAGATGTCGACCTAGAGTCAATCGCTGCGGAGACTCATGGTTACGTTGGTTCTGACATTGCATCCCTTTGCTCCGAAGCTGCTATGCAGCAAATTCGCGAGAAGATGGATCTCATTGATCTGGATGAAGATACCATTGATGCGGAGGTCCTCGACTCTCTTGGTGTGACTATGGAGAACTTCCGATTTGCCCTTGGTGTTTCCAACCCGTCGGCACTTCGCGAGGTTGCTGTGGTCGAAGTTCCAAACGTTCGCTGGGACGACATTGGTGGCCTGGAGAGCGTCAAGCGCGAACTCATCGAAAGTGTTCAATACCCTGTCGACCACCCAGAGAAATTCCTCAAATTTGGTCTTTCCCCGTCCAGGGGTGTCCTGTTTTATGGACCGCCTGGTACTGGTAAGACTATGCTTGCTAAAGCCGTCGCCAACGAATGTGCCGCAAACTTCATTTCTGTCAAAGGTCCTGAGTTGCTCAGCATGTGGTTCGGTGAATCTGAGAGCAACATTCGTGATATCTTTGACAAAGCTCGAGCTGCCGCACCTTGTGTTGTCTTCCTTGATGAACTCGATTCTATCGCCAAGTCACGTGGTGGATCTGTTGGTGATGCCGGCGGCGCTTCAGACCGCGTTGTCAACCAACTTTTGACAGGTTAGTTTTACCTTCATGATCCTTGAACGTACAAACGCTGACAATATCCGTAGAAATGGATGGTATGACCTCGAAGAAGAATGTCTTCGTTATTGGTGCAACCAACAGACCTGAACAACTTGATAATGCGCTTTGCCGTCCTGGTCGTCTCGATACCCTTGTCTACGTCCCACTACCAGATGAGGCTTCCCGTGAAGGCATCCTAAAAGCACAACTCCGCAAGACCCCCGTTGCTTCAGACGTCGACATCAAATACATCGCCAGCAGGACCCATGGTTTCTCTGGTGCCGATCTTGGGTTTGTCACCCAACGCGCTGTCAAACTTGCTATCAAGGAGTCTATTGCTGCAGATATCGAACGAACAAAGGAGCGTGAGGCCGCTGGTGAAGATGTACAGATGGGCGAAGAAGACACCGACGCTGAAGATCCTGTCCCAGAGCTGACCAAACGTCATTTCGAAGAAGCCATGTCAGCTGCTCGAAGATCTGTCAGTGATGTTGAGATCAGAAGATACGAGGCATTTGCACAGCAGATGAAGAATTCTGGACCTTCAAGTTTTTTCCGTTTCCCAGAGGGTGAAGCTGCTGCTGACGCCGCTGCCAATGGCAATGGGTTCGGAGATGCTGGCAACGACGACAGTCTCTATGACTAATTACAGCAGGCAAACAGAGAGGACAGGTAACAGGGTCGGCGCAAGGTCCAACTGGTTTCCACTTTCCCAACTCTATGAGCATCGACGAAGGATGAGTTATGAGATGCTCATTGGCGGACGGTGTTGATCACAATCTTAAGAGGATTACCAGTCAACAACCAAGGTAGAATCTGATGGGTTATTGCTGAAAATGTTCCTTTCTCCCTCAGTGTACTCTACATCCAATCCCAGTGGGGAAATGAACAATTAGATAGATCGAAACCTACTAGGTATTAAGAAATATGTGTTTGCTGTGGTTGGACTCTTCTTTCTTCCCGTGTATCCTGTGTATGTGTCCGCGACGATTGAAAAAGGGTGCGCTATTGAAATGCAAGGACATGTACACCCATTCATCATTCTATCAGGGGTGTGACTGTAGGATTCATGGGATATCATTCCACAACCTCTTCGAAGTCTTATCTAGGACTACCTTTAGAAATAACAAACAAATACGAAAAGCAAACCAACCTTTCCTAGTACTGTAACTATCTACTATAATAGTCTATATCTTTGTATAAGTCAATCCATCGCCAGAATCTTTCTCAATTATTCAAATGGCATCCGTCCGATGTACAAGCTCGCTGTTATTGTATATGATTCGATAAGACAGCCGGCCTATTGATCATGATCATAATCATAATCATCGAAATCTATCTATCTATCTATATGATTACAGCATCGCTAAAACATCTTTCAACACACCCATTTTTCCGAATTCCTTCTCGTTGCACTTCCCAATCTCTTGAATCGTTTCTTTTGCGTTCATCGCTTGACATAGATCTATGATTTCGCTGTCGGGTTCGGATCCGTAGATTAGCATTCCTAGGGATAGGAGGAGGGCTTGGAGGATGTCTTTGGTGGATGTGGTGGTTTGGGCGGTGGTAGGAGGTGAAGATAGCGTGGTGGAAAATGATTGGAGAGATTCGAGTAGAGAGGCTAAGAGGGAGATCTGGGATTCTGGGGGTAAAGTGTAACGGAGGTGGGCTGGAGGGGGATTGTCGGGGGTTTGTTGGAGGTGGAAACGCTGGTTGTGGAGGGTGAGGGTTAGGTTGAAGGTTAGTGCGGAGGCTGTGTGGATTAGGGTGGAATTGGAGGAGAGGAGGGAGGAGGTTGTTATGGTTATGATTTGGTCATGGAGTTTGGAGGGGGAGGTGAGTAATGAGGAATGGTATATTGGTGAGGTGAAGAGGTTGCAGAGTAGTTGTAGGGTGGTCAGGTGCAGGGAGTAGGGAGGTTGTTTGTTGGAAGAGAGGGATTCAGAGGTCGGGGTTAGAAGAGCGAGAAGCATCGTGTGGGAAGGGTCTTCGGCGGCAAAGAATCCGGATATTCGAGAGTCAAGGAAGGCTACACGAAGAAGGTCGACTAATGCAAAGTGTGACGAATCGGGTATGGAGGAGAGTTTAGAGACGAGGAATGAAGGCAGGGCAGATAAAGCGGAGGGAAGGGACGTGGATGCTGTTGGGGCTGCGCTTGCAAAGCGTTCTTTGGTGAAGTCTATGATGGAAGATAAAGGTGGTTCGAGAGCAACGGGTCCAATTTTTGCGGCGAGCTTCTCTAGTGGTAGTATCTTTTTGTAGAGGACTGGTTGTTTATCGGCTTGGAAATTTGGTAGCCGCAGTTGCGTATGTGGATGTGGTGGATATGTAGTATCGAGTAGAAACCGAATGTTGGAGCGAAGTTGTGCCTCGTTGGCTCCGGACCAAGTATTAACTCTTTCTCCTTTTGAAAACGTCGTGAATGTTGGTGTTGCTCGAACTTGGTATCGTGATGCCACGTCGTAGGCTTGGTTGATGTCGACTTTGATAAGCACCGCTTTGGAGCCAGCCTCTTGGGCTAGCTCATCGTATGCGGGATAGACAATTTTGCACGGTGCACATGTGGAAGATGTGAAAAAGATGACAGCGCATCTAGATGTTGCGGATCCGAGAAGATCTTCGACTTGCTTAAGGCTGCTAACATTGTGTACAATTCCAGTTGGATGTTTGGGGTGATCATATAGGGACGAACCACCGGTAGATGCTTTGGGAAGCACATCAGATCTATTTGAGTTAACAGGTGCTGGCAATAGGACTGAAGACGTTGCTCGAGGTTTTTCAATTACTGGTGCTTGAGTAACTCCACGTAAAGCTGCGTCGATCTGCGGTTTCATCATAGCTCCCAATGGCGTCTGAAGGAATCTGTCCGGAAGGGTTCGAATTTCTTCCGGAATATCTTTACCTACCAAGAACATTGACAAGTCTTGGGTGAAGTTGTTGCAGTTGTGTAGAAAAAGATCGTAAGACTGTAAGGAACATCAGCGAAGTGCGAGACAGAGCCAGGCAAGGCTACATACTTCAGCCGTGTACACCTCGGCCAAGGATTCCATATACTCCTCGATGACATCCATAGGAAGTTGTGTACTCCCTTGATGTATGATTTGCATTGGCTGGCCGTGGTGAGTGCTTCCCGGTGTGGTTCGATGTACCCCTTGTCCGAAGAAGTATTCAGTACCACCAAACACCAGCGAAGTATGGTAGATGGCATCAATATGAGTTCCTGTCAATGCCATAGAGTACTGCCTTGCTAGACCCTTCCAAATCGTTAATACAACGGCCATTCAGGGAGGCTTCCAATACGGACCTTCGAAAGGTCATAGACATATAACTCGACTTCCATCTTTGCCACACTGTGATGACACACCTAGGCGACCGATAACGCTTCGTTTTCTGAGTTATTATGGTACAAGCGTGGTTCGCTATGTCATACAGATAAGTTTCTATGATCTCTTTGATAGTCAAGAGCCAAAGAAGAGGATGTTATAGATTTAAATATGATTATAGTGTAATGTTGCCCGGTGAGTTTGAAGTGGTCTCTAACGTCAGCGTATAGTGCCTAGAATAAATAATAACGGAGGAATTGTCCCGACCCCGAGGACTTTAAAGTTGCCGTGGTTTTGCACCAAGTAGAAACCTGTACTGAGCCTCCTCTCTTCTCCTTGGTACTCCATGTAAATATCATCTATTCTCTGTACAGTCAACATTGCATACGTCCTTAAAAAGACTTATATGCCTCTGTGGCTTATCTGAAAAAAATTGTAACTGAACGATCAGACACGACCGGAAGTGAAGAGTATCTTGGAAGGCTTTGTTTTGATTCCCCTAGCCAATATGTCCTTACGTTCGGTCAGTGAATACGCAGACTATCATCTTTCCCATTCCGACGAACCTGTTGGCTGTCACCCTGAACCTGACTATTCCTTGTGTACTTCCTATCATTATCTCATTTCCTCCAATCTATGTCCTGTAACATCATCTGAACTCATGATGCCTAACGGCACTTTCTTCACCACGCAGACTCCCGCAAACCTAAGTAATCCAACTCTGTCATCTGCAAATCCTGGCATTTCTCGACCGACATCCGCAATTGGGAATGCAGAAACATCGTCCGGTACATCGGCAGCAGCGGCAACGACGGATTTCGCTGCTGCTGTGGACGAGTTTCTCGGAGACCTGGACAAGAAGTTTAGGATTATTGGCGATGAGATTCTGGGGAAACGTAAGTCTGACTTCATCTTGTCCTTACCGGCGTGAATCTATATTGCTATGTATTTCCCATCACCCTTTCCTACTCGAGGGCTCCTCGCTCTCCGGAAAACCTCACCACTGGCCGATTATTTCTCACACTTCCTCATTCATCATCTTCCCTTACGCTTTCTCCTATGCTAGATTGAATGGCTAATACATCATTCTCTATCTACCAAAACAGTCGACGACATGGCAGCCCGTTGCGATAGGATAGAAGCAGAACTCCTCATGCAAGAGGAATCGCAAAGTCCGAGCAAACAGCAAGGTGGATCATCATCACGAAACACGTCCAAGGACATAGGTAGTACTGGAGACGGCGAATAGGATTCGATTCGGTGGATGACACCTCTTTGGGACTTTCTTTCTGGGTTAAGGTATATCTTCAAGCTGCTTTCGGGATGATTGATGCCTTCGCATGTTTGAGAAAAAACGAGGGGAACATTCTCGGCCTCGGCTTGCCTGTGTTGAATAATAGCATGCTTCGTATACTGTGGACTTATCATGATTGCGGCGATTCTCTCATCCTCATCATCAATTTGTGGCTCACATGGTCGTAAACACGCGGAGCTCAGAACTCTACCTCGGAGTTTAAATATTCATTATTTTCTCTTACTTGGATAGAAGTCGAAGGGACCACAACTCAATGGACACGACGTGATGTTTTCAACAGTCGATAATTCACGACGTAGTCATATAATACCGTGTTCCTTGTGCCTAATATCTTTTTATATATCCCCTTCACCAAATCCGTCCCTCAATCAGCTTCCATTTCAAAAACGCTTCACAACCATCAATCAAGTCTCATACAGTTCCCTAAAAGCACCGTCCTGCTTCTCCAACAATTTCTTCGGCTCATCACATTCCAAAACCTTTCCCCCTTGACCCAAGACGGCAACGCGGTCGAAATCCACAATAGTATTCAATCGATGAGCCACAGCGATAATCGTACATCCTTTAAACTCCTCTCTGATTACCCTTTGCATTAATTCATCTGTTTTGACATCGACGCTGCTGGTGACTTCGTCGAGGATGATAATCTTTGATTGCCGGAGCAGGGCGCGAGCAAGGCAGAAGAGTTGTTTTTGCCCAAGAGATAGAGAGTCGGATTCCATTTCGGCGGACAGACCGCCTTTGGCGAGAATGATAGGCCAGATTCCAACTTTGGTGAGTGCGGTGACTATCATTTCCTCGGAGAGGGGCTTGTGGGGGAGATGATCTGATGACGGGGAGGAAGATGGAGACGTGGAGGACCACGGGTCGGCATTGAGACGGAATGTGCCTTTGATGAAATATGGCTCCTGGGGAATAACATTGAGGCGTTGACGTAGTATGTTGCGAGGGATAAGGGAGATATCGATGCCGTCTATGATAATGGAGCCTTTGGCGAACTCTAAAATATGAAGAAGGGAGGATAGGAGGCTGGATTTGCCGGACCCGCTTCGACCACAGATCCCCATCTTTTCGCCAGCAGATATCTTGAGATCAACATTAGAAAGGACGATATTGGACCCTTTACTGTAGGAAGCACTGAAGTTGTGGATATCTACTGCACCGTGATCAGGCCATGAAGTCTCCGGTTCGATGTTCTCTTCGACTTTGATTTCCGACTCCGTCTCATGGATGAAAGATTTGATTCGAGCGATGGCGCCTATGGAAGTCTCAAATGCGGTATAACATTTAATAAGTTGGGCTAGAATTGAGTTGAAGGACATGATGTTGAGTAGGGCGAGTGCAACAAATCCAGGGTTGAGCTTGTGATGTAGGACAACGATTAGGATCATCAAGACTACCGCCAAAGCGGCGATGACGAGGTCTAGAACCACAGCCAGCCAGCGTTGAACGCAGTAGAGAAGATAGAAAGGTTTTTGGGATTCGTCCAGAAAGGTCTGGTTGTCTAATCGGAATTGTTCAGCCCACCCATACGCTCTTATGGTAGCTAAACCGGAAAGAGACTCCTGGAATTGGGAGTATAACGGTGCCTTCGCTTCGAGGTCTAACAGTCGCATCTGGCGAGAGGTGCGGAGATAGACTATTGTCAATGCCCAAAGCACAAAACCCAGGAAAGGCACTATCGCGGCGAACTCTCCTGCAGAAAGTAGTATCAGGACGAAAGTGACGAGGACATAAAATACCAAGAAAGCTGTTTCGAGGGCAAACAGAGGAAGCTCAAAGTCAACGATGGATAGATCCTGAGAGAACCTCGAAGTGAGATCACCTGTATCCGTACGGGTGAAGAATGACAGCGGCGCTCTCACGACGGCTCGTAGGAGCAGCGCATGCAAATTTGACGAGGTCTTTGGTATTATCCTCAGAATGAATATCCAGAGCGCCAAACAGATGCTAGCGAGGGAGAATACCGCCATCGCGCCGTACAGGCCCATGAAGAGCGCATTGACCTTATTCCCATGTCTGGAAACTGCTTCTGCCCAGTATTTGACCACCAATTCTAATTATCCGTTAGTTCTGTAGTATAAGCGGGAGCTGACGCCATAGTTCCGTGTTAGGCCGGCCTTACCGGGTGCCTTTAAAGCGCCTGCGTAGACGACACATGTGCCAATGAAGAAGGAGATAGAAGAGTATCCGGCCGCTTTGGCGTAATATTTGTAGGTTGCCCAATCACCAGTCCGCCGGGCGAGATCATTCTCTGCGTTGTTGATTTTCTGATCTTTTGGCCTATGTGGACGCGTCTTCTTTTCAGCACTAGACACGTGCTTGGACTTCATTTCTTTCGACTTGGTTGCGAGAGTTTGGACATAGCCTCCTGAATTTCGTAGACTCTCTAGTGTGCCTTGCTCCGCTATCGTTCCATTATCAACGACCACCACATGATCACTGTACGGTAGACGGTGGACTTCAAAAATGGGTCAGAAGTGACATCCCAGATGGAACAACACATACCTGCATGAGTTACCAATATCACTGTTGTGCCTAAGCGGCGTAGCATTCCTTCGGGTCCAAAGACTTTGTTGAAAATGTGCTCTTCAGTGTCCGCATCAAGGCCACTGAAGACATCATCTAACATAATCAGGCTCTTCCGGGAGTAAATAGCTCTGGCGAACGAGAGTCTCTGCTTTTGTCCGCCAGACAGTGAGATGCCTTTACTTCCGACAATCGTTTCGTCCCCTCTTGGCATTACATCAATATCACCTTGTAGACCACAGCAATCTACGACAGAATCGTAGAAGTCTTGGTCAAAGAACGATAGCCCTATGATATTGTCTCGGATCGTGCTATTCCGGATCCAGGGATTTTGATCTGCAAAAGCGGCCTCAGCGGAGCTGGAGTAAACGAAGCCCTTATGAGATACCGTCTCCCCCAGCAGGCTCTTCAGCAACGTGCTCTTGCCTATCCAAAGTTAGTCTTTGTCCAGCAACAAAACTGCAGTACTTACCCCCTCCGATTGGCCCAATGATGAATGTGAAGGTGCCATTTCGAACCCGGACATTGACGTCTTGCAATACGGCGCCACCCGGGGTAGTCCAACCGAAACTCCCGTCTTGTACAACGATGGCATCTTCTGACACAGCTCTTGAAACAGTGTCCAATCGTTGTAGTTCGATCTCCGAGAAATCTGCTCCAGGCCCATTGAACAGTGAGCTTGTTGAGCTCTTATCAGAACTCGTCATCCTCAATCGATGGTCGAACCTGGAAGGGGACTCAAGATATGCTTGTATACGATCGTAACAGCCTACAGAACTCATAATTGCTGTATATGACGTAAGGAGTAAACCAAGCGGTTCGTCCATCAAAGAGATGATGGACAGTGAAGTGAACGCCTCAGCTGTATTTAGTGTTCTTCCGGTCATAGATGCAGAGATGACGAATATCGCAAAAGTGGCAAGTGGTGAAAGAGTAGGAGAAAGGTTACCTGAAGAACGGGTGTATTAGCAAATTGTCTCCGTCGGAATTCTGTGAACATACCCATTAGAACACGGAAAGTGAAAAACCATCTGAAACTTTGGGCATTGTCAACTTCGGCTATCCTGAGATCTTGGGTAAGAGCTTGAACGATGTTGCTGAGACCTAACAGTTTTATACTCCTCATGGAACTGAGCATTTGGCCCGTAAATGAGATCCTCGTTTGGATTGCATCGACCCAACGTTTCTGTGCAACCACCGAATATTTACTCACCCAAGCTGTCACACCGGTGATGACTACCAAGAAGGTCAACGAAAATCGAATAACGTCTAGACGACCTACCAAATGTGATGATCGCAGGAGCGATACAAGCAAGCCCTATCGACCGTTCCAATATGAAGATGGCCAGACCGATCTCGATGAATGCAGCCCACGTGTCATTCATATAAATTAGAGAGCTGGTGATCCTTTCTATGTCAGAGGACATTAATGTCACTGAAGACGATTCATCAACCGCAGTCACACAGAGATCAATAGTTTTGGCATATATCATCGACACAAGACCTCCACGAATCATAGTGATGGTTCTATTTTGGAGATGTGTGTATAGGGCAGTGAGCGTCTAGATCACATGTTAGCTTTTCTCAACAAGATCTCATCCACGAAGTAGCCTTTCTTACCGCCATGCCAACATAGACAATGAAATATGCCCCGACAAGTCCCCATCCGAAAGCGTCCGATTTACTACTTGATACGAACTTCGTTGTCGTGTTGAGAAGGAAAGGCTGCGCGAACTTGAGGCCAATGAGGAGCAAGCGCGGAATTACAGCGGATGCAATTGACCACTTGACCGCATTAAACGTCGTGACGAACAAGGCATGTTTCCGGCTCTTGTTGGCTATAAGACCCAGGTATTAGTTCCATCTGTTCGGAGTGAAAAACAAGAGACATACCTTTCTCCCACGCTTCAGCAAACAATCTGTACAAGTTCTCTGATCGTAACGAATCATCCAAGTTATCCAAGTCTGAGAGCTCCAAATTCTTCTTGAAGCCGATACGAAAGATGGGCGTCAGCCACCAGAAGACACTCCGACTGTAGATACCACTGAGCGCTTCGGGAGGTAACTCTTGATATTCCTCCAGTAAGACCTTCTTTTTTCCAATGGCTTCTAGCACCAAGATCATTGTTTTGAGAACAGTTGAGAACGTTTGGACAATAGCCATATGGCGAAAACCAGGTATGAGCCACAACGTTCGACTTCGAGCAACATCAAACGGCAAAGATAGTGCCAAGTAGAGGTTTATGAGGAGTGAGGGCCGCACTGTTCGAGAATGCTCGAAGGATGACAAAACGCTTAACCCACACGCAGCAGCAAAATCAATGGCAGAAGCTGGGACTGATAATGGTGTCTCCCAATCGTCATTTGTAGCCCAGAGTAGGAGGAGAGTAAATTCAAGGACTGCAAAACCAGCCAGAAAAGCCTGTAGGTCTCAGAGCCATATCACACAGCATGGAGAAAACGTTCTCTTACCACTTTGTTCAGCCTTTCCGCGCTCGGGGTGAGCTTCTTAGAGCTGCTCCATAGCCATAATGTTCGGGCTGGAGCAGCGAGCAGCAACAAAGCAGAGGGTACTAGAGCTAGAAATGCATCTTCAAACAACAACGTAAAGTCAAAGTCACCGCGAAACCCTTTGATGGTTGGTCCGAGTTGATCATCGGCCGCAAAACTCGAATTTGTAGCCATCCTGCCCTTTCTAATGACTATCCCTAGAAGTTCAGACTTTGAAGTCTCATCGACATGGTAGCTCATAGACCGGAAGTCTGAAATCTGAAGGAAGTGATAGTTATATCAATGCAAGATGCGTGCCGGTAACGTAGATCATGAGCAGTCAAAACTTTACCAGCCGTGATGTTTCGTAAATACTGAGTCACGTCACTCGCAGGCACCTGTTTAAGAAACCCCAACTGCATCTTCAGAGGAATTCAGAAGATCTCCATTAGGCTAGCTGAGTGATGTAGTAACAAGCTTCGTAAAGCAAATACCAACGAACAGCTGGTTAGCAGCCGCTTCGAGCACTTATCCTTAGTGGAGGTAGATAATAAACGAGTCCATAGCTTACTGCTTACTGCTGTCCCGCTTTCCAGATTTGGGACCGGTGCAGTCCATTTGGTATTGTACACTGCTTATCGATGTAACGGTAATTCCTTTGTGCTGTTGCCCTCACGGAGTAAGCTGGAACTCCGTCTCCTTATCTTCATCGCGTATGATGGATTGACGTTTCATTGACTAAAGCAGCCTCGAACTCTGCCGTGTGCTCAACCAAATCTTGCCTTTTCGGAGGGTGAGCACACTTCATAAGGACAGCTGTCATTCTTGAATCTGACCAAAAGTCCAAACATTTTCACCTGTAGAAGTGATGTATGTCGTAGCTCAACCTTCCAGCGCAGTGTCTCAGCCCTATCGATAACCCATCCTGAGGCTTGGAGTGGTTCTCCACATACGCCGGACCCATAAATTGTAGGCAATGAAACGATAGAACTACATAGTAATTACTCCGACCGGAGTATGCTGCATGTTGAAGGACGCCTCATCCATTACGAAGATCAAAGTTATCATTCTTGTGACGATCCACCGTTCATATATTGTTGCCTGCCATGGCTCCCGATCCGACTGTGTCGACGAAGATTCCTGCACCGAGCTCTTTACTAGACCCAGAAACTTCGTCCTTGCCCCCAACGACACGCAACGCGCTTCTATCCCATTTACAAGAATCAAACACCATACAGCAGCTTAATAGCTTGCTTACCGATTCCTTGACCCGTACGGGCTGGACCGAACGAGTTCATGAGCTTACACTTGAGCTGCTGCGCAATGGGGACTGTACCGGTTTTGGAGAAGTCTTGAACCAAGTCACGAAGAGCGCATGCCAGGGCTTGGGCGCCACTGCGAACGGAGGGACAACGAACGGTGTCAGCGATGCGACAATGAAAATAGATGTCACAATTCCTCAAGAAACTATTGAGAAGAGTGTCAAATTCTTGAAAGACGAGATTGATGGAGTAATTGAAGTGGTTCACGACGAGAAGAACGGATCAATCACCAACGGAACTAACGGACACAAGAAATGAGAGACCTATTCGATTCGACGCGGATCAACTCCAAGGCAACCAGCCTACCTAATTCTATGTTGAGAATCTATGCTGGGACTTACACAGTCGACATCTCGATGACATACAGTCGTTGACACCGACAGGCTTGGTGCCTCGAACATGACATATATCTACTGGAGGGTTCGCCGTGGACGACGGTCCGTCAATTTGCAGACCGAGTCACAGCCACATCTCATCAATGTAACGCGGGACAGCAAGGTGGTTTCTCCCAGTTCTGATGAAGGCATCAAATAGAACAGGTTGTCGAACCGATTGCTATCTAATGCAAGAAATGGTAGAAGACGAAGATGATAAGTGTTTCAAACGGTACATTACAGGAGAGGTCTACTAGGAGGCAATGTGGGCGGATTTCTCAACGAGAATACATGGCAAAGGTATCTACGGCAGCGCGAGAAGGATTGGTAAAAGATTACAGGAGGTAGTTATTGAAATGGAATACTTGCTTTATGAGGGAATCAAACCTACATAAGTCGACGCTTGCTCCCTTACTGCCCACAAAGAAGAAGTGCTTAGTGCTCACCCCCAAACATCCAGCATTTTCGTAAGAACGAATTGAGCGCCAAATTTGTGGTAGTCTTCACTATACCTTATGTGCAAAAAGGTGTCTCCCGACTCCCTTATCAGAGCTCTTCTTTCCGCAGTTTACCCTCAATATCAGAAGAAAAAAAGACTTTGAAAACCGGAACAAGTGGGTGAGGGGTGAGAAGCTTGCTCTGAAAGGCCCAGATCTCTCGGTGTCGGGAGTCCAAAGCGTATGCTAATATGGGATAAAATTGGATCCAAGTGAATTGTGCTTTCACGCTCTCTCTTTTGTACATCCGCAAGGCTTTGATTAAAACATAGACGCAAGATAAGGGAATCAATACTGGACTCTCATGCCTAAGCTTTCTAATCTCTGACATGCTTCCATGGGCATCCTCTGTGCCTGTCTTAAAGCATGTTCATCGTTCCAAAATATCCCTGTTGCATCCCGTATTATTTGTTCGCGTTCTTCCCGCTCCGACCGACAAGTATATCGTAGTTGATTGACAAAATCAGCTTCTGCCCTATTGTCAAGTTTATGAAAATTATTTGCTGTGTAGTCGGCTACTTCGCGGGGATCGATGTAGTAATGTATTTTCAGGCGAGGAGTTGTACGGTGCATGGTATGATGGGGTGGGTAAGGGTTATCGTAGTGTATTGAAGGCCCGGATGGGGTATTGCTGCCGGAGGAAAAGAGAGAGGAAAGGAGCGGAAGTATGAACAAAAGAAGAAGGGGAAGCAACTGGGTTAAGGCAGTAAGCCCAGAAGGTGGGTCACTATTGGTCGTTCGATTGGCCGCTGCAGGGCGGCGCCGTGGGTGTCCGCCCCCGAATTGATGGACACGGATTCCAGGGCCGCCGCCCATGTTAAAGACGAAGCCTGGGCCGGTGTCGAACATACCACCGCCTGGAATAAGATATTAGAAAGGCCCTCCTAGCAGAAGTGGAATGATAATAGTGGGAGTGGATGAAAACGTACCAAATGGACCACCTCCAAAACCACCACCCCCGAAAAACCGATTAAAGAGCTCTTCCGGAGAGATTTCATCCTGGAAGGATGCACCGCCAAAGCCGGGACCTCCAGCAGGTGACCGCGCAAAGCCGCTAAACGGCGACGAAGCAGATGTTGCACCGCCTGTGTTAAATCGGCTGTCCGGGTCACCACCAAACTGATCGTAACGTGATTTTTTATCAGAGTCTGAGAGGACTTGAAAGGCTCGTGAAACCACTAGGCAACGTGTCAGTAGGGACTGAGCAGATGATGGATAGTTTGTCGCATACATTTGAAAGCCTCGTCTGCGCCTTCATATCCGTTTTTGTCAGGGTGTGTCAATAAGCTGAGTTTGCGATATGCCTTTTTTATTTCAGCATCACTCGCTGTCTTTTCCAGAGCTAATATTTCATAATATGCGGTTGGTGAGCATTTTCGAACTCTTATCACAGCCGTCTTCTGCTCAATTGTATATTTTCTTTCCTGATTGCCTTGGTTGTGCTCGCGCGATCTCGGCGTCGATGCATTTCCATTTGGTTGCGCTCCTGACGTTGAAGCTGACATTTTTAACACTCTTGTCTCAGAATCTCACTGCGAAAAGGAAGTGCAGCAACTGAATGCTTTCGGGCCAGTCGCCCGGCTGACTGCGTTATTCGGGCAATGGACGGAATATGTGTTCGGAACCGATCCTGCTGAGGCGCTTTGAATAGTACAAGCGATGTATCGTCTTCTCGGGTTGGCCTGGCTGCCGTCCAATCGCGAATGATTTGCTTCTCTGAAGTATGGAAATTCCCCCAGTGTTGCGATAGGTGGCCGGCCACGTTCGAGACAAAAGTGAAGCTAGGCTGGTGGGACCAAGTCCGAGTGTTCTGTCACAACGTCGACTAAACCAGAGTGGTCTCCAATGTACAGTTTACCGTATTGGCCTGACGTAAATTCATCCGGAACACCCAACACGGCTTTACCAGAGTGGAATATTGTACATATACAGTGCCAGATGCATACCTAGGTAGTCACTTCACTGAAATTACACTTCAGTTTAAAAAGTTCAAATCCTTGTGGTTCAGTAAGAATTTCCACCCTTACCAACATGGCCTCACACGAGACAGCATTGGCCGACCCAGAGAAAGCGAAGAGGACAGCTATTCATCAGTTGAAGCAATATGGAGGTAAGGCCACCGTTTGTAATATTTATCGTTCGGGGTCTTCTTGACCATACTGAACGTCGTCTAGAAAGCCCTGTTCCACCCGCGCTCCTTGCTGGTCTGATAACATCATATCAACTACGTCCTTTTCGGCCCCTTCCCATGTTATTTCCACCTTTTCTTCTTTTTTCATCGTACCTTAACACCCAAGGGTACAAGACGGATGCCGCTGGGCTGAGTGCTACGTGGAGCACCTTATATCTGGTCATGTCTCGCCGAACTGGAGGAATCACTTCTGTGTTAAAGCCTAGCAACTGGAACTTTCGTGGCTTAACGAAGGGCGCAACCTTTGTCATGTGCATCGCTCAATCGACCAACGGAGGCATAGCATATGTATTCGGCAGCAGGAGTAAGGAAAGGCAAATATGAGTTCAATACTTGTGCAAAGCACTTGTACAGATCTGTTTCGGGTTCGTTGAACCGACTTTTCGGCATCAGGGATTACGACGCGGTCATCAAGGCTCTTATGGTCAGGATCATAAGACATGAGTATCTGAAGAGCACCAAATCCCACTGTGTTCTTAGATATCCAGAGGCAACAATTAGCAATTCGCCTGACGATACAATACTACAGTGGGCAAAACATGTGTGGCACTGAGCCGGACCGGCATATGCCGAGAAGAAGGGCTCGGGTTGCACCGTTAAGACAACTTAGCCTGTTCAGCCGAAGTCATGGTATTGATACTTATCATCTGATCGGCTCGTCATGGATTGTTCATCAAGGTTACAGCATGGTGTCTGCTAAGCGGCTTTGTAAGCTTGGTCTAATGGTGGTGAGGACTGATACATAGCCGTCGTCAGAATTCAAATTTAAAGGATTGCATTGTGCATAGAGGTGAATGACCTATTTCACTATTATAATCATTTGGACTGTCTTTGTGACATATTTGTTAATTTCTCTGTGTAAGTTTTCACCTGATAGTCTGTAATAGTATCTGCATAGCATTGTTACTCATCATTCCACAAAGGTCCATGGATTCATGATTGTCCCAAGATTCACAAGCATCGTGTTTCACATGCAGCACACTTTATCTCTCGAGCCTCCTCTTGTGCGAGCGATTCATTCATCCATTACTTGGGTACACAATACCCTATACAAAAGAGTATTCTGCCTGTCTGAGTGAAAGGAGGTGGCTAAAAGTGTTCTCCACAAACAGTGGGGGAGCATTCTGTGCCTCATAGGCACTCCATACCTCGATTTTGTGTGATGGGAGGTGCCTTATCGATCGAAGCTTCTGGGGCCTTTTGCCTGATTAAGCCATCTCGCCGACTGTGTACTCCATTGCTTGACCCAGAGATCCGGGTGCATTGTACTGTGCCACAGTAACTCTGTCTGCGACGAACTCTGGAACCAGGAATCCCCAAACTACGTCGCTTGGACATTTTGACCATTTACTGTTGTGATCACCTTTCTTAACCAAGTAGAAACTCACGGCATTATCATGGCCGATGCCATGTCAGATGCGGACAAAGTGAGTCTTCTACACAAAGGGACTCGTCATATTGCTAATGACCGCCGTATCAGATCCGCAACAAGAGACTGGCGAAGATTGCACAGCAACAGCAGCAGCAGCGGGAGGAGGCGCAGAATCAACAAGGACTAGAGGTTGTGTCATCGCCATCGAGCGCCGAGAAGGACCGCCAATCCCGGCCGAACACAGGCCCAGCTTCTGCAACCCAGGGCAAGTCTTCCCCTTCGCCATCACAGCAGAGTAATAGCGATGCACCTCGAATAAAGATATCCCCGATAGCTTCGGCGTCGGGAAATGTGACCCCACAGAAGAGAGAGCTAGCTGGTCCTGGAGCAGCATCAGCTAGATCACCGTCAAGAGCTGGCGAGACTGTTCAGGCATGGGAGGACAGAACCTTAAGAGCAGTTTTTAGGCTTACATTGGATCCAGCAAGAACGGTGGACGCTAATGGACATCAGCTGTACTATCTGTCAAATCTCCGATCGGAACTGGAGAATGAGAATAAAGAAATGCGCATTAGCATTGATGTATTAGAACAGGCTATCATGGAGGCGCCGTCAAGGTTGAAAGGTACAACACCTATGGATTATCTGCTCAGTTGCTGGAAGAGAATCAACCGGTTGAGTAAAGGCGCAAAACGACCAACAGAAGGCGAAGACAAGAAATTCAACATTATACAAGAAGCACGCCGCCTATGTGTGAGTTGGTGTGTATTTGCTATAACAACGCCGGATATCTTCGGCATTGAGAGCTATACCGCTAGTCCTTTGGCTCAACATCTCTTGTATAACCAAGAAGACGATTCGGGGATCTGCAATGATTTCCTGAGCGAGATTGTCCCGCGATTTTCCGACGACGAGGGACTCAAGGTTGCGTTCGTACAGGCTGTCGAGCAGATGAGCGAGCAACTTGCGAAAAAGTCCATGGATAGCGACTACAGATCATATACAAATGTTCTACGCACGCTTGTACGTTACAAGCCCATAGCCATAGCCATCACGGAGTCACAATCGTTCGCGCCAAAAACAGTTAGAGCCGCAGATGTTGAAGCAACAACGCTACTAGGTCCATACTTTCAGATTTCGCCATTACAAGCAGATGTTACCAAGCAGTACTTCTCCGCCCCGAAGACGTTGGATCCTCGCCGAATATCCGATGCCCAGCGCTCTTTAAGAATGACTTTGCAAAGCCACCAGACCGAACTCCTTGACATTATCAACCAACTATTAAGAGCATCCCTTGAAGCTCGTGGTCGTGTTTTGGATTGGTTTGCGCTGACCGTAAATGTCAATCATAAACGCGAGCAGGAAAGAGTGGATCGAAAAACGGTATCCTCAGACGGGTTCATGATCAACATTACGACCATCCTTGATCAGCTGTGTGAGCCATTCATGGATGCTTCATTTTCCAAGCTGGACAGAATAGACGTGGATTATCTGCGCCGGAGCCCTCGGGTTGACATTCATGAAACTACGAAATTAAACGCTGATCATGCGACGTCAGAGGCTTTTTATGGAAATAAAGTCACTGGGACTGACAATTTCATAACTGAGATTTTCTTTTTAACTCTCGAAGCGCACCATTATGGTATCGGAGCTGCTCATACGGCTCTGAAGAACCTTGACAAGGAACTGAAACATATGCAAAAGTCGCTAGATCAATTTGAACTTGATCGACACAAGTTCGTCAACAATCCTGCTCACCTTCAGGCGTTCGAAACTACCTTGAAGAAGTACAAAGACCAACTCGACAAAGGTCTCTCATACAAATTTGCTCTTAGCGGTGTCCTTCTTGATGAAACCATCGAGACAAGGATCATGCAAACCATGCGATATGTAATTGTGTGGCTCTTCAAGCTTGTGACAGAAGGAACATATCCAAAAGAAAATCTATCACTTCCTCTGCCAGAGTCGGAGCCGGAGACCTTCCGATGCTTGCCAGAATACTACCTGGAAGACATATGTGACGGGTTAGCATTCATCACATACAATCTTCCTCATATCCTCTCATCAACGCAAAGCGATGAGGTAGTGATGTTTTGCATCACTTTCCTTCGCAACTCGGGTTACATCAAGAATCCGGGGCTGAAGGCAAAATTGGTGTCCATCTTGTTTAGGGGTACGTTTGCGTGGCGGTCTGGTGCCCGACCAGTGCTTGCTGAACTGTACAACTCTCTGCAATTCGCCACAAAATACCTTCTTCACTCGCTGCTCAAGGCTTTCATCGAGGCTGAACATGGCAGCGCTCACGCATTCTATGATAAGTTCAACATCCGCTACGAAATCTTTCAAGTCATAAAATATATATGGCCCAATCAAGTCTACAAAGATCAATTGAGAGACGAGTCAAAGACAAACGTCGAATTTTTTGTACGATTTGTCAATCTTCTGCTCAACGATGTGACTTATGTCCTCGACGAGTCATTCTCGGCATTCCATACGATCCATGATGTGCAACAGGAGCTCAACACCAGCGGGTCGACCATGGACCAGCAACTTCGTCAGGAAAAAGAAGAGGCACTTTCAGCTGCGCAGAGCAAGGCAAAGAGCTATATGCAACTCACGAACGAGACTGTTGCTATGTTGAAGCTGTTCACCCACGCGCTAGCTGATTCTTTTACAATGCCTGAGATTGTCCAACGCCTCGCTGACATGCTGGATTACAATCTCGACGCCATGGTGGGACCCAAGTCATCAAATCTAAAGGTCGAGAACCTCCAAGAATACAATTTCAATCCCAGATCGCTGCTCGGCGAGCTCATAGATGTTTATCTTAATCTTTCGTCCAAGCCGAATTTCATCCTGGCGGTGGCGCGTGACGGGCGTTCGTACAAGCCTAACAACTTCGATCAAGCGACAACAATCCTGAAAAAGTACAGCTTGAAAGGCCCAGAAGAGCTCGATTCTTGGGAGCACCTAAAAGCCACATTCAAGGAGGCTAAGGCGGCGGATGAAGCCGCTGAACAAGACCTTGGAGAGATCCCCGACGAGTTTGAAGATCCATTGATGTTCACTTTGATGGAGGACCCTGTGATTCTACCGACCAGTCGTGTCACCATGGACAGAAGTACCATTCGCAGCCACCTTTTGAGTGACCCCAATGACCCCTTCAATCGCCAACCCCTAAAAATTGAAGACGTCATCCCCAGTAAGTAGACCTGCTGCGGCACATAATTCATATACTGACATGGCAATATAGACACGGAACTCAAGGCGAGAATCGAAAGTTTCATAGCGGAACGGTCTGGGTCGAAAAGAGAGTTCGTACAGAACCAAGAAGACCTCGATATTATGGATACTACCACGGGATAAGAGTTTGAACGTGGAGATTATCTTCCCTGATCTTTTATTGAAGAAATCGAACAAAAAAGGTGTCTTTTTGGGGAGTTTGGCGTGGTATAGGCCCGTCTTGATGCTGCTGGTGTGCGACCACATGACGAACCGGATCTACAGGAAGCCCGAGAGGGGGGATTGATTAGGTGGTGCTAAGCAGGAGGGATGAAGGCAAAAGATACTATTCATCGTCATCTAGATTAGTGATATAAGGATACTTCTTACTGTAGCTCCTATCTCAAGCTGAACCGTTGCAGCGTATCTTTAACTAACGTAAAAGTTGACTTGCTCTGTATCTGGATGCTGGGTGTACCATGGGCGTGAAAGACAAGAATTGATGACTGAGAAGTGGCAGTTTCTGCAAAGTATCATCCACGTGTACAGAGCAGATCGGCATCGACATCGTGATCGACATTTGCGCAACATCCCACTGTTTGAAGATCTCAGTTCACAGCACATCAATATCCCCGGGGCCAGTCGGGAAATTTTTGACTCCCTAACTGGGCAAGTAAGTTGTACCACCTCCGTGCGGATCTACGGAGTCGAAGTTGTTGCGATTGAATCAACCAGACTGAAGGGACCAATTACTGTATTACAGCTGGGCCATTTGCCAGCTCCACGCAATCTGTATACATAGTATAGTTACGTGGCCCCGTCCTCGCGAGAAGGATCGGCAAAGTTCGTGTGCGAATCTGGTCTGGGAAGCCAGGCGAAAAAGTATGTGATTTGAGTTGCTGCTTGCTTTCAGGGTATGGAGTCGAATGGGGGTTGTGGAGAGGGGGGGAGAGAGGGTATTGATTGCTGTGGTCTCCAGGCAATTATACTATGTATGTATGTTGTGGTGTGGTGTAGTGCAGCGTCAGCGATGTCGTAGTCCCCTACCAATTGTGCTTGATGGCGCGATAGAAGAGTAACGAATGCTCTCTAAAGTACACGCATGGTAAGATGGGACAGTGCCGTAGGACGCCGAAGATTGCATTCCACGTACATAGTAGTATGTATGGTACTTTGAGTAATACAAAATACCATGGGAACTACTATGTACTATGTACTCAGAGCACTGTGGTAGTCCTATGTACAGAGTAATATGGCAGCCAAAAATACATGGATACGAATAAGGGTAATATTACGGTCTACTATGTACAACGACAATGTTGGAGGATACTTTTGTACCAGAGTAATTAATAGCAAGGAAGCAATTTCGGCTTCATTTATTTTCCGACTCTTAGCGCATCTGCTATTCGCGCTCTCTCTCTCTCTCTCTCTCTCCATTAAAAGTCTTCAAGCCATTGCCGCAATGCCAAGCAAGACGGTTGCATCTTCTGTCACCCACACGACTCACTACCTCACATCCCCATAGCTGTTATCTGCTTCTTGTCCGTCAATTGGCAAGATGCTTAGAGGACAGAGTGACATTTCGCAACCAACCATGCATTTGGTGTCACTTACTACGATAATTGTCTTACATCTTCGTTGTGCAGATCCTGACAACATGAGATTCGCTCCTTACAGTTGTATGTCAACGTGGTGTGTTTTTCGGTTTGAGTTGGAAAATCCGGACCCAAAGGCTGACGTTGAATTATTTGGTACAGGATGAAGGATCCTCCAGACCAAACCTGAAAGAGGACACAGATGGAGCAGACACCACAATGCAATCAAGGATCTTTCGATCGAGCAAAACAATCGACCCTGCCTAGTCGCTATTCGTGCTGCGCAAAATACTATGCAATCGGGAACTAGAACTTAATTGTTCACTTTGCTAGGGGCCACGTTTGACGCTATTTTGGTGCCCGAACACCTTGGGCCTATCAGCATACGTCTGTCCCTGGTTGTCCCAATTAGCAGCCCATCAATCAACCTGTCAACGTCTTCATCACCCCCCCTGAGTAGGAAATCCAGGTACTGTGGCCCTCCCAGACCTTCCAAGTTCTATCCACTCGACCAAACAAACTACCCACTTTGGACCTCTTGTTTCTCCTGTGGAGTGTATTGTACTCCTTTCCTTTGGCCACTGGCCTTCCTGGCGCCGCCTCGGCCGTTTCCTAGACGGTGTAGACCCTCCATCACAATAAGCATGATCTGCTCTAATCAACGCTATTGTCGTAATTTACGTTTTGTGAAAACGAAGTCCTCCAGGACCCCGGCGCCAGACCAGGCCAACCTGTTTCCTGGTAATTCGGGCCCCGTCGCAATCTCTTTTCCTCCTGGGCGCCATGACTGTGCTTTTTCTTATCATTTGCTCCTTCTCTCCTGTTGTTCTCACAGTCTTCATTTTTTGATCTTGCTCCCCAAAGCGAATACATTCCTTTCAGACGGTCTCTGCGCCAGAGTCCCTGCCATTCATTTCGAATACACATCCATTCTTTCAAGAACCAACTTCACCGCGAATCGACTTCGCCCACGTTCCTTTGACGAGCAATTCTGAACAAACCCGAATTCCGAAGACCGAAACTACTCTCCAAACTCGATCTTTTGGGATCACGTTAGAATTACGAGACAGGGAATTGAGCACATCGAAACACGAACCTCATCACCGCACCATCTGAACATATACATCAGCATTTAAGATACCCCCATTCAAAATGCTTGCCAAGTTGTCTCTCGCCCTCTTGGCCTCGTCCATCCTCTCCGGCGTCACAGCCCACGTTCATAACCACGAACGCTTCCACTTCCGTCGATCTGACAATGTCACACTCGCCACGGGTGCAACTGGCACCGGTACAGGTTCAGTCGCGACCTCCACTGCCGCTACCAATGGAACCGGGTCTGTTGTCACGGAAACTCTGACATACACTGTCGGCCTCGGTTCAACTGCTAGCGTGGTCACAACCACCATCTACAGCACTGCTTACGCCTCAGAAATCGGTGCTGCAGATACTGCGGCATCAGGCACAACCACCGTTTCCTCCACTACCACCAGGACCTACACCGTCGAAGAAGCAGCCACCGGTACTGCAGACTCAGACTCTGTCGATACTAATGGCTATGCTGCTTCTTCGGGCACAGGTTCATCTGATTGCGACGCTGCCGTCACAGTCACAGAAACCGTTCAATCTACCGTTTACGTCACCGCCAGCTCTGATGCCGCTACTGCCGACCCTGCCACAGCTACATCCGCCGTTCTTGTAACTTCCAGTGGTGCACCATATGGAAATGGTACAGAAGCAACAAGCGTGGCTGCCAGTGGTACCGCAGCCTCGACAGGCTTCGTGACCAAGAGATACGCCAACCCTTCCCCATTCAGATAAAGAAAGATATCCCAGTATCTTTTGACTAGAATGAATGATGGCATGGCTTACAAATGACACGTTACAAAAAACAGAATCTAAAAGCGGGGTTGTTAATCAGGCTCAATACTCTTGACGCTGGACGGCGGGAAACAACTTGGTGCCTGTGCTCGAAACTTCCCCTCTGATAGCATCCATGTGTATAGTTGGAAAACGCCTCCCCTACCTTTTGGGAAATGACTTCAGGGTCACACACACTTCTTTTCAATACGTCGGGGACGGTATACAACCATTGGCTTGGTGGAAACAAATGTTACATTTTTCGATTCTTACATTCTCTCCTTCGTGTGGTGATTGGTGGATCACGGGTTGTGGATTTGAAAAGATCGATGGTAGAGGACGCGGCTGGTAGATAGATTACTGGATTGTGTATGGACTTTTGAAATATTATAGAGAGAGAATCTAGGACCGTGCATCTACCTATCTTGCTTACCTGAACTGCTCACTGATTCATTGCAGTTGGCAGTAGCATATGTGGTTCCGTCCCCAGCATTCCAGTCAGCTTTCCCCAACATTCCTCGGAAAACCTGAAACACAATCTTCTTATCAGAGTAGTACGGAATACATAACAAGTAAGGTACTGTATCGATATCGACCCGGCACTTGAAAAGGATCCGAGCCGTCCGTTATTCCCTTTTTATATATTTTTTTACTGTACATCATCAAATCGAGCCTGGCGTCCGGACGTCCATCAACATCATCAACGAATCAAGGGATGACTGATTTTGATTGATTGATTGATTGATCGATCGAATGGACCAAGGTACTGTATCATTGATACATGCTCTGTAACCCGACGAGAATATGATATTTCTGTAGTGTTTATGTACATACAGCACAACATTAAACAACTAATTCCCGAAGATTCTGAAGTGAAACAAACAATACTGTAATTTAGTTAATCATTACAGTATAATTTAAGGAACATACTGTATGTAATTAGGTCCTCCTTCCTACTGTAGGACTGGACTGTAATTACCGATACAAGGGAAACAAGAATCAAAAAGATTCTTTATACGTTAGCTATTATGTACTATGGTAATTACTGTATGTACAGTACTCTGTCTTGATATGTACGTAGGTAGGTAGGTACTATTAATTAATATGTAATTACAAGAGGTACAGACAGAGAAGCTCCCGCTCCGTCTAGTTGATAGGTACAGGTACAGTAATTACTATTGTACTGTACTGTATATACCGACCGATCGACGGCATCTAATTAGTATCTGGCATTCGGCACGTCGTGCACAGGCTGGCAATTTGCTCGCTGCAAAGGGTTCCGATATCTTTGTACTTTGTACAGTACTATAGTTATATAAAAAAAAGGTTTAAGTTATTCGTTTTGATTTCTTCGGTTTTCAACTGATTAATAAATATAAGTTGATACCTTGTGATTATCAAATGGGATGAGGGAGGAACAAGAGATGGAAGGTGGCTGGTACTGTATCTAAGACATACATCGATCGATCGATCGCCTCTTTCCTTTACACTTTCAATCCCCCTTTCGTTTCTTTCTCTTTTATCTTTGTTTTTTTTTTTGTTTTAATCTCTCTCCTTGCTTTATATCACTTCGTATCATTTCTTTGGGGTTTTTTCTCTCTTATCCTTCATAGATAATTAGATCATTTCATTTTATGTTTAGATTTCATGTTCTATGTATGTTTGGGTCTGGATATATATGTACGTGAATGAAAGAAGAGACTTTGAAATATGGGCGATCGGGTTCGAACTGATCGATTGCCTTGCAGCGACTGGCCGGCAATCAGTAAGGTCGGTCAATCAATCCCTCGGCCAGACAGCCCAGTCAGCCGACCAGCGAGTTATGGAGTGTCATTCGGATGGCAGTTGATGATGATGATGATGATGATGTTATAAGGTTTTCAAAAACTGAGATGATTGCATGACCTATTTCTTGCCGAAGCCTTGGGCCTGATGTTCAAGGTCGCTTTTTTTGATTGAGGGAAAAAAAGACAAAGAGAAAAGGGGGAGAGAATATAAATGGATGATTTGGGTGATGTGTTATCTTTTCATCTTGTAAGTATTGTGTTGGTGGAATACAGGGGACAGTTGGGAGAGATATGGTGAGGTACTGTATATGGGTCAGATGGATGTGGAATAGAATGCCTGGGGTAGGGGCTCGCAGAGAGTGTATAGCAGATGGACTCTCATATCGGGGGATGTGCTGGAAATGCGTACTGGCTTGGCTTGCTGTTTCTAACGTGCGTTAGAGAGAGAGAGAAAGAGAGAGAAAGAGGACTACTATTTGTAGCATAGGTATGAGACGTTTGGATATAGATTGTACGATGATGGGTAATAATGTACATGTTTACAGATATAATTTCTCATCCATGTTGTTCGTTACGTCTCACTTCTTCTTCTTCCTCTGTTTCTTCCTCATCTTCATATTCATCGTCTTCCTCATCCTCCGCCACCTTCTCCTCTTCATGAGGTCTCTCTAATCTCACCCTCATCCATTCTGGTACCTGAGCTTTAACTTCTAATTGTCCTATCTTCCCGCCACCATCTTGAGCTTCCCAACTGATTTTCCACCTCTGTTCTGGATCAAATGGTGTTACTGTGTCTGTTAATCGGATGTCCGTTAACATTTCCAGGCGGCAAAGTGCTAAACCAACATTGCCTATTCCAGCGAGGAACTTTCCTGCGCTGCGACCTTTACTAGGGCCTTTCCCGCTGTGAGAGGGGCTGAGATTGAGTTTGGATATGTCAGAGCCTGGCAGAGGGAGGGAGAAGGAGGAATATCGCGACCACCAGGCCGGAGTACCGGGAATGAGACTGGTGTCCGTATTAGAAGGCCCAGAAGTTGTATCATCGCCGCTGTGGTCCACAGTTGGGATGTCGGAGAAAATGACGGGGAGGATCCGTTTTCGAACAACCCCAGTGTGGTGGGTTCGAATTGTAAGCTCTTGGCCCAGATAGCAGCCTTTGCGAAAGTCGATACCATTGCAAAAATCAATGTTACTTTCTTGAGGGAGAGAGCTTTCGGTAAGAATTTCATTCTGACCTTCGGCTAAGCCATTAAGCATTCGATACAAGGTGTAATCGCGGGGCTCTTTGATATGAGGATGGGAAGTAAGGATTTTAGATGTTATACCGCCGCTGCGGAAAACGATTCTGTTAAGTAGACCAGGACGGGGGTCTTCAGCGCAGAGGACACTTTCGTTTTGATTGAAGCCGAATTCCTTCGATGCGTCAGATGCGGCTTCACCGGGTCCTGCCCAATGACTGTACACGTCCAGCTCCTCCGGCTCGAATAAGCGCATCTTGAATTTCGACCGTAATTTATGCTTTTTTAAATGTTTGAACAGTGATTTGGCGGCATTTGAATCCACCTCAATCAAGAAGCTCTCATCTGAAGGCTTTCCGTCTTCCTTTGTGAGCGAAAAACCGGGGGATATCAAAACATCATGTAATATTCGACCATGCGCATTCAAAAATGCGGTATATATCGCTTTAGACAAAGCCAGACCCCCATTGTATCGGACTTCTGGTGCAGACTTTGTCAGGTTCGCGGTGACTAGACCTTGTAGGAAAGGCAGCGCATCCACTCCCTCCAGAGAGATGAACGTTCGATTCGGCACTTTGGCATGATAATTTCTCTTGATTGTTCGGTTTTGGCGTAAAGCGCATCGTGTACAGATCTTGGACAACTGCTGAAAGTTGCCTAGCCTCGGCGGCATTATCGTCAACTTGATGGCTAGGTATTGCTTTTATGTACATATTTTTCAATATTTCTAAGCAGCTCCCATTGAAGCTTCAAACTTCCCCAAACTCGGGCGTCATCGAGCGGCAAAAAGCGGCAGAAACGAAAGATACTTCCCCACATGCAAAGAGGTACAGACTTCACCCAGCTTGACCCGGACATTTCCACAAAGTAATTGGTATCGACAAATAGATTCATTACAGTCGGAGATACACATAGCTTCAAGCTGTCTGTTGTGAATCACTGCTGGTATATGAAAGATCATGTGTGCAATCGAGCCACCGGACTACTATTCCGATTGTTTGCTATAGATGATGAACAAATGCATGACGACTATGAACTTAGTTACCCTTTGCTACACCAAGATATTGTAGTAAGAAGGCTCTGTCACTTGCTGTCGTAGTCCTTGTAACTGTCGGGGTAATAACACTGCCTAGAGTGGATGTACTACCCATTCTCGACCTTGGAGGTGGTGTAAATCCAACGTCTTCTGGACCTAATTCCACCTTCTCATCCAAGGGGTTGATGATACTGCCGGTAGATGGCATAGCCCCTGAAGCCGGAGAGCCGATTGTGGAATGTGTCTGGTTGTGCGAGGTGGCACTTGATTGTTTATTAAAGAGTGAAAGCAGAGCTCGCTTTTGTGTTTCTGTCTGACTGGTTCGGCGATCGTGAGATATCGTAGAGTTGGCAGTAGGAGCTGAAGGTGTGTTCAGCAGGTGTTGTACCGTTCCATTGAGTTGGCGGTCTGCTTCGGCGGGCCGACGAAGGATTTGAGGTTGGAAGGGCTTAGGTGTTGAGTTCGGTGACTCTGTCTGTGATGCGTTCAGATTTGGTCTCTGCATACCCTGCATAGGTGACTGAGCCTCCTGTGTGGTTCTCTGCAAAATCTGGATTGGAGCCGATGGCTTTTGCAGAGGTGCAAAATTTGGAAGAGGGGGTCCGCTTCCTTTCTGTTTAAATAGTTGCATCAACAGATCTTTGTGATTATTCTGACTCGACACTCCCGCGCTGGAAGGTGGCTGTGCAGACAACTCTGCAGGTCCATTTTGATTTCTTGACGGCCCGCCCAGGGGCTCTACCGCATTGGACTGTGGAGGAGTCTGGCGGAACAGCCCGAGCAAATTGATGTGATGTTGTGTGCTCGCCTGTCGGGCATTCACTTCGGGTCGTGAAACACCAGTGGACTGATACAAAGATCCACTCTGCTGTTGCACAGGACTCTGTACAGCTTTTGTGGGATTATCAGATTGGAGCGACGCAGTAGGCATTGGGGGCGATCGGAAAGCATCGAGGAGAGTTCTAGCATGTGAATTCAATGGAGGAAGACTGCTAGCTGGCGGTACTACTGATGCTGACGCACCATGCCGTTGAAGTCCTGCGAATGTAGGGTCTCCAGTCTGTAAGTACGGTGCAACAGAGGCTGGCGTGGGGTTGGTGGCGTTTCTTGCTGGGTTCACTGCTTGTGTGTTCGCTGGTAGCAAAGATGGTGGTGGCATACTAGAGAGCATGTGAGGAGGTTGATTGTGATGACGAGGCGATTGAGGCACTAAGGGCGGTTGGCTAAGCCGATCTAGAGGAGTATATGGTGGATTGTTTTGTATTGTTGCGGGATTCGAGCCACTCCTCAAAAGCCCGAGCAGAGCATCCGACTTGGCCCTATCAGTCGATGTCGATGCTGACCTGATTGGGATGACTTTAGTTTCCTGGGGAACTACATTGCTAACATTGAGCAAAGCCTTGAGATGAGCCGAGACATCGGTAGGACGTTCGTGTGATAATGTGACCTCTGGCAAGTCGCTTGGTCTCGGTATGATGCGGACAGGTCCTGATGCATTTGGGTCAACCAATTCCTGCTCATCCTCTGTCACCGCCGCGGCCTCCCCGAAGGCAGGACGTGCTGCAAGATGTCTGCCTTCGATGGCATCTCTCTTTCTTTGAAACGAGATCCATTTCCTCAATTCATGTAGGAACGGAGCGACCATGTAGAATTTGTTCGCGTTCATAGCTAGACTCTGTCCATTTCCTTCTTGGTGCTTGTTTCTTTTGAAGGTCGGCAGGTCTGCAAGCTTGTACCATTTGACCTTGCTGATTTCTTTTCTTGTTTTAGGTTGGAAATCTACGTCCATTGGCACACTGCGGAAAACATACAAGCCAACATCCTGTTCTCTGATTGTTACAGAGATGTATTTGGCCTCACTCTCATCAGGGACCAAACCTGCGCCCTTGATGTCATATCCTGTTTCTTCATACACCTCTCTCACAGCGCAGTCCAGATCTTTCTCGTCTTTGTTGATCTTCCCACGTGGGAAACTCCAATTCGCATTTTTCTTCCAACCTTTAACCAACAAGACATGATCCATTGCTTCATTGAGCAAAATGGCACCACGAACCGGCACCCGGGTCTTGTATGCGAGAAATTGGGAGAAAGCCTCCGAGAAAAAGTCTTGGGGAAAGCCTGCGAACAGAGGACAATGTTGGAAGATCAAAAGACTGAAATTCCGTAGCGGTAATGATGGTAATGAGGGGTCCAAAGGGCGAATGAAATCTTCGTAGAACCATTGTGCCTCTTCGATCTGGAAGCATATTCTTTCTACTGAGCCTAGTTCTTCGTGTGGTAGGTTGATAATGAAACGGACGCAGAGGTCATCTAGCCCTGCTAGGTGTCAGCCAGGCCAGGAACATACGTATAGAGCGTCGCCCAGACGTGTTCACGTACAGTCCTCCAGCTTCATCTTCAGGGTTCGTCCAGGGTTGAGATGGCATGAGCATCTCCGGAAGTGCTACTCTCAACTGGATTATAGAATGTTCTGCCTGATGCGCGTGTGGTGGTATATGCTGTTATTGTGTTTTAAGGTGTATAAAATGGGGTTCAAGTAAGAAAACAAATAAACTTATCAATGGCTGTGATGCGGAGTTTACGGATGTCGTCAAATTGGCCACATACCAAGTGAATACCTTCATTCACATATAGGTTTGGTGATATCTCGGGAAGTTTGGGTAGAACTACGAGTGAATACGCTTGAACTTTGGCGGACATCGCCTTGCGATTTGTTTTTGGAGTTCCGCGTTGCACCGCCACACAGCCACAGTTCTAGCCTCACCGCTTGATAAAACTGACGTAGGCTTGACCAGGGGTTTCTAATTATTTCGCGCGCTTGGACATGTTATGCGCTTGGGCGAACAATAACCCCAGCCAGTTGTTTGAAAATCAGGGAATGCACCTGGAACAAAGCCTCCCCGTCAAAGATATAGCTTAAAGAGACTGGCCACACCCTCCTTTAAATCAATTTCTCATTCTTCGAACTGTTCTATTCTGTGATTGCAATTCGCAGCAACTCCTGCGCTTCCCTCACATCAGGCGGCTACAGCGAGACTGTCTCTGCTGCACGATTTTGGACAACGTCTATAAGACTCGCCAATCCTATCCACCCTTCGATACCCTTTCAAAGCGACCAAGATCATTCCAAAAGTAATATGGCATCTCTAATCGCAAACGTCGTTGGGAAACGCATACTGAAAGAATCTGCGAGAAATTCATTTGGGGCAGAGGTAACTTCTTCATTGGTCTTCCTAGGCAAAACTAACGTCCAAATAGGACCCCTACTTTGAACAAGTCCCAGCGACACGTCTCAACGGCAAAGGAGGAAATAAGACAAAGAAAGTCAAGAAGAGGCTTCCTCCAGGAATCTCTAGTCATGACGCTAAAGTCCTCAACAAGGTCAAGCGCCGAGCGTACCGGCTGGATCTATCCCTGTTCAATTGTTGCGGTATTCGTTTCGGCTGGGGTGCAATCATAGGTCTCATTCCTTTGTAAGTTACATATGAATCTCTCATCCTCATTCCTTTCACTAACATCACCCCAATAGCGCTGGTGATTGTGTCGACCTCCTCCTCGCCCGCATGGTCATCGAGACCGCAAAGCAAGTCGAAGGCGGGCTTCCTAGTCAAGTTGTATCTAGGATGTACATGAACGCAATTATCGACTTTGTCATTGGTTTCGTACCCTTCATCGGTGATATTGCCGATGCTGTGTACAAATGCAACACTCGAAATGCGGTACTTCTCGAAAAAGAATTGCGAAAGAGGGGCCAAGCGCGGCTCAAAGGCCAACAGACTTCTGCAGTTGATCCAAGCCTTCCAGAAGTATATGATAGAGAAGAAGAGGAAGCAAATCACCGCAATGGCGGCCCTCCACCAAACTATGATTCAGCTCCTACACAACCTTCTCGTTCTCAACCCAGAGATGGTTCCGGGAGGGGTTGGTTTGGCGGTAGATCAGGGGGCCCTGATGTAGAGATGGGAGAGGGACCGTCACCTCAGCCTCCCAGACAGAAGAGCCAGAAATTGCAGCGAGAGCGTCGTTGAAATATCCCATGGCAATCACAAATGTACTCACGGGGACCATTGGGATTTCAGCTTGCCTGCTGGAAACACCTACTTCCTGATGTCTTAGTCCCTTCTTTCTCAGCGAGCTTTGAAATCGTTGTCTTGTGAATATCGTCTCTATCAAGAGCGCTCTTTGAATAAAACCATTGAAGTTATGTCACGGCCCTCCTGTTGCTGTCCGCAGTAGATACCCTCTATATCAAACCTTTAATAGCTTGAATGAATTGCAGTCTGATGATCAATCTGATCTCACACTCTCTTTCGAACGTGCACAACCGTAGCAAAGTTCTCTCGTGAGACTTTCTCCCATGTCGGATTCGACAGGAAGTCCACAAAGTCCACACAGTCGAGATTCTGAAGGGTCAGGTGAACGAAGTTTTCCTGCAGTTCGAACTACGTTTGCCATAATACTTGGGTATTTTGCCCCTTGTGAAACGATGTAATTCGTGATAAGCTGATCTATCGAGAGATCACGCACGGATATCGGTCTATTATTCGTTGTATTTTCAATCGCAAGTTCGGTGGGGAAGGTCGAATTGAGAACCGAGTATTGCTCAAGTTCGTTTTTGAACAACTCTCTGACTGGAAAGTTGAATGATATACCCCAAGGAGTTGGACCATCGCGTAATTGGAAGGGCAATACTGCGCCCCTACCTTTGGCAACGCTTGATAATGCTTTTGCAGCAAGCCGACTGTCGGAATGCCCCCAAAAGATGCTATCCATCTGCTTCTCCTTGGCAAATGCAATAACCAATCTTGTCACAAGAATCTCCAGGATATCTCCTCGAGCAGTAGGCGTAGATATGGATTCGAAGACGGTGTCAAGTGTCACACTCCTTTGAGTCGAAGTGTCCGAGTCATCTAGTGGGCTTGCTCCAACGATGGAATCCAGTGCGGCAGGATCAAACGTAGAGATATCCGATAAGGAAATTGAAGAGAACGTATGAGACGGGTAGTGGTCTCGTACTGCATTCAAAAATTCTAGAGTTGGACTTGGTTCCAGGTAAGGTGACTCTACCGTAAGCACATGAATCTTATATGCTGCTCGGCCCTTTGTACGGGTACTCTGCCTTTGAAGTTGCTGATCCAGGACATGCAGAAGCACAAGAGACGAGATACCGCCAGATAGAGGAAGAAGTATTTCGCGTACAGAGCTCTCATTAGGCCTTTTCAATTTATAAGACTCGAGTCTTTTGAGAATTTTGGAATATGTGTAGCTTAAGAAGCAATCCCTACCAAGTTGTAAGCATCCATATGATAGATTATGACTGAAGTAGCCCACGTGCAAAGCCAGCGTCTACGAACTTCAACAGATGCCTCAGCATCGCTGCAGTCAGCACATGGCTTGGTTAAAGATCTGCTGGGCATGATGTTTTTGGAATTCTCTAGAAATTATGTTCCTTTTGTTCTATCCATGATGATGCCAAACCTGCATCTTAATATGCAACGAACTCATGCTCGGCTGTGAAAAACACTAACGTTAAATTATTTTTTATCTTTATCGCCGTTCATATGTAAAGGGTCCAAACCTTTCTGGGTTGGCGGATTAATGCGGCCGCCTTTCCTGAAGCGGAGAGATGTGCCTTCTGCGACCTCACCCTGTAATTTTTAATAATTATCTTTAACCTGATACCATTTTAAATTATAGTTTTTGGTACTAATAAAAATAAAGAGTTTATCTGAGTATTTATTAAATAATACCTGGTCGCTACGAAACTATTAACTATAGTAGAAGAAAAATGATTTGCGCGGTTTTATAAAATAGTGAAAGATGCAGAGGGAGGGAAAGCTATATTTCTAAGAACAAGAGGGTTTATGTTTCCGAGGTGCCGTCGAAAATATATTATTAAGTAGACTAAGTGTCATGGTGATACTCTTAATAAATAAGAAGGATTTTCATGTTGACTTATCTAAGGTGCCATCGAGAAAATGCGGCGGGCCACCTTAAGCTTTTAGTGTGCTTAGGGTGTAAAATTATGCTATCTAGCTGTAGAGCTGAGTTTAGGGAGTTTCCAGATAATACATGTCCTCTGCAAGATTGTTACTGTGTATTCACCCTAAGATATGGAAGCCTCGTGTTCCACGATAACAATTCAATTTCTTTCTACTTGAATTGTCCAGTCTCTCTTCGTTAGATATTCACCAACACACCAAGGTCGTGGATTTTTAGCCTTCGAAACGGCCAGAAGTCACGCTGATTGTGTTCCCCTACACCAGTGTCAGGCTTCTAGCCGACCTACTTATCTTACGTCAAGAGTCATGTTGCGCCCATGGCTATTAATATCGGCGCTCCTGTGCTTTTCAGGTCTTCTAGTGGCAGCGAATGAAGTCGAATTGGTGTGTACCTACAAAAAGTTTTTGTGCTCCGTGATGATAACATGCGATCCAGAAACAAGACGATGCGCATCGACAATCATGCTCCGGCATGTACAGCCGAAAGTCATGGGGTGGAAACGTTGACCCGTTCATCCTCACAAAGTTTATGAAAGCATCACAGGACACGGAGGGAGACCCTTTGGTCAGCTTGATAATTTTTGAGTGGCAGGACGAATACTTGATTGGCAGAAGCCCGGAAGGCTCGGTATGGAATTGATATCGAAATTCGAATGCCCTGCTAATTGGACCCAGACCGAAAAAGAGACAATCTGCGATCTCGAAAACGTCGAAAAGAAACTCTGCGAGGAGAGTGAACTCGGCTCATTCATCCTAGCTCTCAACGCAACGGAGGCATCCACGAGCCCAATCATTTCACTTGCTGTCCGCCTCAAAGACCCTCCAGCCATTAATTACCCCATAAGGAAGACGGGATTCTATTGCATCAGCACATATGCATATTCTGAGAAATCGTATTCAGCGGTGGTTGAATTCAGGAATTCTTATGGAGAGTTGCCTGCCGCTCAAATCGCGAAGCTCCCGTTCTATGGTGGATTGACGATCGCCTACGCTGTAATGGGCGCTTTCTGGGCTTTCCTCTATTTCCAAAACAGGAGCGACATCTTGCCCGTCCAGAATTATATTACAGCGACCATAATATTCCTAGTCGTCGAACAGCTGATGACATGGGGCTTTTACGACTTCCAAAACAGAAACGGATTTAACGCTGGCGCGAAGGCTTTCATGATTGTGGTAGCGATCCTCAATGCCGGGCGCAACTCCCTCTCTTTCTTTCTGCTCCTGATAGTCTGCATGGGCTACGGAGTTGTCAAACCTTCTCTTGGCCGAACAATGATTTGGGTCAGGGGTCTCGCTTTCGCACACTTTGTTTTCGGTGTTATATATGCTGTTGCCAGTCTTGCTGTAACGCCCGAGACAGCTGGTCCATTGGTACTACTTGTCATACTACCTCTTGCTGGGACCTTGACAGCGTTCTACGTCTGGACTCTGAACTCGTTGAATTTGACTATGAAAGATCTCATTGATCGGAAGCAAAAGGTCAAAGCAATGATGTACAGACGTCTTTGGTGGTGTATCCTTGGCAGCATCATGGTGATCTTTGGGTTTTTCTTCATCAATTCGTTCGCCTTTGCCGGCAGCTCAGATGCCGACTTTGTCCCTAAACATTGGCAGACAAGGTGGTTTGTTCTAGATGGATGGTTAAACCTTGTGTACTTCTTTGACATTGCATTCATTGCCTACCTATGGAGACCAACGGCCAATAATAGACGCTTTGCAATGAGTGATGAGGTAAGACAAGCACTGTCTCTTTTGCAACTTTTACGAGGATACTAATCGTATATATAGCTCGCCCAAGATGACGATGGCTTTGAAATCCGGTCCCTTGCCGATTCCTTGGATGAAGACGAAGATCCCGAAAATCCACCGGCCTACGACCCAGAACGACGTACCGCACCCCGGACTTTCGCTAAGCGTGCTCAAGATTCTTCGCCTGAGGCTTCATTGAATAGATCTGCTGCACCTCCACAACCACGGGAGTCATTGGACGGAGAAACAATCTTTGCAGTAGGTGAAGGTGATGATGATAAATGGTCTGAGGCCGACGACTCGGGATCTGAAGAGGGCGAGGGAAAGAAATTGACCGGTGAAAGGGCATAGGGTTTGTAACAAAATGGATGGCACGGCCTCCTCCCGTACGTTTGGTTCATCTTGTTATCTGCACCAGCAGGGGCGTCGCGGACCTTTCTTGAACTGTGGTCTCTTCGAAGAGGTATTGCATGTAATTTGGCCGTTTTCTGGCTTTCTCAAGAGCATAATATATATCTACTTTCGTGCTCAAACAGTGATACAATAAGATGATCACGATTATATTTAACAAGTCCCATTGGACCACGTCTCCGTAGAGAGCGTGAAATGTTTATTCAAGTACACGATGATGAAACTTTAGAGATTTACATCACAGGCTGAATGCTGACTGATCGCTGAGAGGGGAGAGTTGGGTATGTTACATAGGGCTATTTTTTGGGTTGTTATTTCGACGATTAAGCGTGCACAAGTACTTATGGTGATCGTTTGAATCGGAACATAGGATCTTTCGCCAGCCAGGTGTGTGTTGTGGGCATATGCCTACTGAGAACTACAAATCGCTGCTGACTTTGAAAGAATAGCCACTGATTGCTGATTGCGATGATAAGCAATGGAGCTCTGATACCACTGGAAGTGAAGATGAAGCACAGCCTGCTGATCTTCAAATCAAATGCCCACATGTTCTGCAGTCGTGGAAATGAATACGTTTCATAGGGCAGAGAAAGCTTACATGAATGCTGGACATGGGTCTACTCAGAATATACATCTCACATCATTGTCTAGTACCGAAAGAGCAATAAAGGATGAGTAACGGGGTGATCTGTGGGGGTGGCTTACCTCTGACGGGGGATAATTACTCATTGGGTGCTGGGAACTCCGCAGGAACACCCTTGGAGTACTCTGTATGATCACATCACCGGAACCCTCTTCCTATATAATAACGTAGCCATTATAAACGCGATCTCTCCTATTGCTTTAACCCCGAAGCCGTTTAGTGAATCCGAGATCGGGTGAATTGGGCCCTGCACGCTTACCTCATACTGTATCAGCTCTCCCAAGGTCAATAATTTTTAGGCTTGCTTTGTGAGCTTGATGTAGGATCTTTGGGATGCAGGCGACAATCAGCGCATTCTCTCATACAATAGTCTAATACTATTGTCGTCCATCCGTCTTAAAAGCCTTGTGCAAATACCTCCAAGTTATTCTCTCGGGGTGGCTCATCGTCCTCGTGAGACACGATCGCAGTTCAGACAGAGATTGGAGAAGGACCTGCGAAGTCGCGCGCTGGGCCAATTGAGCAGTCTTTTGGCAATGGCAACTACCACAGGGTTAGTAATACCTTGCGCCGATAGACATGTGAATTACTGAACATTTCTATCAGCGCTTTCATCGCCGGTGGTATTGCAGCCTGTGGCGCTGTCACAGTATCGCACCCTTTCGAAACAGTCAAGATCAGGTATGATGCTACACTCTCGATGCACTTAGATCTGCCAAACTGAATGGCCTTAGATTACAGCTCCAAGGCGAACTACAGACGAAGAATGAGGCAGTCAAGAAGTACAGAGGTGTTTGGCATGGTGTTAGGGTCATCCTGCAGAACGAAGGTCCCCGCGGCCTGTTTCGTGGGATTGGTGTCGCAGTACGAGCCACTTCCCAGAACCCAAACCTGTTGAACAGTGCTAATATTGCGCCCTGATATTCAGTATATCTACCAGGTTCTCCTGAACGGCTCTCGACTTGGTTTCTACGAGCCAATGCGTAGCACCCTGACGGACGCTATCTTCAAGGATCCAAAGGTGCAATCGCTCGGTGTCAATATATTCAGCGGCGCCTTATCGGGTATCATGGGTGCCGCAGCTGGCTCACCATTCTTCCTTGTTAAGACAAGATTACAATCCTATTCACCTTTCCTACCTGTTGGGACACAGCACATATACAAAAACGCATGGGACGGTTTGTCACAAATTTACCGAACCGAAGGTGTAAGAGGGTTGTACCGAGGAGTAGGTGCAGCTTGCATTAGAACAGGCTTTGGAAGTTCTGTTCAATTGCCGACGTACTTCTTCGCGAAACGAAGATTGGTGAGACATCTGGGCATGCAGGAGGGATTGCCATTGCATCTGGCCAGCAGCACCGTCAGCGGCTTTGCCGTTTGTTGTGTCATGCACCCTCCAGGTCAGCATCCATGACGATCAGATGCCACGGTCCAACGAAGCTAACTTTGATATAGACACCATCATGGCACGTATGTATAACCAGACCGGTAACCTCTATGGAGGTGTCTTCGACTGTCTGTACAAGACGATAAAGACCGAAGGACTCTTGGCCATCTATAAGGGATACTTCGCTCATTTGGCAAGAATATTGCCACACACAGTACGAGTTTTTGATATCTAAATAATTCATTTGGTCCAGGCCAACTAACAGACATCGCAGATCTTGACTCTCACGCTTGCAGAACAAACCAGCAAGCTTGTAAAAGGATTTGAGAACAAATTTCTACCACAGGCGCTGAAGGAGAAGCTATGATCAACCGACTGCTCAGTGTTTTTGTTTTTTTTTTTCGTTTGCTCTTCCGATACAAAGCGCTGTTTCAAAAGTTTCGAGACCTTCTGGTGAAATGTCCAATACGGCATGACAGCCACCATTTGGTCAGCTCCAAAGGACAACTTCATTACACATAGATTTATTGCGAGAGAGTGTTCTTACATTGGATCGAATCTTGGAGATCTGTGACTGTTTCCAAGATCTCCACAGACTGGCAAGGAAGGTCTCCACGCTGGAAATGTACAACATCAAGATATCATGAGAAGATTACTGCACAAGTGAGTAGCAGCATCTGTGGCTTTCATACCTTACTTTAGACTAGAGTAAAGACATTCCGACCAAATCGAGAGAAATATCCCCGTTTCTCATACGAAGCACAAGACAAAATATTGTACTATACTGTCACATTCCTTCCAATCTTTCTCTACTAAGTTAAACAAGTAATCAACGTCTGCTTGAGCTTCAAGTTCTGAGTCTGTTCCAGTATTCGAATTGAACGCGGATAATGTACCGGAAACCGGAACCCGGATACCGCACCTCTCTCCCCTTCCTAAGTACCTTTCTTTCTTTCTCCACCCGCGGGGTTGAGACAGGGTGGGGAAGTACGATCCTGCATATATAAATATGCGGCAAAAGAACGGCGGAAGGGTTTTGATTTTATATATTGTCATACAGTATTTGAAGTGACTTTTCTGAGAGATGTTTCAGATGAAATAATTGGAGATTGAAAAAAAGTTGGGAAATCGAAATCGAAATCGAAATCAAAATCAAAATCAAGATTAAGAGGAATTTAGGCTTTATTTTCTTTCTTTCTTGCAGATCTTGTCTACCCGGTTTCATTTCGGATTTGGGTCCGGATACAGATATTATTGGACCTGATCTTGAATGAAAAGCCTATAAGGTGTCCTGATTGGTTTTGTTGGGAAAGGTATCTACCTACTGTAGTTATTTCGAGAGAGGGGGAGAGAGAGAGAGAGAAGAGAAAAAGAAAAGAGAAAAGGAAGAATTATCATCATCATCAACCATGGCAGCAGCTTTCCCCGACCTTCCAACCTCTTACGGCACCCTCTCAGATCTCCTGCCCACACACTTCCCACAAGAGATCACCCGCTGGCTCACCGAAGACACTCCATCCTTTGACTACGGCGGATTTGTCGTCGGATCCTCACCGCGGAATGCATTTCTGCTCTGCAAGAGCCCCGGGATCTTAGCCGGGCGGCCGTTTTTCGACGAGGTATTCCGGCAATGCGGATGTGACGTGACGTGGCATTTTGACGAGGGCACGTTTCTCGAGCCGACGGCACGAGGAAAAATCACGGTCGCGACCGTGCGGGGTTCGACGAGGAAGCTGCTGCTCGGGGAACGCGTGGCGTTGAATACCCTGGCGCGGTGTTCGGGTGTGGCGACGCAGAGTCGGAAGATGCTGGACCTGGTCAGAGCGGCCGGGTATCAGGGGATTCTGGCCGGCACGAGGAAAACGACGCCGGGGTTTCGGTTGGTGGAGAAATACGGCATGATTGTCGGGGGGATCGATGGCCATCGTCAGGATCTCAGTTCGATGATCATGCTGAAGGATAATCATATCTGGGCGAACGGAAGTATCACGAAAGCGGTCCATGCCGCCAGAGCCGTCGGCGGTTTCGCTTTGAAGATCGAAGTCGAATGTCAGAGTGAAGCGGAAGCCGACGAGGCCATCGAAGCCGGGGCTGATATCGTCATGTTGGATAATTTCGACGGAAATGGCCTCAAACTTGCCGCAAGGAGTGTCAAGGAGAGGTGGAGGGGGAAGAAGGACGTTTTGTTGGAATGTAGCGGTGGATTGACCGAGTTTAACGTCAAGGAATATGTGAATAATGGTGAGCTTTTTTTTTTTTTTTCCTCTTTCGTTTTTCCAAAAATCTCTATTTTATATCAAAGGCTGTGTGTGTGTGTGTGTGTGTGTGTGTGTGTGTGTGCTCTGACTGACTTGGTTCTTTCTTACTGCTGGAATAGATATCGACATTATTTCTACGAGCTCGGTACATCAAGGTGTTGGACATGTGGATTTCTCGCTGAAGATCGAACATTGATGATGATATATTGACAGCGGTATTATTGTAGTCGGATAGGCAAGATTCTAACAACAAATACAATACTACAAAAGTCTTCTCTCCTTCCTGTTCCCATTCCCTCATGATACTTGAAATTCCCTTTCTTACTCTTTTATCCTTTGAGGGGGGAGGGATCCTTTCATGCTAAAGGCTCGAATAGACTCGAAAAAGCTCGTTCGCTCTGGACTATGTATGCTAATTAGTTGGCGCTCAAAACTTCTGCTCAATATCGTTGAGGAGTGTTTGCATGGGAATGGGTTTGCGTGATTAACATTACGTGTATGGCAGTAATGGAATACACCATGGAGGGCTACAATGTGACATATCATGAGGACAGCCAACAATAGAAGGACTGGTGACTTTCAACTACTTTTGATTTGTCTATCGACTATGGATTTTTAATTACTGAGCATCAAGACAAATGACAAAAAAGACACCCACTATTTCTCATGCAATTCGTGGTATCATAAAGTATGGCTGTAACAAAACTAACCATCACTCTCGCCAAAGTGCAAAAGCTGGAAACAGCCATCTATCACTGACGTGGGATAGATGATGGTGGACTTTTTGTATGGGTATCTAGTAGAAAAAGCCGAGGACCTTTCCGGCAACGTGCTTTCGTCGGGCCTCCTCGTGGTCCATGATACCAGCAGAGGTGGTCAAGACGATGAAACCGAATTGACGGGATGGCAACAGCTTGACAACCCACTTCTCAAGATCACGGAGTTGAACGTTGTATCGTGGGTTGATGACACCGGTCTTGTTGATGCGGCCGTTGAGTTGGATAACGATCTTGCCATTACGGTGGTCGTCAATTTCCTCGAACTCGCCAATGTAGCCTGTTTGGTTGCTTTGTCAGTACAAGCTTCGTGTGGTATGATGTAGCGGTCGAATAAACATATACAGATCACATGAAAGAAAAGAAAAGCAATGTGTAAGATCGGCCGCAAATGATATATCGGGCACTTAAAGGGCAAAGGTCGTAGAAGCAAACATGGAACCGCCGCCTAGTTATATCTACCCGAATGCAGAGGAAGGTGATGACTTGAAAGAGATTGGAACAGAGGTTGTACAACGATGCACGAAGAAGAAAATCCGGGTTTCACATACCGTGCTTCTGCATGACCTGCAAGAACTTGACAATGACCTTTGAGCTAGGTCTGATCAAGACCTGACGCTTTCCAGCCTTCTCGGCATTGTTGATGGTCTTGAGAGCATCGGCGAGGACGGATGTGTGAACCATTTTGACGGTTTGTTATATCTTGTCGGAAAGGATTGAAGGTAAGAGCGGCGGAGATTCTCAAATCGGCAAAAAGCTTTCAGAAAAAGCGCGGACTTGAGGTATCTGGATTCGGTCGTAAGCGTCCAGTCGTAGCCACAAAGAGCGCAAAGAGTGCCCAATCAAGGGTTCTTCAGCTCCTGTCGCGACTTGAGGGAAACGTATCATGAGCCGATGAAGGAAAAATGTCGAGATGCGGTCGATATTATATTTTTTATATATTAGTCGACGCAAACATAGTCCCTTTCTCACTGGTCATGATTGTTTCCCTCTGGCTAGCTGAACTGAAGATCTTGAAGAGCTGGTGAACAATACATACCTCGTGAAAATTGACTATTTAGTCGTGAGGAAAGAGAGTTGGTGATGAGGGTGATCAAGGTTGAAATTCGAAAAACCGATTGGCACAAAAACTCGAACTTGCATTTTCGCGCATCTGTGGGTGCCAAGGATTGTGCGACTGCAAGGAAAGTGTGGGACAGTTCTCGGATATGTGGGGATTTGGTATGCCCAATTGATGATGATGCTTGGCGTTGGTTTTCGCTCCTTTGCTCCTTATGACACGTCTGGTGGGAATCATTCCTTTAGATATCCTTCAGCACATATCAGACCTGATTTTCACGTCACTTCTGGTGACCGTCCCGGGAAATATACTGTTTTTCAACGGTGGCTGCACTTGTACCAAAGGACGCCGTAGTCTCGAAGGGTCGAAAATCCATAGGCTGACAGACACGCATATCGATCACAATCGTGTATATAACAAGAATCAAGACAGTTTTGACTAACCACCAGTAACAAGGCTCGGGAGTCTACACAGGCTGAAAGAAGGAAGGATTCCTCAAGAGGATGGAAGAGATGTATTTACAGTAAAGAGTATTTCCGTCCTGTCCTCTCGCGCCGTTCTCTTTACACCTCACATCCACATTCAGGGTTAAATGCAGCTTCCATCAATACTACTCGTCTCATTAACAACATACTGATTCAAAGGCGATGTCCCACAAACCATTCCCCTCACAAAAGCCTTTGCTACGACCTCGGCCCCCTCGGAACTGGTATGCGTATGATCATTTGGGAAATACGCATTGACAGTATCCGCAGATAGTGTTTCATATGCATTAGCAGTGTATTGACCGTGATCGATGAACCACGTATCTGTCGAGTTGGCGGCCAGGTCGGCGTAGGACGTGAAACGGTTGGCTGTGTAGGAAAAGGTACCGCTTTCCCAGGGATTGTTGGGAGTTGGAGATGCGATCATTACACGGACGCCTTTGTTGCGGAAAGAAGCGGCGGCGGAAGAGATGTAGGAGGGATACGTGTAGACTGTTTCCGCAACGGAGCTGGAACGGACGGATTCTATCAGATGCCTGATTCGAAATAGGACTATGGGATAGGAGGAAAGAGGGAGAAAAAACCGGGAACGCTGGACTTACTCATACGTAGTTTGACATGTTTCGTCGCCGGCGCCAGGACAGACAGTCCTTCCATTGTCAGTTGGTGTAAGGCTGCCACCGTCGTTGTGGCCGAATTCAATGATGACGAAATCACCGTATTGTACGGTGTCTATGAGAGTTGCAAAACGATCTTCTCGTGTGTAGCTTCGTGAAGAGCGGCCAGAGGCTGCGCTATTTACGACAGTGAGGCTGGTGTTTAGAGAGTACCGTAAGTATTCTCCCCATCCTGCATGGTATGAGTATCTTCTTCCTCCACGCTGATATCTCGACTGACCTTGCGTTCCACTCCCTCCGCCACCGGAAGCTGTCGTCGAGTCACCGGCCAAATATACAGTATGAGATGATGTTGCGCGTTCCACAGGAATAGCAGAGGCAAACGGAGAGGCTACCAGCGCCGAGAGAAAACTCGTATGAAAGAAACGCATCTCAAGAAGAACATCGAATGAAATCTAAGAGAGGTAAAGAATGAATGACCGACGAAGATTTGGGCAAAGCAAAGAAAAGACAGAAAGTAAACCCAATGACTCTCTTTTACAGACTCACGAAACTGTCCTTTCGATGTTAATATGATGGGCCGCCAACCCTGCCATGAGGCTTGGGAGTAGAACAGTCACTTGCAGAGGAGCCATTCTGTCGTAAATGAAACAATGCTGAGTGTAGACAAGACTTCACGATGTGGGGGACCGGAGTAAAAGCGAAGGCTAGAACAAGAAAAAACAAACCGTCAAGGGTATTCATGTGCAGTACTCAGAGTACAGGTGTACTAAAATAAGCCAGAGGCAATCAATCTAACGTTTCGATTGAGATGTGGATGCTGTTTCAACCTTTTCATTTCAAACACGTTGCGGAGCCGTACCCGCTAGTTGAAACTCGTGCCCCAACTGCATAATTCCGGTAGCCATATAAGCTGGGTGAGTTATAGGGCTTGATATAGAGATGAGATACTCTCTCGCATTGCCACTCTCTTTCAACTCTTACTCACTAGATTTCATGTAGTCTTATCTGATGTTCCAAATGACACTCTTGTCAAATTAAAAATGTCTATCTACCTATCCTTAGATCTTCTCATAACTCTTTTCGTTTAGATGGAGACATTAGCACAACTGAAAGCTGGGGAAGTACCAGCCGAGTAATCGGCTATGATGGCCTCGACAGCGGCGTAGAGTCCCGGGCCAAGCAAGAACAATCCACAGAGCAATACGAAGACGTGGATAACAGTCATCACAGACCTGAACGCGCCCGAGAACAGGTTCCTTTTGTAAATTTGCCAGTAAGCGACAGCGAAGAAAATGAAACCGAAGAAAGAGTCGAAGGCGGCACCAAGAAGGGAGAGGAAATCTCCCATGCTAGGAATCACCTCAGCGAAGATGAAAGCAATGACCCAGATACCGGTCATAACCGCAGCCCAGACCCCCCATCCAATAACGGTGTTGCTGTGCGCATGTCTCGACTGGCCCATAACTCGGGAGTAGATGAATTTGGCACTAACGTTCGCGTAGATAACACCGATCACAAGGGTAGGAACGATGACGAATGCGAAGGAAGCTTTCTTGTAAGTGACGACACCAAGACTACCGAATGCCGGGGCAGTGGAGTATTGACCCAAGTATCGGAACCCAATTGCTGGGGGAACGATGAACAAGATGGCTGAAATGGCAGCAAGGACAGCGAGCGATTTGGGGAAGTCCTGTGGGCGTTCCATCTCAGAGATGAAGGTGGGGAAGAGAATCTGAGGGACCCAAAGGAAGGTGATGTTCAAGACGGCATTCATGCAGTTGACCCAGGTCGTGCCAGCGAGAGGAAAAGCATAAGTTTTGACCAATCCGTCGGTAGGATAGTTACCATTATATCCGTAAAGAGGGGCTTTCTCAATACCAGCAAAGACAAGGAAAAGAAGGATCGCGATGCCCATGCATGCGGCTGTGAAGACAATACACCGATGATTAGCGAGCGGCTCTAAAAGGTCATTTGGGCATAAGGTGCAGGTTACTCACCGGAGAACATTGACATGAAAGAGACATGGTGCAGGGTCCTTGGTGCGGACATGACGATACCCATTATCATCGTGATGACAGAAAAGATAACAGTGCACAGCGAATGATCCGATAGAGTGTTGAGGACCTTGGCACCGGTGAGGATGTGGAAGCCGATGAGGAGAATGTTGTTGGCGAGCAACATGAACGCCGTGAATCCATAAGCAATTCGGCTTCTTCCAAAAGCGTAATATCCAAAATCGCCTGTCGCGCACAACCTTTATTAGTTCCTCGGGTCCTTTGATATGAAGAATTTGAAGCCCCATAAGGCTGAAAAGGAAGAACCTACAGATATCTCTTATCTCGGGGTGCTTCATGATGAATTTGTGCATGGTCAGGGAGGTGATCCAAAAAAGTATACCGGCGATGACCATGGTGATTATTCCTGGGACCCATCCTAAGACGCTGAAGAGATTTGTTAGCATTGCGACAGCTGGACTTGTGATGAGTGACGACTTACGAAAGCGACCATGACTGAGCCATAATCGCGAGACAGACTTGGTCTCCAGCCAGCAGCCATGCTGCCTTCTGCCACGACATGGTTCGGAGCTTGATCTCATGCCTGTGATCTAGCGAATGGGAAAAGAATCCTTGTTAGCAAAATGCTACGAACTTAGCACGTCGGTTTCAATTAGTTCTTACCTTCAGCAACCAGGGCAGTGAAGGCGTTGAGAGAGGAGCCATCAGAGTCAACCTCATCGCCGTTGCCGTAGACGCGCTCCTCCTTTTTTTCGTCGTAATTGGATTCGGCCATTGTGAAGAGGGATTTGCTTGGATGGTCGAATACTATATTAGATCATACTAAAGCGAAGGATGAAGAGAAAGATGGGCCTGACGACCCTCTTATGTGCCTCAGCAGACAAAAATCTGTTTATTCCAGAACGATGGCGTTATCAAATGTGGGTACGCAGCTGAGTGCCTAGTACAGTGTTGGTCCGCCGTAGTGTCACCCTCTGAGTAAACTTTCCGCATGAGAACGTTCCAGGTCACGGTTGCTGCAAAGGCTCCAAGACGCTGGGTCCAGAATTCCAGAAACCATGGGGAGTCCGATAGCCTTACCTTAGTCTTCCAGGACCGTAAACTTTTGGTAATTGGATCAGGGTCTATGGCGATGGGATTTTTCACCATTCCATTTACTATGTTTCTTCATTAGCTCTCGCCGTGCCGTGTGTTTCCTTTGCCGAGACGCTTCGCTTCGCCTCGCCATTTCCTGCTAGGGTCTTGATCATCAATAGTCCAGCAGTACCCCGTAGAACCGCTTCTTCATAACGGTGGGTCAAATGCGACACTTTCCCACGCTGGATGATGAGGATGATGACCTTTGTAAGATGACGGAAGATGGTGGATCCTCAAAGCCAACAGGACGCGTCGCAAATTGAAGCCCTAGGGTGGCTTTTCCTCTCATTTGACAAGACCTAAATTGCGAGTTATACAGATTTACATCCAAAAATCTCACCAGGACAAATGCTCGAATTCTGCAAACGATAATATGAGTCCCAATGAATGTAGTCTTCGTAGCTTCTGGGCATAAACGCAAATATTTTTTCATCGTGGGACCACCTTGAGCTTCTTTTGACTTGGCATTGCGAAAAGCTTCGGTACAGTGAATCAAGCAATTGTGCCCTGGACGGAACCTGCTCCTATTATGTACAGTACCTCCAGGAGTAGCATCTACGGGCGAGTGTTTGGAGCCATCCGCCACATCCTAAAATCAAATTCCTATACTATATATTATATATCTATATTTATATATATATCTTATAACATATCACTAATAAATTAGAACTATAAAGACTATATTATAATCGTAAATAATTAATAATTAAACTATTTAATTCTATAAAGAATTTTCTAGTATAGATAGTTAATATTTAATATATATTATAATAATACTACTATAAAACTAACTATCTACTCTTCTTTAATAGAAGTATTTAGATTATAGAATACCAGCTACTTATTCTTAAGTTAAAT